>JFBX01000356.1:108934-122160 GCA_001563135.1 Colletotrichum simmondsii
TGGCTTTCCATGTTCACGTCCCTGCCCAGACTCCAGAGACGCAGCAGACTGACCGAACAGACGGACAGAAACGCCCTGTATGTCGCTTGCTTGTTGACCTTTTCCTCGTTCGTCTGTCTTCTCCTCCTTCTCCCCTAGCCAAGGTAGTGAGGTACACAGTTCCATTCCCCTCTTTCTTGCCTGGTCCCTCATTTCCTTTTCCTGCCGCTGCCGTTGCCGCCGAAGCTCTCCAATACCACATACTGCTACGGATAGTGTCGATATTACGTCCAAGTACCTTTACCAAGTTGATGCTGGACCTGAACTTGAACTTGAACTTGGACTTGTTGTTGCTTGACCACCACCCCCTCCACCCCTCCCCCCTTGCCCCCGCACTAGTTCCGTTGACAAGCCCAGAAGCACGAGAGAGAGAGAAAAAAGAGAAAGGCACCTCTTTTTTTTTCTGCAATAAAGCAGACACATGTCTCTTCGTTCATGGCTCAGATACTTTCCTGCAACCCGAGAGACGGAAGCCCTGGATACGTAGCTTAACTTACAACACCACCCACCCACACACACCACCACCTTCAATACTCCGTACACGCACACACACGCACAACACAACTCACCCACACACTCACAAGTAACAACACATCAACACCCCTTCCACCGACTTTCTTCATCTTGTCCCCCCATACCTCAGGCTTTTACTTCTCCAACCTGGGAACCACGAAAACATCGAGAAACTTGGCCGATTCCAGCTCACTTTCTCCTACCTTACATCTCGTTGAACAACTCATACCTTACATACTTGCCTACCCTCGACCACGCCACGGATTTCTGCCCTACGCCTTACATACGACCCTCCCAGCATTGCTTTGGCGCGTGGTGCGTAGAGTGCGTGCCAGCTCAGCCCAGCCCATCCCATCCCATCACATCCCCGACCACAGATCTCTCTGCTCGCCTCACCGTTGGGCTCGATTGCATCTACGGCGTCCGCATCTTTGGTCCCCTTGTCTGGATAGGAATCAACCCTCGTCGCATTGCTTCACTTTTTTCTTCCTTCTTGATCTGAGACAACTTCTCTCCCTGCTACGGTCTTTCCCGTCTCCCCCGCCTGGATCTGGACCTGCATCTCCGAACCACCACCGCTTCTCTCAATCGACCCATTGGGAATAATTGTCAACATGGGAGGCTTCTACATGCAGTACCTCGAGAGTAAGTCTTCAATTGAGTTTTATAGATGGATTGTTGGAGCCCAATGCTTCCCTGAACCTCGTCATCGCCATTGTCCGTATAAGTGGGGCTGCCCATGATGACCTGGGGGACTGGGTCAGATCGTGTGCCCTACCCCTGCATTCTGTCAATGGCGGGAATGACATGCGTCTCCCGGTTCCTGATGACTCTTAACGAGTCGGGACGTGGCATTGTGTCCGGGGATCGACGTCAGCTTCTCGCTGCGGCTTTCTTCAGGAACGGTATGCAAGGTTCGCAAGGGGGGAAAGTCTGTGAGAGTGAATTGGGCTCGGATACAGATGGCATTACGTCGTTGAGAGGCGTGTATTCGCTGTTCTCCCTCAGCTGTGCCATCAACATTTGGCTCTGAATGACTTGCAGAAGAATATCTGGGGCTAACCGATCCAATCTAGGTCTTTGCCGGCGACGAGGATGGAACGACCCTTCCTACGAGTGTTACCGCGATCACAGCGGCTACACCTGCTTGGTTCTGGTCAACGGACGCGAGTACCAGACGGATCTCGCGTATCAATCCGACTCGTTGGCCCAGGAAAACGCCGCCATGCGTGCCTTCATGGTGTGCCGCAACTTCTCCGTCAACGGCGGCATGCTGGCCCGCAATGGCATCGTTCAGGGGCTTCCGGCCACTGAGCCTGCTCGCCGCTCCAAGAAGAGCCGCCACACATCATCCAGTCACAGCTCGCGAGACAGCCACCGTCGATCTGGTCACCATTCGAGCAGCAGCTCTACGGCCTCTTTCGACTAAAGATAGGCAGGTAGCCTGAATCCCTGCTTTACGTGGCGGCAGGGATTCGAGACGACAACAACGACGACGACTATAAGGTGGAACAGCTTCGCGGCTGAATGAGCCTATGAAACAAGACGACACCTCCAGACGGCTGATCTGGGAGGTCACAGGGTCAAAGAGAGATGTTGGGGGAGAAAACAAAACGGGCAAAAAGCGACGCATATTTTCCAACTGCGACGACTCTTCACGACTTAATGAACTAGAATCATGGTTTCCGCGCGGCACATCTGATTTCTGCACTTCATAATTCTTCCGGCCGGTCTCCTTCGAATTTCGGAAAAAAATCGTTTCTTCTCTCGTCGCCGACTTTCGAATTCGACTTTTTTTTCTCTCTCTTTACTTTCAAGACTTTTTGATGACCACGCGCTTGGCTGGGATTGTACAGTACCAGTCAGGGGCTGTCCTTCATTTATTCGAACGGATCAACAACCGGAGGCGACTCTGGCCGACCGACCATCTTTCCTTCTTGACAATTCTGCCTGCATTGCGCATTTAGGTCTCCCTGCTCAGGGTACGCCCTCGACTAAGCTGGAACCACATTCTGTCTTCATTGCTTGCTCGACAATGACGAATTCCCACACAGATTGGAACATATGACGATGATGGGGCGGTTAGACTCACATGAGCTTGAGACGTGGACTCGGCATTTTGATTTTTTTCCCATTCTCTGCTCTTGTTTTCGAGACAAAAATCGGGGGGTCATTTGGGGTGGGAGGACGGCTCAAAGACGGCCAGAAGAGCCACACCCCCTTACGCATTGCCTCAAAAGCGAAGCATCCGTTTTTTTCCCTTCTTTCTCCTGCATCACCGACGACGTTGATGGTGCCTGGGAGAGGTTCAGCATCTCGAATTACATCTTGCTTCCCTTTCCAAGGGGGTTCATTTACGATTATTACGCTTTTCGTACGACTTTTTGAGAGGATCTGACGAGATTGGATGAGGGCCTTTTAGCCAAGCTGAGGGCACGATGGATATGATGAAAGAATGGCAGAACCAAGATGACACGACGAGAGACATTTGAAGGCAACGAGATTGATGAGATTTGGTGCGAGAGAAATAGGCGAGACAAATATGTGTGAGAGAGAGGAAGGAAAGTGGCGGGGGAGGAGGAGGAGGAGGATGGATATCTCATGATCCTATGCCTTTTTCCTATTTTATATGCGGACGCCTCTGCGACACTCACGATGATGATAACGACCAAACTTTTAACGACAAAGACTTCATGGTATGAATGGCAAGAACAAAGACGATCACAAAAGAAATAAAAACAAAACGCTTTCAAGCTTCTTTTTCTGCAAAGACTGTTGAAATTCATGCTAGGTGACTATGACATAGGAGGGAGGTTGGGTTGAGGGAGAAGTGATGGATTGGATGTTGCTGTGGTCATCTCGTAACCTTGGGTAGAGGTTCGTGAAGTCAACATTGACGTGGAGGGTTGATGGAGTCTGGGACCGGCAGCTTGCCGGATTCCCCGGAGGGTGGAGGGAGGTAGGACGGGAATCAACAGTGGTGGTCGGTGGTAGGGAGCTAAGTTTCACCGGAGCCGAGGAGTCGGAAAGTGGATGGTGTCTCGGAGGTTCCAGCCTGACCGGCAAGGAAAGGTAGGCAAGTGATAGGTATCAGGCGGCGCGGTTGCGTGCCTTGTTAAGCACTCGCCATTCAGCGAGTATGCCAACCTTGGCTAATAGTACCAGATCGTTCTGACGAACCGAACAGGGGTAAAGAGAGAAAGTAGATGGACGTGCGACGATACCTGGTGTTTGCTTGCTTCCATGTTCGCGGGGAAGTATTCGAGGTACTTGTAGCTTTAGTTTGGACGATACTGGTACACTTGAGTAGAGTACCTTAGGTAGACGTTGAGAAACTCAGGATGTCATCCGTATCATATTTGTTTCCTCTCCTGGACTGCCCGTTCCGTTTCTGCCTTGCCCGTTTGAACTGTGCTGTTTGTTTTTGTTTATTCTGTGCACATGTGTACGTATAAATGCTCGCCATTTCGGAATATCTCTGTACGCATTTATCTAGAGTACCTAGTGTATACTAGCATATACGCATCTCCGCCCAGTTGTACAATTACGCTTTTCCTTTCGATTACGCCATTCGCTCACAAGAAAGGGGCAAGAGTTTATTTCATCCCTTGTAAGAGGATTCGCTTGGTATGTTCCGTCCATTATAAACATTATCCTGCCATGATACGCATCGACTATACGTAAACCAATTCGGTATCACCTGAAAGCGGAACTACAATCATGGCATCATTGCACGAAAGCCACGCACGATGGAGAAGATAAAATTACTGGCAGGAAGTTTCGGATGATCTGCTGTTTGCCTTTGGTCGTTGAAAGTTAGAGTGTATCCGTAGGATGGGACGGACGGAGCGGGAGTCCGTGTGGCGTGGTGCGGATCTCGGGGCCGGGGTTTATTCGGATCTTAGCACGGAAGGGTGGGGAGGACCGGGCTATCCCTTCCAGAAGTTGAGAAGTGACGGAGGGATCCAACAGACAGGTGAGAGATATGGCTCGAAAGTAGGATAGGAAACCAAAGATGGAACTGAAGGAACCTGTCACTGCCCACTGCCTACAGGCTTACGAGACTAGTTGCAGGCCTGGAATGCTGAGTAGCAGCATGAGAAGCCAAATGGCAAAAATGGCCACGGCCGAAATTCGACGCCGGGCGGTCCCGGGATGTGGATTGTGGATTTTCTTCTCATTCAAGTTTGAGGTGGCATGTCACGTTGGTTCAGTGACCCCCACTTATCGGCGTCGTCAAGCGTTCTGGAACTGTGATTGCCCACGGTGCCCCCTACTCCATACATAGCACTGCGTAGAGGGCTTGGGATGATGGATCGTGGGCCGGACGCGGTTGTTTGAGAGGAGAGGAGGTGAACACGTACGTCACGTCGCATGTTGAGCGATTTGAGGATCCTCTCCGCCGGGCCCATGGCACAAAGGCATTCCCCTCCCAAGGCCCCGAGGGTGGGTGGCTCAATTGACGAATTTCCTGGAATCAGTGTGGCTTTGCACAGAGGGGCGACTTCCCCTACTACTCCTCCACCCCAGCTTTCCTAGTCACGAGATGGGGATTCTGCCGCGGCATTGGACGACGTGTAGCATGAGGTGGGATGAGCGACTCCACTAGCTGAGGCGTCAAGGCGAAATCTGTCCTGACTTGGCCATGATCATTGAGAGCTGTTGGCCTGTCGCAGCGCAATGTGGGCGAGGCGCTGCTTCTCGAATGCGCCGAGACATGCTCACCAATCGAAGAGGAAAAAGGATGCCAAGGGAGAGATGTGAGTTTGAAGGCTTGATAGCTCCAAGGAAGGGATGCGACGCTGGCATTCGTCGTAATTGCGGCATGGACTCGTAAACACAACACGAGCGGCCGAGCCCTGCAGCTGAAGAAAGCTCGTGTCCCGGGCGTGAGCATCCTCTTGTCTCCTCCCCAAGGCTTGATCTTCCCGGTTCCCCAGCATTTGCTCCCGTGATGCTGACGGACGGGCAGAGATGCGCATCCATGATCCGGGGAACAAGAGGAGGCAAAAGTCGCGAATTTAGTACGGGCCCGCCGGTCAGCTGTCTTCGGATCTGTAGGGAGAGCCCTTGCAGTCTAGGTTTCGAGCGAGCCAGACTCTAGAGACAGTGGCCCCCGCGGCACGTCCAGATGCGGACTTCATACGGGCGGTCCAGTATCGGCTTGCGGCGTACGACGGTATACCGTTTTGACGTCTGTCCCCTAAGGATGGTAAATATGCAGTGAGCCGTCAATTGGCTTGGAGTTTGAAGACGAGACTGCGAGCGGCAGCGGCAAGCAAGGGAGGGCGGAGGGCAGGCATGGGCAAATTCGTCAATCTCGGCAGGGGAAATTGGGGGTAAGGCTGGGTTGACGAGGCCTCGCGGAAACTCGAATGTGTTTGGCGGGTTGAGGTGATGGATGTGCTTGTGTGCCAATGCAATGTGCTATGCGCCAGGAGTTATGTTGCCATTGGGGCTGACGAGTCGCCGCAATCTCGAACTGGAACGTCGAGTCCTCAAAGTCCCCATCGCACAGCTACACCTCCACTTTTTCCTCTCTGTCGCGGCCATTGAGAACCTGGAAAGGCTCGGAGGGCCGAGTATAGTGCCTCTTCCAGTGCCGAACGTGTTGTGAACTTGTGATGGTGTAGGGAGTACCTATCCCCACACACGGATCGCCGGGAGGATATGTATGTTTTCGTGCTTGTATGTAGCTGTTTCTGTAGTCTCCGTAGGCTGTGCTCGTGCCTTCGTGCGGATAGCGGTTTTTTTGAGTTTGAAAATCGATGCTTTGTACAGATAGAGTAGAGGAGCGAACTCGGTAGGACGGGAGCGAAAGTCGAAAAGCTGGAGAAAGTGATGGGTGGCAGCCCCTGACAGCTGGGCCTTGCCTGAGCTTGGGGCTGGGCTGGGCGTTGCGGCGTAGCGTTGTTGCATGGCAGCATGGTCCTTTCCTTCCCTGGACTTTGCGACTTCTTCTTTTTTTTCCCTCCTCTCGCCTCGGAGCCCCACTCTTGTTGACGGGATGGGATTGGACGACGGGATCACATGGGGGCATCGCGCACGGGGAGAGGAGGGAGGCCATTGGATGGGATTCCGCATTGGCCATGGGACGGTACGTCTTCCGGTCTACGTACCCTGAATTTCGATGAACCAGGAAAGAACAGTGAACAGTCCTACCTTCATTTGGTTATCAACATCTTCAAATATTTAGCTACAAGAATATCTCTGTGTCTACCGTAAGTTATAATTGGAACGCCAGACATCGAGTGTCAACTATACCTACATAGGTCATCCAGGAAACGTGGAATGGTGAATGGCTCTGATTGGGATATAAAAAGTCTAGAACAATGTACCAAAATGCCAGACACTTTGCAGCCCAGCATGTTGGTGCTAATCCCGCCCGTTAGTGTACCCGTTCGAACCCCCCATTCCGCCCCTGGGCCCCTTCTCTTTCCCCCCTTTGGGTGCCCTGTGCTTCTTGCCGTGCTGCCCCCAATTGATTGCCATCGCAGGCAGCCCAGTCAAAGTACCTGTACCATAGAAAATACAGTATCGAGTGACTTGCAGCTTGTAATTGACCGGGACCTTGGGGGGTACAGATGTCGTGTCATTTTTGAAGGTGCCTTCTCCCTCACCACCCTGCGCCTCTTTTCGCGTTTCTCCTGCTCTTTCTGCCTTCCCATCTGTGACCACTGACCACTGACCAACCGTGGACCTCTGACCTCCCTTTTTTTCCCCATCCCAACTTTCTGAACTCCCCTCGTGGCTTCCTTCACTGCACTCGCTCAACCTCTTGCCTTTTGCAACTTTCTCCTCCCAAAAGGTCTTCTTCCACTTTCCCATCTTCGGATTCAACCTTCCACAAGCAGGATTCCATTGTATACCCTTTACGAGAAAAGGCACGCCTGTCTCTCTCTGTTTTAACAACCTTCTAATCGTCCATTTCTGGATCTGAGCGAGCTACCCCTTTGGTCACCTCAACCAAATACACGCCTGTCCTCCTCTCCGAAAAAGCGCAGCTTCCCCTTGTCGATAGATCCAGTCACACCGACCAGGCCAAGAGAACCTCTTCCCTCTTTCAACTCTTCACACACTCGTTTACATACGCACCTCACCCACGGAAGCTATCACGTCTTCCTTTCTCTGCGTCGCACAACGATATCGAACCATCGCCTAACCCCTCAACTCCAATACCATCAACATGAAGGGTAAGCATTTTCCCCATACGAATAGCTACATGCGCTTCAGCCTGCCCCCAATCCCAGCCTTGCCCAGCGGTCTGCCATACTCGAGGCTGGCTGGCGGCAGGCGCATTATGTGGTCGACAGTGACGCAGACTTGCTAACTTGCTTGAACAGCCATTATTCTCGTCGGCGGCTTCGGCACTCGTCTTCGCCCTCTGGTACGTTCATTCCTCTCCCTAACTTGAACATACAGCATACAGCAGCAGCAGATTTCTGCCAGCGGCTGCTGTACCTTCCACACTGATCGAATATTTTACTGACCTGTTTATTACAATGCGCAGACCCTCACCCTTCCCAAGCCCCTGGTCGAGTTCGCGAACAAGCCCATGATTGAGCACCAGATCGAGGCCCTTGCTGCTGCTGGCGTCACCGATGTTGTCCTCGCTGTCAACTACCGCCCCGAGGTTATGGAGAAGCACTTAGCAGAGGTGGGTCTTTCCATGAGCTTCCCCTCTATAGCTATAATAAATACTGACTTACCTCATCCATAGTACGAGAAGAGGTTCGGCTTGAACATCACCTTCTCCGTCGAGACCGAGCCCCTCGATACCGCTGGTCCCCTGAAGCTGGCTGAGAGCATCCTTGCCAAGGACGATACCCCCTTCTTCGTCTTGAACTCGGATGTCATTTGCGACTTCCCCTTCAAGGACTTGGCCGAGTTCCACAAGAACCACGGCGATGAGGGCACTATTGTGGTCACCAAGGTCGAGGAGCCTAGCAAGTACGGTGTCGTTGTCCACAAGCCTAATCACCCCACCAAGATCGACCGCTTCGTCGAGAAGCCCGTCGAGTTTGTTGGCAACCGCATCAACGCCGGCATGTACATCCTCAACACCAGTGTTCTCAAGCGCATTGAGCTTCGCCCCACCTCGATCGAGAAGGAGACCTTCCCCGCCATCGTCAAGGATGGTCAGCTGCACAGCTTTGATCTCCCCGGCTTCTGGATGGATGTTGGTCAGCCTAAGGACTTCCTTACCGGCACCTGCTTGTACCTCACTTCCCTCACTAAGCAGGGTTCCAAGGAGCTTGCCTCCCCCTCAGAGCCTTACGTCCACGGCGGCAACGTTCTGATTGACCCCTCTGCCAAGATTGGCAAGCACTGCAAGATTGGACCTAACGTGACGGTCGGCCCCAACGTCGTTATTGGCGACGGCTGCCGTCTTCAGCGCTGCGTCCTGCTGCCCGGTTCCAAGGTCAAGGATCATGCGTGGGTTAAGAGCACCATTGTCGGCTGGAACAGCACTGTTGGCAAGTGGGCTCGTCTTGAGAACGTCACTGTTCTCGGCGACGACGTGACGATTGGTGACGAGATCTACGTCAACGGTGGCAGCATTCTCCCCCACAAGAGCATCAAGGCCAACGTCGACATCCCAGCCATCATCATGTAAAACCAAACCGAACAATCGGAAAAAAACACTATACCCGGGCCTGGACGAACACTCTGAGGGTCCGCGCTCTTCACACTTCTTGTCTGCACGCCTGTTCTTATCGACTTTCTAATTTCAAGTTGCGATACGATTCACCACTCCACTCATGAGTCTTCAAACTTCAAGAAACGGGGGCGGAAACCAAACACTACATTTTTGGCTGGCGTCGGCAGGGGGAAATCATTTGGCGAGCACAGAAAAGCACTTGGCTTTGCGATGTTTTACTTACTTTTTTGCGTTTGGGAAAGATGATGGTCCTCAATTTCGTTACGAAATGCAGACGAACGGTGTCGAGGGCTGTTTCCCAGCTTGGAGGATATCTCCCTCGATGTGCCGTGGACATGGAAGACTCCCAATCGTGGGGGGTCATCTGTGAGACAGATGAGAATAAAGATGATAACTCTGAATTTGATGCCCCAAACGTGCTTTGAAGATGGTGACAATTTGTCGTGTTGCTCATGCGCATGTCATGCGAGTATCTCGTGGTTTGATGTGGGGGGAAGGAGGGGTGGAGGAATACCTTAGATGACGGATCACATTTGCGCCTTCCCCGTGTGGATGGGTGAGTGGGTGCACAAGGCAAGCAAGGCAAGAAGCTGACTTGATAGGTATCCTGTCTAAACGAAAACAACTTTCCCCCAATATCATACCACCATCCCAAAAAATAGGCTTCTTTCTTCTTTTCTGTATACCCAAGTACTCCGAACAAAATCTTCAAACCCACATGATTTCTACACTTTTTTCTATTCCGCATTATCACGCACCCAACCCCTCGACATCTCGACAGCCTGCTCCCACTTTTTGAACATCTTTTGGCTCGTCTCTCTGTCGAGCGCAGGCGTAAAGATCTTGCGCCCGTTCTGGTTGACGTGCTTGAGGTCCTCGAGCTCGTCCCAGACGCCCAGCGCGAGGCCGGCGGCGATGGCGGCGCCGAGGGCCGTCGTCTCGCGCATGGCGGGGCGGTCGACGCGGATGCCGCTGATGTCGGCCTGGGACTGCATGCAGAGGTCCGAGTTGGAGAGGCCGCCGTCGACGGCGAGGTTCTCGAGGGCGTGGCCCGAGTCGTTGGCCATGGCGTCCAGGATGGCTTTTGTCTGGTAGCATGTCGCTTCGAGGGTCGCGCGGGCGATATGGCCCTTTTGGGTGTGCGCTGTGATGCCGACTGTTTTGGTCATGTTAGTCAGGTGAGTGGTGCTGATTGAGAGATGATGACTTACACAGAGTTCCCTTTGCGTCGTCGATCCAGTATGGCGCAAAGAGGCCGCTGAACGCCGTCACGAAGACGACGCCGCCGTTATCCGGAACCGTCTCAGCCAGCTCTGAGATGCGAGACGAATCTTCGACGAAAGAAAGGTTCTTGACGAGGAACTTGACGCCCGAGCCCGCTACCGCGATGCTGCCCTCGAGGGCGTATACAGGCTTCCTGCCCTTGCCGAAATCGTACGCGACCGTGGCCAGGAGGCCTGACTTGGAAATGACGGGCTCCTCGCCGACATTATACAACAGGAAGCAGCCCGTACCGTACGTGTTCTTTGCCTGGCCCGGGGAGAAGCCGCACTGGCCGACGAGGGCGGAGGATTGGTCGCCCAAGCAGCCCGCGATGGGCACGCCCTTGAGGACGCCGCGAGCAAAGGAGCCGAAGGCGGTCGGGTCGGAGGAGGGGACGATTTTGGGGAGGTGGATCTTGGATTGGTCGATGCCGAAGAAGGAGAGGAGGGTGTCGTCGTACTTGAGGGTGCGAAGGTTCATGAACATTGTGCGGCTGGCGTTCGTCGAGTCGGTGACGTGGATCGCGGCGTCGCCCTTATCTGCGCCGCCGTTGAGGCGGTAGATGAGCCAGGAGTCGACGGTACCGAAAGCGAGATGGCCCGCGTCGTAGGCTTCACGGATGGAGGGAACGTTGTCGAGGAGCCAGCGAAGCTTGACGGAGGAAGGGTAGGTGGACAGGGGCAGACCGCAGAGGTCCTGGAGAGCATCTGCGCCAGGGCGGGCGCGCAATTCGCGGACGAGGGAGGTGGTGCGGGTGTCGGGCCAGACAACGGCGTGGTGAAGGGGTTCGCCGGTGCGGACGTCCCAGAGGACGGTGGTCTCGCGCTGGTTGGTGATGCCGACGCCGCGGATGTTGGCGGCGGAGTAGCCTTGTTCAGCGAACTGGGCCATTGCCTTTTCGACGCATTCTTCGACCGAGGAGAGGAGCTCGAGGGGGTCGTGCTCGTGCCAGCCCGAGTGAGGGTAGTGGTTCTCAAACTCGATCTGGTGGCTTGCGACGGGGTCACCGAGGCCGTTGAAGATGAGGAAGCGAGTCGAGGTCGTGCCTTGATCTATGCTGCCTACGAACCAGTGTTCTTTGAGTTCTTCTTGGGTCTCTGTGATGCCGGCTGGGAGGTGTTCGGCAGGGTCTGCGGCCACGCGCGGGCGCTTGGTTTCTCTCGTCTCGGCCATTGTGTTGTCGGTGCCGCCGCTGCTGTTGTGGTAGGTTGTTGGTAAGTCAAGAAGAGGAGGGAGAGGAGGAGGACAGAAAGGGAGTAGGAGTGAGAGTGACACACAAAGAGAGGAAATACAAGGGGTATCTTGAGGGAAAAGGTAACGGAGACAAGAGAGGGGCCGAGGAAGAGAAGAAGAAGCTAAAGACTAAGCAAGCTGGGGCTCTGGGGACTTCAATGGGGAACGGGGAGGGTCGGGGGGACCACGGGGGGTATCACGCGGAGAGAAGAGCAAAATCGACAGCGCCCCTGGGGTTGTACGGGATTTGTTTCTGCAAGCACGCGCAAAAGCAAAGGGGGCCGTAGGAGCCGGTGTGGGAGGCGGGGCGGGTACGGGGGGGAGACGGGAACAAGTCGGGATCGTGAATTTCGCGATGGAGCACGAGGCGATGGGACTCGGAAGTGAGGATATGTGTGTGTACAGGTATAGGTTGTGGTTCTTGTGTGTGGGTGATGACTGACTGTCTAGCTAAATATGCCGTCCCTCGAGGAGGCTGGTTGGTGGTTGTAGTGGCGGTAGTACGAACGGCGGGGGACTGAGACTTTGACTGAGACGAGGTAATCTTGGTAGACTGTTCGTCTCGTGAAGCTCCTGCGTCTATTCCAGCCGCACGAACACCGTTGCCGTTGTTAGTCTCTGCCTGTGCCGTAGCATTATTTCCCAGGGTCGTCTTTGTTGCCCGTGTTGCCTGCGGCTGCGACGACAAATTTCGGACGGACATGTGCTGCAGCAGCGGCGGCCCCAGCTGGAGCTTCGCGCCGGCGCTCGGCATGATGTCAGAAGCGGGCGTGGGGCGCTGATTGGAGGAAGAATTGAGGGGTTTGGGCTTCGCGCGAAGCTCCCGCTGCTGCTGCGCTGCCGTTTTGCACGTGTAATAACCCGTACTAACTATACCATTCTCATTCTCACCTGCGCTGCCATGTACATAACGCCTACGGGCTGTCCATGGTCTCAATGGCTTCGTCCTCGTCCTCAGACTCGGGCTGAAGAACTTGTCTGCCGGCTCGCTAGGACCGGAGACGACGGGACCCAGAAAGGGGGAAATCCTGGGGAGTGATTGGGGGGTTTTAAGGACGCGTGAGAGCATTTGGGGATGCATTAAGGAAATTGGGCCCAATACTGGGTCTCTAGAGTCGTAGATCGAGCTCGAGGGGGCTCGGGAATCGAAAGGGATTTGCTGCCTGCATACGAATCTTCCAATACGGTAGCGAATAGTAGAGATGCTGCTCGGTCGTTCGTCTTCGCGAAATGTTTTTTTTGCGCCGCTGGGTCGCTAGTTCGCGGATGAGAATCCCGAGATGCGTTTGATGGAGACATGGGGCGGCTCTGGGTCTCGGGCATGGTCGGGGTTCGAGGACCGAGAATATCTCCATTTTTAGGTAAAAGGTGATGGGTCGGCTGGGGTCTGGGGTCGACGACTCGACGGGCCTTCACCGAGGTGAAGGTGGTGAACGGACCGTCACCGACGCTAGGGTTTGACTACACCGCAGTCGTAGTTTGTATGAGAGCATTGATATGGGGGGGGGGGGGCATA
>JFBX01000356.1:122170-148479 GCA_001563135.1 Colletotrichum simmondsii
TCAAAGGTTCGTATGTCTACAGGGACCTCACATACGGAAGAGTGATCCTCATACAGATTATCCACGTTGAGAGTGGCCGGCAAGAAGGGGGGCAATTGCCTAGACTCTGTTGCTCCTTTTTTGACTTATGTAGAGCTTGGTAGGCAACGCTCACTTACGGTGGACATGAGGAAAGAGAATATGGGTTGCTGTCTCGGTAGTTGGTCGCCGCAGTGTTCAGAGTGTGGGTTTGAGTCGGATCGGAAGGCTTGTATAGAGATGATGATGGAGGTTGCAGGTCCCCAGTTCGAAGGTTGCTGGAGTCAGATGTTCACTTGACGAGTATGACAGGTTATATGTAACAATCGAGAGGTGTTGGCTATTGAAGAAGCGGGATGTTAAGAGTGTAAGAGCCTGGAGAGGAGTGAGCTGATCGATGTGGATAGCAATGCTGAGGGTCATCGATATTTTGCAAAACAATGACGCTGGCACTCGGGTTTCGCAACCCGTGGATCATAACTAGTTGAATTTTGTACTTTTTATTATTTTAGATTCTTATTTTGCTGCCGTTCCCCTACACATGTGGTGTGATACATCGCTGATGGCCACTAACTTTGTCGTTACGGAGGCTGTCAATAAGCTTCCCCGCATCAACGTCAGGTTAGGTCCTTGGCCGCTCAGACCCTAGAGGCTCGGAAAATGTTGGCTCCAGGTCGTAGGGGAAAAAATCGTTATAGGGACAAAGATCAGGGGGAATTGAAAACATTGGCTAAAGCGTCGACTCTCAGCCAGCTTAGAACAGACAAGCAGAAACCACGTCCCAGGGGGACTGGCCTACATATCCCATGTCCAGAATTGATGCGCTGGTCATTTCTTTCCACATGCTCAAGGCGAGCGAGGACAGGAACGCGCCCGTAATCACAGCCAGAGGGAGCATCGGAAGAACCTTGTCGAGGACAAACTCCGGTCCCTTGGATATTGTGGTCAGAGTCGCATAAGAAAGCGTAATGAAGAGGATGGAGTAGCTGTATCGGAGCAGTCAATTTCTCAAACTTCGGTCAATGATCAAGCGAGATTCAGCACTTACACATTTCGCATCTCGGACATGTGACGCCAAGTGAGAAAGAGTGCACTGCCCCCAGTAAAAGAGAAGCACCAAAGGCTGTTTATCCTCGTCAGTACGAGAATCGCGAGAGCCGTTGCATCGAGTCAGCTGACCTATTGAACGCTAACCGGCCAATGGGCTCATCATGCTCAAGTGCAATATAGAAAGATACGATTGTCGTAGCCATCCCCCCAACTTTACGCAGCATCGTGAAAACGCGGCCACGGGGCAGCATACAGATTCGAATCCCGATACCGGTGTTGTGTCGCATCCTAGAAAGACAATGGGTTTTCGTATCAGCAGCAATTCCATCTCTGGTGCCTCCGGAAGGGGAAGTAAGCAACGCACTCAAGTATGTAATTCATTGGAAGCCTCAAGAATCTCCGATGAATTGACATTGACCTGTCTGGAGGAGCCGGATCTGGAGGGACCGGCTCCCCGAGCTGTTGTCGCTCTAGGTCTGTCATGATCGCGAGAACGGATCAAAACAAGACAGTCTGTATAAACAGGGAAGAAAAGCTGTCGTTATTGGGCCCCAGAGATTACGGATATGAAGATAGGTTAGGGAAAGGACGCTGCAAAGTGTTTTCGCCCGAAGGTCAAGGTTGGGAGAGGAAGGAGAAGTTGGAGAGGGGGCCTGAAGTCTGCTAAGAGCCCAGGGAACCCAAAGCCAACTTTGTGTAACGCTACCAAAGTGAGGCTGTGTATTGGTTGCCTCTTTTCATGGCCCAATCATCAGGCTGTTCTTAAGACCATATGTGCGCTGGCAGGGCTCGCTGAGGGGGTTGGGCCGCACTTCGTTTCTAGAGAGCGTCAAGCAGGCTTGCAACTTCGCAGAAACACCAAGAACAATCCTCGTCCTGCAGCAGAAAACATCTCCGATCAAGCTACGATTCATCATGCGTGGTAATTTCTGGACCGTGGGGAGATTCGTTGGATTCCGCGGCGGGAGAAGGCCTCTAACGTTGTCTGGATTCCTGGGCGCTGATATCGAGACAAACGGTCTCGAGATGGGTCCTTCGGAGAAGAACAGTTCGAATTTCGCATCCCACTCAAGCGGCTCGATAAGTGAGGGCACCTCTGACTTCAAGAAACCTACGACAGCGCTTCTAGCGGCAACATTGATCTTACTGGGCTCGAGCACCCTAGACCTGTATGCCGTGCTTGGTCAAAGTCAGACTGAACTCCTAATGGCATCTCCAGAGGACGGAGGCTTTTCGGTCGAAGCTCAACCGCCTGACGGGAAATGGTACCGGATGTTGAATGACATTTTGGGAGAAGACATGAAACTCAAGGTCTGTGATCTAAAGAGATCGCTCGAAATCTGTGGCTAACCTCTATTGGCTTTCTTCCTGCGCAGGCTGTTCATATTCTCTCTCGTCCGTCGCCCGAAATGCTGCTCCTCGGGTTGATTGCCTACGGGGCTGGCGCGTCGACGCTATATCAACTGAACCATCAAGACAAGTATAGAGACACGATACTTGCTGGGGGCATTTTGCTCGGGTCCTGTATAGGGATTGCATGCGGGCTAGATGGACCAATCGTCCTCTTGCGCATCCTTCCCTGGACGGTGCTCATCGCCCTCTCACTCAGCAATGCGAGGACCCAGGTATACCGAACCTCAAGCAGCCATCCTCAGATCCGAGGGTGTTTGTCGACTTGAAGATGTATCAATCTTACTGGCTTCATTTACTCAATGTGCCGGACAGTCGCGAAGGATGGAGAACCTACATCCTTTTTTCCTTCTCTGGTTGGAGATTGAGTAGTTCGCCCATGCTGAGGCAAACAACATCTTTTCCCCGAGTAATTGATGAACCTCTCATGGACAAGGAGTCCTGCAATTTGGTGGAACGCTTGTATATAATACCTCAACGATGGTTTGACGTTAGGTGCGCTTCTGAAAACAGAGTCTTCAAGCAAATCTCGCGAGATTGTTCTCTAAGAATGTCATGAGGGAAGGTTTTAAAACTTACCATCATATCTGCTAAGCTCAATATATTATTATGAGAAGGTGAATAGTTCGGTACATAGAATTAGTGGTCGTTGCATCAACTTGAACCCACCCCTTGTCATTCTAACTAGGTGCAGGGAGAATTTGACCTCAGTCTTTATTTGGAAAATAAAAGGCATATTTAAACATAGAATTTGATCTTGGGCCACTGAGTGCGAATGCCTTTGATGTGTTTAGGTGGATGCTCAATGATCCAATATTGTAATTCTTTGCGAAGGAAGAGCGTGTCTACCTATACGAAGCGCAGGTATCTGCATGACTTTGAAAGCGGCAAGGGCTCTGGATACACTTGGAAGGAAGAGGAAATCTTCAACCGAGAACTCAGCCTCATCAAGGATGAGCATCGATGGTCTGACCCAGCGGATCCCACGAAGATGAAATGAAGATCTCATTTGACATCCGAGGCCACCTCCTCAGCCGCTCAGAGCTACACTGCAGTCTTGAGGAATACCATAGTCATTCATGATTTCCCTGTATCAACCCTGGGCGGGCTGCTTGAGGAAGTCGCCTGACTTCACCTCAATTGGTCGTTCGTCCACAGCCTCAGGAAAAGGGGAGCGCTACAACCATAACATGAGGCCATTCGCCACTATCACCACTCACTCAAAATTGCCAAGAAACAAAACAAAAGATACCTTTTACATGAAGCCAAATAATCTGTAGAAGTAGACAAGAAATAAGAAGTACAAAAAAATGCAAAAGATAGTACACGCCCAACTCCGGCCGAGGCTCGAACTTGCGCGTCACGCGAGGCAACCAGAGAGAGCCCGATCGGGATATTTGCTTTCTCTCAGCATGCTGAGGTGATACCACTAGACCAAGCGCACTTGATCTAGCGGTACCGCCTCATCTGGTGAAAGCAAAGCGAGTTGAAGCGCCTCATGAGGGTATGGACGGGAGATGGAAAAGACATCCGGGTGTAGAGCAGGGAGGTGAGGCAGGTAGGTGAACTTGGGAAGAAAGGTACGCCGGTTCAACCCAAAACCTTCCTGCCATACAGCTCGGTCGTCTGTGTACTACCCAAGGTATATACAGCCTCAGATGTGTGTGGATGGTCCGGTACCGAGAGCTCATAGTGAGCACCCTGATGAACACATCTTGCTATGGCCTCATTGACACGCTCCCTGCTACGGCCGTACAAAGTTCTCGAAACGAAAGGCCCATTACGCCATGACAAGTACTGACCAAGGCCTTCAAAGGGAAAGAGAAATATGAGAGGAGAATTGATGGGTATCACAAACGTATCCTGTCCTCCAACCACTCCGCAATGGCATCCTCCCCACGTTCACCAAGCTCAAGCCCCTCGTTCGCACCAACCTCGACAACAGTCACCCGCCTCTCAGCCTCAGCTTCCACGTCAAAATCTTCGTCCCACTGTAGTCTTGCCTTGAACTCCAGCTTCTCCAAGCTCCGCCTCATCAACCCCGCCAGCTCCGTAGCCTGGGCTTCAAACGTGTGCCCTGCCACCCTCCGTCTCCTCGCCGTTCTAGAGGCGAGTTCTCCGGCCATGGATGATGCCAAGCTACTTTTCCTCGTCGTCTTCCGCTTCGTCACAGGCTCCGTCGGGGTATCATGAAGTAACAAAGCGTGAGGCAGCTTGAGCGTCGACTTTCTCGGCGGGAACACAAGGGCACTCCGCCTCGGCGCTGCCATCACCAAACCTTCAGTGACGCCAAGGATGTCAGCCGGCTTCACGTCCGAGTTGACAGAGGAAAGCCGTTCCAACAAAGACGACACGGCTGCCGCCTGCACGAAGCTTGACGGCGCGTTCATGCCGGGTGTCTGGAAGAGGAGACTAGGGCTCACAAACGGGTCGAACAGGTCGACTGGTGCGCGAAACAAATTCTCCATCTTCATCTGCAGCATATGCAGCGCCGACCCTTGCTCAGGCCGCGGCGGGAGCTTCTTGCTGCGCGCGGTGGCGGGTTTGTTGATCTTGTGGTCTGGGAGGAACATGGACCAGTTGTAGATGCCGTTCCAGGCGATCAGTCCGCGGACGGCCATGCGGGCGTGGTGGTGGGACTCAGTCAGGGCTAGAGAGGTGGCGATGCTGGCGCCGGCGTGGGAGCTGTAGACGTATATGTCGCGGCGCGAGTTGGTGCCAGAGGGTAGGAGGTTTTCTGTGATCCAGGTGTAGCCGGCGAGGACGTCGTGTAAGGGAGTGGGCCATGTGAGAGGCGTGGTGAAGTTGAAGTCGGGTTCGTGGTCGTGTTCGGCTTCCGGTGGGGTGGAGACCGGAGACTCGGACCGGGACGGGGACCATCGGTAGTTGATGACGGCCGTTGGATACGGCATGAGGAAGTGGGGGATGGGGGTCAGGTATCCCGGAGTCGGTGAGAAGGGCGGGATGTACACCATCAAAGGAGTCGCGGCGGGATGATGGTCCACATTGTGAAGACTGATATTTGCGTTAAAAGAGAAGTCATGACCTGGTGGGATGGAGTGAGATATACTCTACTGTGATGGCCCCTGAAGAGCGACAAGGCACATCGACGGACTCGATGTTAGGCCTGTCAAGATGGAAACATCTTCGTTGAAAGACATGAGTTGGGCGCAGACGAGACGACAGCCAAGGTGCCGGCCATCTTCTCATCGTCTATGAATATGAGACAATAGCAGGACGAGCTACTGAAACACTCATGTCCAGTCGATCGCTCACTCACTCATTCACTCACTCACACACTCATACTCATGTGAGTACCTTGGATGTAAGTGTATGATTTGGGGTGAGTAAGTTATCCGAGTAAACAACCAACTGCCATTCCCCAGACGCGTTTTTTCTCACTAAAATGTAAATGGACCACCCTCGGACCAACCAGCGGCCATTCCGTCTCCTCCACACCACCATCATCTCCCATTTCTCCAGCCTTCGTGTTTGCACCGCCGCAAACTGTCCCCCACACGTCACTTCTGCTAAGCTTCGAGTTCTTTGTCAAGGGTCCCCCTTCGACTCCCACTTTGTTGCAGTAGCGTCTACGTCGTACTACTGTGTCCTGGCACCACCCAAGAATTTGACCCCAAGCGCCGGAGCAACCACCGCTGAAATGGAGCCAAGGGATCGCTGTTTGGGAGAGATCATGAGCTCTGTCTTACTGCAGGCATGGGTGACCTGATCTGTCTGATGATTGACACCAATCTGTTAGCGACATGCGATCCGGGGGGCATATTGCATGCCAAGTGAAGAAAGATATATATAAGTTTGAATGCCAAGGACGAAGGGTGCAAACGGTCACAGCGGAACTGGCGGCCAAATATTTCTTTAAACACAGAAGATCGCTGAATCTCGCGAGAGAACCACACACCCGAGAATCTGAGATGGTCAGACAGAGATCATCCGGCCGTTTACGACCTAAACTAGCCCACGCAACCAAACGCCCGTCCGTTGCGTTCCTCGCTACGTATTGGAGCATATCTTTTGACGTGTCTCAGTTATCTGATCAGTAGACGCGAAGAGGAAGAAAAACGAGAGCAAAAACAAGGCGCGAGTGCACACCCTCTTCGGCATCCCCCAAACAGACGTCATCGCGAAGTGCCTTCATCCCCCTCCGTCTGGGGCACCCCGGCTAGCACGGATACTGGTAGTACTTTCAGGAGTCTAGACTCCCGACTCAATGGATCCTCAACATCGATGAGAAAAAGGAGATTTCGAGAATTCCCCTCTTCAACATAGTTATCAACTACGGCCAAGACCTGTCCAGATAAATGTTCACAAGAATCTAGCGTCGTGTTCTTGAGAAAACCAACCTACCTAAGGTAGCTTGCAGCAGCCGGGAATGCCTTCACCTTCGGCGGATCCAGCACACCGCACCCGTTCATCTGCCCCGCGCGGCTCGCCGCTCGACCCAACCTCGACGCCGCCATGAACGACGCCGACCTGGGCGATAACATTGACGAGCGCATCGGCCAGCTCGAGCAGTCCAAGAATCCCCGTAGCAGCGAGAAGCGCTTCGCCAACGATGTCGCACACCTCGACCCGAGCCGGTGGTGGTTCGCCTCCTCCGCATTTCCCATGATCGCCGGCACCCTCGGCCCCGTTGCCTCGGCGTTCAGTATTTGTGCCCTCGTCCGGCCTTGGCGACAACACTACCCGCCCGGCACCGACATCACCACCGCCGCTTTTGAGCCGGATCCGAAATGGTCAGACCCCCGTCTCATCCAGACATGCGTGTTGTTCACGATTCCTCAAACTCCCCATGTGTGAGCCATCCGTCGACACTGGCATGAGGCTAATGGTGTTTGCAGGCTCATCATCGTCAACGCCATCCAGCTGGCGATAGCAATCATTTCAAACGTCTTCCTCCTCCTCAACATGGCCCGCCGCGTCCGCTTCTCTCTCGCCCAACCCATCACCATCGTAGGCTGGTACATGTCCGCCATCTGCCTCGTCGCCCTCAACGCCACCGCCGCTGGCCCCTTGGTGATCGAGCCCGCCGAGGAGTACATCTTCTCTCAAGCCTTCTACTACGGCATGTTCGCCGCCATTCTCTACTTCGTCACGGCCTCCCTCATGGTTGTCACCGTCTACGGCGCCGCCACCAGTCACTACGCAAAGGACTTCCAGCTCACCACCGCCCAGCGCACCCTCATGCTTCAGACCATTCTCTTCCTCTGCTACCTTCTCGTCGGCGCTCTCGTCTTCTCTACTATTGAGAGTTGGTCCTACCTCGACGCCGTCTACTGGGCTCAGGTCACCCTCTTCACCGTCGGCTTCGGCGACTTTGCCGCCGCATCCCCCCTCGGCCGCGCCCTCCTCATTCCCTACGCCCTCGTCGGCGTCATCTCCCTCGGTCTCGTCATCGGCTCCATCCGAAGCCTTGTCCTTGAGCGCGGCCGCCGCAGGCTCGACGCCCGCATGGTGGAAAAGAAGCGCCGCCAGCTCATCCGCACAATGACACGCAAGGGCAAAGACGAGATCCTGAAGCCCATCCACCCAGACACCAACGGAACCTCCGCCTCAGCCGCCTCTTCTCCCTCTCTACCCGACACGGAGCTCGCGCGCCGTGAGGAAGAATTCAACCTCATGCGCAAGATCCAGCACCAAGCCTCAACCCGTCGCCGTTGGATGGCCATGTCCGTCTCCTTCTCCTCCTGGCTCGTCCTCTGGCTCGTCGGCGCAAAGGTCTTTCAGGAGTGCGAGCGCCCTTACCAGAACTGGTCCTATTTCGAAGGCTTCTACTTTGCCTTTGTCACTCTCACGACGATAGGCTACGGAGACCGCACCCCCGTCTCCAACTCGGGTAAAGCCTTCTTCGTCTTCTGGTCACTCCTCGCCCTGCCTACCATGACGGTCATGATCTCCAACGCCGGCGACACCGTCGTGAAGGCCGTCCGCGACGCCACACTCGAGCTCGGCAACATCACCATCCTTCCCGGCGAGCGCGGATTTCACAAGGACCTAATGTCCGTCCTCCACCGCCTTACCTGCGGCTTCCTCTTCCACCCCGCCGACGAGGACTCGGATGAAGACTCGGATGACGAAGGCGACGCTCTCCCACCAGGCTTCCTCTCCAACGCCCACCGCATACGTCGGGAAGAAAACGACGACGACGATAACGACGAAGAAAGCGACGAGACAGAAGCCTACTCCACCGTCCTGGACCGCGAAACCTCCCGCGCCCCTCCACCATTCTCGCCAGAACCAAAAGACTCCCAAGTCCGTCCATCACCCCGTGACCGCCAAACAACCACCACGAACAACACCAACACCAACACAACCCGCCGCCGCCGCCCCTTCTCCCGCGTCCGAGACCCCACCTCCGCCCTCCCAGCCTCCCGCGCAGACTACCACTTCCTCCTCATCTCCGAAATCGCCGCCGTCCGGCAACACGCCAAAGAGAAGCCCGCGCGGCGGTACACCTTTGCTGAGTGGGCGTGGTACCTCAAGCTCATAGGCGAAGACGAATCCAGCTCCGCCACGCACCGCAAGGCGCGCCCGCACATCCACTCGAAGAAGAAGGCAAAGAAGGCAGCCAAGAAACGAAGGCGGAACGGGGTGGTCGATGAGGAAAACGCAGAGCACACGGAGGCGGAGTGCCCCGACGAGGATAAGTGGTCCTGGGTCGGGTCGCAGTCGCCGCTGATGGGCAGCCAGGAGGAGTGCGAGTGGATCCTGGAGAAGCTTACCGAGAAGCTGCGGGACGAGCTTGACGTTGTCCGCGGCGAGGAGCTGGAGAGGAAGAGTACGGTGGATCGGGAGCGGGACCTGGCTGATGAGAGGAAGGGGAGGGATGAGGTTGATGAGTTGTTGAGATCGTGATACCCCCCTTTCTTGGGTGCCATTTTTATTGCAATGTTTACCACGTATGTAATCCTTGGACACGCATTAGCCGGTTCAGATATTTCATCACACTTAGTACCCATACATGAGAGGATAGCTACGTTTCCATGATCTATATAACATACAACATACATACATAAAAGAGGTAGCATAATATCAAAGCCTTCAGCATCATCCACATCAGATTCATGTCAGGTAAGAGCAACCTAATCCACAAGACCACGGGTCACACAGGCCAGACACACATAGAATAACCTTGATATCTCATAACGAGAAAGGGGGGTATCAGTATCATTAAGTTTTATCCATCCCCACGTGAGGCTGCAGAAGCCTGCAACCGTGGGAAAGGTTATCTGGTATGCCAGTAGTCCTCGGGCATTGCCTTTCTCAAGAATACAAATATACATACACTACCGCTACACGTATCCGAACATGCAGCAAAAAACATGCTCATATCAAAACGCTTTCTCCAAACGCTTTTGAAAGGAACATCCAACAAACCCCCTCTGGATGCCCAAGAAGGTACTCTTGTCCACCCTCATCTTGTTAAGGATAGTCTTATCCTACTTGATTCAAGAGGGCAAAAAAGAAAATACTTCACCACCTCATTCCACTTCCACCAACGCCAGAAAGCAAATCCACCACCGTCCCAACCACACCGACCCCCAGCACCAGGGTCTGCACGGCAACCGCCACAACGACTCGTTCCATGAGATCCAAAAGACTCACGGCTAGTCATCTGCTGCCGAGGAGAAGACGGCGGTTACGTTTCATGGCCTGATTCAGCCCCTTCTCGAGCTTCTCCGTCTCCTTGCGCGCAATACCCAGCGCTGACTCGGCATCTTCGACACTCATGAGCGACATGGCATTGAGTGGTGTGCCAGGCAACTTAGGGTGCACAGCCCCAGTTCTCTGCTGGGCGTCCACCTGTGCGGCGGCGGCCGCCATTGTGGAAGGGGAGGCGTCGGTGACGAAGCCCTCGCTACCCTGCTGGTGCTGTGGCGAGTCCAGGCCGCCAAACGGTGTCTCGTCCTCAGGAATGTCCTTGCCTGAGCCACCGCTCTCGGCGGAGTAGATGCCTGCGCCCGCTGCTGCGTCGTGTCCATAAATGTATGGAGCGAGGGAGTTGAGGCTGGCGGCGGCTGTTTCCCGTGCAGACAAGGCGTCCTTGGCACCAGGCGCAGATTTCCAGCTGCCCGGGAACAGGTTGGTGTTACCCAAGTTGAGTCGCGGGAGAACAAACTGGTTGATGTAGCTGATGGCCTCTTCACGTTGAATCTTATTAACAGGGTCATCGGAGAACATCTTTTGTGCGTTGGGCGAGGGCGGGAAGTAGGATGGGGGCCCGTTGGGTACCGCTCTGCCCTTAATCAGGGAGAAGCCACCCGGACGGGCCTGATGACGGGGCGCAACAAAGCTGTCGGGCTGGTCGCTACCAACTGCTACAGACTTTTGAAGCGCAAGATATCTGCCTTCTTCCTCTTCGGTGAGGTTTCTCAGGCAATCCCCGTTGGGCGTAATGAGTACACGCTGACCTTCCATGATCTTGCGCACCGGCTGACCAGTAAGTAGGATAGCATGGTCTGCCTCGGACACCATATTCTTGGTCGTAGCCGTAGGAGGTGGGTTATTGCTCAGGGTCGCAGCGGAAGGCCTGTCAAAGCGAGAGTGAGCGTCGAGGAAAGGCTTGAGGAGGGCAAGTAGTTCCGCGGTGGGAACCTCGCCAGCTTCATGCAGGGCATGGTAGACAACTTCAGGAAAGGTATTCGGGTTGTCGGCAATATCCTGAGACTCCTCTGGCACAGCAACGGCTGTTGGTGCAGGAGGCGGTGGTGTCGGCATTGTAGGTGTTCCTTCTTTACTCTTGCCCTTCTCCTCCGCTGCCTTGGCCATCTTGGCGGCTTGCTTAGCAGCCTTGCCCTTGGGAGGGGGTAGGTCCACCACTGTTCTCTCGACGATAGGCTTTGGAGGTGGAGTTGGCTCCTTGGGAGGAGGGGGCGGGGTGGCGGCGCGCTCGACGGGTTTCTTGACTGGTGTGGGGGCCGCCGTAACCGGCTTTTCCTTCTTCTGCTTCTTCTTGCGTCCGAGGATGGGAGCCTGCTCTTCGGTTTCCACGACTTTGGGCGCTACAGTAATGGAAGCGGACTGCTCCTTGTGCGCCTCCTTTCGCTGCTTGCGCTGCTGGCTCTTTGTTGTGTTGCGAACAGGTGCGGTTCCCACTCTGGTAGGGGGTGGTGAGCTGGTACGAGAAGCAGACACAGACGCGGAGACGATAGAGGCGCTATCGCTAATGATTTCGCTAGCCGGTGTTCCAGGACGTCCAGAGGCGGAAGAAACAGCCCTGGCCGCCGCAGAAAATGCGGCACCTGATGGTAGAGCTGGCGGCACTTCGGCTTTGGGCGTCGGTACAACTCGCAAAGTCTTGGGCGCTGCTCTCGCGATAGGCGATGCTACACTGGCAGTCGTTGGTGTTGGCAAGGCTGGGAAGGCCGAGGCGTCAGATTGCTCCGTGGTAGTGGTCTCTGGTTGCTTTGCCTGAGCTGCACTGGTAGCGGCGGCAATGTTCAAGATACCCGGTACGGGCTTCTCCGTAGCCTTTGTAGTTTTGGGCGCTTCAACAGCCAGCACGGGGGATGGACCTGAAGCCGGCGTCGCAGCCTCTGCCGGTTGGGGCTTCTTGATGCTTGCTGGGGCGATCTTTGGAGTTGCAGCTGCTGACTTTGCTGGGGTCGCAGGCCTTGGGACGTTTCCAAGTGCTGGGAAATCCTCTTCCTGCAACTGCAATACAGACTTCCCCTTGGAGGGAGATGCCTGAGAGGCAATGTCCTTTGATAGCCCACTCTCAACAGCTAAGGCTTTGATGTTCTTCTTGGCTTCTGTCCCACCAGCTTTCTTGCGAGAAGCCTGATCTGGTGTGCCAGTCCGCACGATATTAGCCATGGTAGGGACTGCCGGCTTGGGAGCCGAGGGCGTCAATGGCGTGACTGGTATTACGGGGATTGGTGCTTGTCGTGGAGCCGGCGATGCGGTTCTCTGTGGAGGGCCGAGACCAGGTGGAGGGGTCGGAGCTGCTGGTCGTGATAGTCCGCCCAGGGTACCGACATAGCTCGGCAAGGGGTCGTCAGAGACTAATTTGTCTACCGATAGAGTGGCCTCATCGTCGAGCGAAAAGAGATCGTCATCTAGGGAACCAGTTAGTCAAGGGGTTCCCTAGAAGTGGTGTTTTCCTTAAAGACAAGTAAGGAAAAAAAGAGACAATAAAGCATGGTAGCAGCACGAGAGACAACAGTTTATATACATGGACAAATGTTTACAGGAACAAGACAAGTCACGGCTGCCATCATCGTCTTCCATGATGATTTGCGAGGACAAACGAGCGGTAAGTATGAGCAACGTGCTATATTGGTCCTTGTGCCACCCCCATCCTCATAACCGGAGGACGGTCTGCGAGTTAACGTACATTGAGGCGACTGGAAGACGATGATGGCTTGCCTGACTGACGTGACCCCATTAACCATGACGACGTGCGGTCCCAAATGAAAAAAGAGGTATAATGCCGAGACGAAGTGTAGGTGTCGGTCCTTGCTTGCCCAGAAGAAAACGTGAAGCGACGCCAAATGCAACCCTTTGCCACTCTCCCGTGAGCAGCCCTGATGTTTTCCGCAATGCTCGCTGAATCAATGCGTGTGTAATGTGCGGTGCGCTCTCGGTCCCTTTGAAGAGCGGTCGTCCGCCTGTGATATGCCGCGACGCCCTCCCCCTCATGATACATGAAGTGTAAAACAAAACCCGTAAACGACCAACACCGACACCTCATCTATCGCGTTGTCTCTCGAGGCTACCAGCCTGCGCCTGGGAAACGCGTATTGTACATCATGTTCGGGTTGTACCCACCTTGGCTCTGTCCACCGAACAGTCCCTGTCCGACTCCGGCGTTGCTCTGCGACTGGTGTTGCATTCTCGCTTGCAGGATACTCGGGTCCGCAAGATCAACTAGACCACCTCCTCCAGAGGAGGAAGTGTTAGCATGTCTGTGCTTCTTCCCCTTCTTCTTCTGCTTGGGACCGAAGTCTTGGAATGCTCCAGGCTGGTTACCGTAGAGCGACGCCAGGAGGCCCGAAGCAGGAGCTGGGGTGGAGGAGGTAGAGGATGGGTACTGATTAGAGAAAGAAGATAACATGTACTCACGCTTACCAGCATCATGACCCTGTCCATTGGTTCCCCGACCCCGAATCAACGTCTGGAGAAGCTCGGCGGAATCCTTGGAAGTCGCACCGAAGGCGCCACCGAACTGGCCCTGTCCAAACATGTTTGGCGGAGTTCCTGTCGACTTGAGACCTGGAGGAGGTCCGGGCATGGAGGATGCATAATACTGGCTGCCTGGCTGCGAGTGGAAAGCGGAAGGCATCATGGCCGTCTGCTGGGCCATGATTCTTGGGTTGGCGGCAACCTTGACTGAAGCTGAAGTGCCGGCGGTGTCATTAGCAAAGCTGAACCTAGATCCTTGTCTGTTGTGGCCGCCACCTTGTTGCTGAACCGCAGAAGGCTGCGCAGTTGGGATCCCAGGAGGCAGGTGATCGCCGAAGCCGCTCTGAGATCGAACGAAGAGCTGTTGTTGAGGCGTCATGGACCGGCTGCCACCAACAGAACTAGCAGAGACGGAAGCTTGACCGAATCCAGAGCCAAGTGCAGGACCGAAAGGGCCGTCGTTGTTGTTGCGCTGGATGGGAGGCTGAGTGCCAGGTCTACGCTGCTCGAAGACGACGTCGCGCGCAACATCTCGGTCTTCGGGCTCGCCACCGAGCGCCAGACTGCCCCCAGTCTCCGGCTCGCCTTCCGAGGCCTCTTGGGGTTCGGATTGTTGCTCCTGTTCCACGCCGAGGCGCGACTCCTCTTCTTCGCGCATGGCTCTTCTCTTCTCGCCTCCACGGGTGTCGAACATGGGAGGGTAAATGGTCTCGATCTGGTTCGTATCCGGCGCATTGTATGAGAAAGGGCAGCCCTGCATAGCCTTGAGCAGCTGTCTGAGCAGATTCTCTGGGAGGCTGTTGGACTTTCGGTTGTCAGCAGGAGCGGTCGGCTTCGGGGCCTTGGTCTCGGTCGGGGGTGCGGGGGTTTCCTTTCTCGAGGGGGTCTCGTCGATGGCCTCGGGTACTGCCTCGGTGGTGACGGGGAGAGCTGTCGAGATTGCAGGGCTTGAAGCGGCGCCACTAGTGGCGTGGCTTCCCCTACGGCTGCGCTGAGGATTTCTTGCCCAGTTGGCAGAGGCAGGCAGAGCCGGTCCGTCGCCGCCATTCTCGGAGCCGTCCTTGCTTGACGATCGTGCCATGGGTTGAGAAGCAGGAGCCGCAGGCGGTGCGGTATTCTGTTGTCGAGAAGCGGTGCGAGACGGTCCGCCACCGCTGCTCGAGGAACCACCTCCAGGGAGGGGCCGCTGAGAGCTGATGCTGTTCATCGAGGATAGATCCTGTCTAGTGTAGCTGTCCTCCTCGTCACCCAGCTCATGCAAGAACATGCACTGCCTGTTGGTGCACTGCTCGTGCCGCAGCCAGGCCGAGCAGTACTTGGTAGTACCGAGCTGGGCTCTGAGAACGCGGTCGCCATTCTGAGAACCGTTGACAGCTTGGATGCAACGTTGGGCGTCTTCCTTCTTCTCGAAAGTCACATAAATTCCGAGAGACTGGTGTTGGCCGTCCTGGCTCTTCCGACTGCTAATCGAGATTTTCAGGATGTTGCCGTATTGACCGAAGAATTCGGGCTTGCGAAGCGTCTTGAGTAATTCGTCCTCTCGCACTGTAGGTGTCAGGCCGGTCACGTAAACCAGGTTCTTCTGAACGACCCGGACGCCGATGAGGTTTTTGCGGTTTTCCTTCTCAACCTCGCGCTTCTGAACCTCCTTCTGCTTTTGTTCAACAGCTCGCTTCTTCTGGTTCTTTTGGATGTTTGCTCGGAACTCGGCGACCCTAGTGTCTGTCAGCGTGGCGTCGACCAAGGTGGTAGGAGGGGTACACACTCTTCCGTAGTGACAACCTTCCACTGGATTGTCTTCTCGTCATAAGGTCTTCGGCATGCAGGACACAGGCCGTTCATGTTGTTCTTGATATTGTTGAAGCAGAACTGGCACACCTATGAAACTGTTAGAGGTCGAGGTTCTTCGTCCGAGGCAGGAACGATGGAATGTGGAGGTCGCTGTCGCCGTACCTGGTAGCCACAAGGGCATGGTCGGAAATTCCGATCTGAGAGGTCGAACTCCTCGATACATAACGGACTGTAGTGGAGAGAGTCAGTTCACGATGCCCAACGCCTCAAGGTCTCACGCATGGGTTGCATGCAAGCAAGATGCGCGGGAGGTCAGAAGTAAGGTAACATACCATGTATCATCCTCCTCGTCGATGAATGTGTCTTGGGGTGCCATGGCGACGATCTGTGGCGGGAGGTATATTTCGTGGGGTTGCGGGAAGGTTGGGTTTCGATTTGTGAGTGGAGGTGGTTAGGAGAGGGAAGTTGTTCAATACCAGACAGAGGTGAAGCCAAAGCCTTTCTCGGATGGGTCGTCTGCTGCACTAGAGCGTGGTGCCTTAGGTAAGATGGACCCACTGGATGCCGTCACGTGCTGGACACCAATGACAAGCCAATCAAGGGACCGAGAATATTGCAAGTCAGCAGAATTTAGATCCACCCCTCCCAGTCGCTTGGGCAATTGTGAAGGAAAGAACGCTCTTGAGTAACGGCAGGTGCAGTTGCTTGTATTTTCGAAAGGAAATCACAGATTTCAGAAAGGTGCTCAATATTGGCAATTGTATTTTAACCAAAACTTTGAGTCTTTTTGAATCCTCGGTAAAGTTTTAGACCGTCAAGACACAGAGGTTGTGAGCACCTCGTCCAGCCAGTTTGCCGGCACCTTCAGGTCCGCATCGGGCGTCAAAAGTACCACCCTGGGGGTGGACCTACCGCCGGTTAGCTTCTTTCAATCCCCAAGCATCGCGAATGCACAGCATCATCAATCAACTTCCCCAGAGGCAACAAGCCCCCCAGCACTGCAACAATCGCAACAATGGCAACGAAGCTCTATCGTAGTAGAGCTCTGGCGGGCTTGCGCAACTGCCGCCCCAGCGAGATCCGATCCTTCTCAACCTCAATCCCTCAATTGGCCGGCTTCCCGACCGGCTATCCCAAGGATGCCGAAAACCTGAGGAAGTCCCCTCGCGAGCACATTGGCACCCTCAAGGCTCCTCTCATCAACCCTGCCGACAAGTACGGCTCCAAGGCCGATAACCTCCACAAATACGGCTCTTGGATCATGGGCTGCTTGCCCAAGTACGTCCAGCAGATCTCCGTCTGGAAGGACGAGCTCACCATCTACGTCTCTCCCTCGGGAATCATTCCCGTCTTCGCCTTCCTCAAGTGTAAGTGTCAATTGATTCACGATATAGCGTCACTCTCATCTAACACTACGTAGACAACACTTCGGCCGAGTACACCCAGATTAGCGACATCACTGCCGTCGACTACCCGACCAGAGACCAGCGATTCGAGGTCATCTACAACCTTCTCAGTGTCCGCCACAACTCGCGCATCCGCGTCAAGACCTACGCCGACGAGGCGTCCCCCGTTCCCAGTGTCACTTCCCTCTTCGATGGAGCCAACTGGTACGAGCGTGAGGTCTACGATCTTTTCGGCGTCTTCTTCGCCGACCACCCCGATCTGCGCAGAATCATGACCGACTACGGTTTCGAGGGCCACCCCCTGCGAAAGGACTTCCCTCTTACTGGCTACACTGAGGTTAGATACGACGAGGAGAAGAAGCGCATCGTTACCGAGCCTCTTGAGCTTACCCAGGCCTTCCGCAACTTCGAGGGCGGCTCAAGTGCCTGGGAGGGAGTTGGACCTGGCACAGACAGACGCCCCGACACCTTCAAGCTGCCTACGCCGAAGCCAGAGGAGAAGAAGGAGGAGCCGAAGAAATAGATCAGAAGATTCTGACGTGTATATAACTGACTCTAGAATCTTCTTTGTTGTAAAACCATTCTGCGTTCCATTGCTTGCTTGAACCTTATATGGCTGCACTGAAATGGTGGTGAGAAGCGTGGGCCTTGCTGGCTCTGCGCCAGTGACTAGAACGCCTCCCGAAATTGTAACGGTTTTCGAGTCCCGTGGTCCTGTGAAAGTCTCACAAACGGACTAAAAGCATTGATGCAAGAGGGACCCAATGCCAAGCATAAGAGTGATCTTCCAAGGTCGACCAAACTGGACTCGGTACTGACTGTGTCACCCTCTTCCGCCTTATGTATACACATGACGTTGGCTGTAAACCGGTGCTCAGAGCGCGTCTTCGATCGAAATGGCATCGAGTATGTTTTTGGGTTACAGTGAAGCATGATCAGATGCCTAATTCACGATTCCAAACCCAATCCAGTGAGGTAAATCCAGAGTGAGCGATGATATGCGTAAGTGAAGGACGTGGCTACTTGTTATCGAGGAAGTTATAGGGGAAGGGCTCATGGCTCAATATCAGCCAGCACCTATAACGGCTTGTTGCCTTAAACCGCGAGGGTGTCAGACATGTCCCATGGTAACGGAGATACCCCCCAAATGCCACCCAAACCATCAACCCAGCCTCTAAGGCCAACCCAGTATCGTAACTGATACTGATTGTATTTCCGTTTCTCGTCATATATAAGGGCAGCTGGTCTGCTACAAAGTCGTCAATGGTTCCTGGTTTCTACATCTTCGTCACTCATCTCAGACTCAATATCTCTGCTCATCACCTCTCACTGAATAATCCAAAGACATCACGCTCTCCATACCAACTACTTCTCTCCTCATACTTCACTCCTCACTTTAGCCAAGATGTTTGTATTTGCCGTTTCCAGGTCCCAGCTCTTGTCTGCGGATATGCTGGAGGAGTTGAGATACAAGGCCCAGATGCAACACCATCAAGCCCATGTCCTCGACCTCGCATCTTGCGACGTTGATCTTGAGGACCACATCAATGGCTTCATTGAGGGATACTGCAAGCAGCAGACCTGCGCTACTACATCATCGTCTTCGGTCTCTCTCGCCTCAGACGACGCTTCCACGAAGTTCAAGTCTAGGCTGAGACGGCTTCTTCACCGTATCACTGGGAAGAAGCTCTAGATGAACAGTCTGCTCTCTCTCTCTCTCTCTCTCTCTCTCTCTCAGCCACCAAACAAGTCACACGTACATGACTATGGCCTGCTTCCAGTACAGTCATCGAGCGTCACACCCTCTTCACTTCGTTGAAGAGCTCTGAGATGAGTTCTCAAGGACTCACAAAGGGTCGATGTCATGTCCACGGGATCGTGAACTTTAGTACATGACATTGATCTTGAGAGAGCGATTCATATCCGCTAAACAACATGAGACCTAGCCGCTCGGAGCATATTCTACCATGTCTTGGAGGCCCATGAACAACATCAGACGGGGAAGATACCAATCTCGACGATCATCACCCCAAGAAATCCAAGTCGGCCATCTCCTCCGATCATCAACACTCGAGTGCCAAGGCATCGCTGTGTCCGGAGCCAGAGCCTAACGACCGGAAGAGTCCAGCACTTCTGCCAGCTCCATTGCGTTGTCGGCCTCCCTTGAGCTTGCGGGAAGGAATCTTTCTCACGCCAGGTGGTATTCATCAAGAACATCTCCAAGGGGCAAATCATGTGCTGGAAACACTTGGAGCACTTCTACCACAACTGACACTATTGCCTCCATTACTACTGCTGGTATATACATCAGCAGGACATAGCCTTTCGGCCAGCACGAAGCTCAATAATCGTATATTGAACTGCGTATATCTGAGTACTGAGGGTGGAAGAAACTGGCGAAGCCCACTGATTCCTCCGAAGTGGAAGAAGGTAGAAGAGCTGTTTGGATTGCCTCTACCGCCTTATAATTTCACCTCTTGCCACCTACGTTCAAACTACTACCACCACTACTACTACAACTGCTATCACCACTACTACGGTGAATAGCCCATTGGAACGACTATCAAGTGGGCTTTTGGGTATAGGAAGATAGTAGTCTTCGCGATCATGCAGCGGTACAACTGCAAGCTTGACCCTAATCGAACCTTAGCGATGGTCAAGGCTGCTGTCACATAGTACACCCAACGCAAGGCTGGTAATATCAACGCGGAAAATCAGCTTGCTTGCGTGGGTTCTGAGGAACACAGGAGGCTTGATAAACCGTAATTGTTTATACTGTAATGAATTGGTTTCAAATGATTCAATTGCGTGCTTGATTGTGAACTACACAAGTTGAAGTCTCATGAGATACCTTACTTTATCTACCTTGCCTTACCTTCAGTATGTGTCTTGCACATGTTCGGAATTGGTAAGTTGAATAAGTTGAGTGCAAGGCCAATAAGAGAGAGAGATATGGGGACGATATAATGCACTTACCCAGCAAAAGGAGGCACTATCCAGCACCCATGCATTTCCCCGCCGCCCCGTTAGATGCATGTGATGTCACCACGTCCCACACGCCACTACACGCGTAGAGCAATCCCACACTCGAGTACGCGACGCGCCCTTTGGACTGAACGAGGTCTAGTCTCCGAGGAATTGCGCTGACACTCTGCCTTTGCGTCCGAGTCAACGTTGCACATAATTGCTGATATCAACGATCTGCGCGCTCTGGAAGCGATCAAGCTCACGCCTTGCGGTGACGGTTTGCACCATCATCCAAAATGCCACCACAAACCCGTTCCAGCGGCCGGACTCCCGCCGCCGCCAACCCATCTCCCGATCGAGTCTATAAGTCTAGCAAGCCGGCAAAGCAGGCAAAGTTTCCACATCGACGAACTGAAGTTCGAACTTATAGCGCTCGTAAACCAACCGCTCGCATTGCCAACCACCAGCAAAAAACGTTGACCCAGATGTTTGAGACCACGCGCTCGTCGCCCTTGCGCCTTGATCTATCCGACGAAGAGGAGGAGCCCAAGCCTAGGAAGAGAAGGAGAAAGACCATGGGAGACGAACCGACCCCAAGCTCATCCTTTCACACGCAAACGTTAACGCAGATGTCGCGAAGATCATCCGAGAGATCCACGGCACAAGAGGAAGAGGAGGAGGACGTATGGCAGTTCCAGCCCTCGGAGGATGAGGTCGAGAAGGACCCACCGGTGCTACCTTCCGGCAACGACAAGGAGAATCAAGTGCCTGGCAAGAAACAGTCGAGCAAACCGCCCAGCAGGACACCCTCCGTCGTTCCGCAGACGCCAACAAATAAACGCGTTATTTATGAGATTCCATCGTCTGTAGGCAGCCCGCTTACCCCGATGCTGGCTAGGTACAGCCCGGCGCCAAAAAGGTCTCCCTTGAAAGACAAGTCCACAAACACAATGTCACCGATCCCGAAGCTCACAGCATCTGTCAAACGACCACGAACTCTGACAGTCCAGGATTCTTATGCGACGACCGGCAGCCAGGGCTCGAGCCAACTTGTATCTCCCAGCAAAATGCCACTGCAGCCTACCAAAAATGTTCGCTTCATCACGCCCCATCCTACAGCCAGTCTAGCTCCCATGGAAGAAGATGAGGAAGTGGAGGGAGAGCGTGAAGTCAGCCCATCCCCTCGCAGGCCACAAAGGTCACCTCTGGTCGAGATTGCAGATTCTGAGGATGAATTCGACGACCTTGAAATCCTGGATGAAGAAGCTGAGGGGTACGAGGCCGTCGGCGAAGACACACAATTTCAGATGGACCAGGTTCTTGCTTCATCCGAGGAGGAAGTAGCATCCAAAGAAGCGTCCCCTGCGGAGGAAGGCGACTCTGATAAGGAAAACGTCGCCCCAGCCGCCAAAGAGGATGATGACGAAGAAGATGAGGACGCGACAGTGGTTCTATCGAAGCCGTTTGTGTTTCCCAAGTTGTCACGCGAGGATTCGGGCCGCAGAGAGACCGTCGAAGTCATCACGTCTTCACCAGAGCCTACACACGACAGTGGTTCTAGTGTTCTTCAGACAGTGAGCAGGGAAACCAACGACGAGTCCGTCTCTCAGACGACGCCCACACCGAGTCAGAAAACTCCCAAGGCTAAAGGAAAGGCGGCTGTCGAGACACCAAAGACACCAAAGACCCCTTACACCCAAGGACTAGAGAGCCAGCGGCTACCCTACAACGTCATTCACGGCATGGGGCGCCAGGGCGACCGGACCGACATCTTTATTTCCATACATCCCGAGCACATGGAGGCTATTGTTGCCGGCGAGAAGAACCACGAATTCCGCAATTACAGAATCCCCCACACTGTCACCCGGATGTGGCTTTACGTCACGAAGCCTGTCGCGGAATTGCGGTACATGGCATGCTTCAGCGCGGCCAAATCGCCTGGTGAGATTGATGAGGATGGGGTCGGCAACGCGGAGTTCAATCAGAACAACAGTTCCAAGTTTGCGTATCATCTAAAGAAGGTCTTCCAGCTGAATGACCCGATGCCCTTACAAGAGATGATGGACCTGGATTGGCTTCACGGACCACCGCAGAAGTACAACTATGTGCCGCCCGCCGTCGTCGGACAGTTGATGGCCAACCTGCGTTGCTGTGTTATCGGCAAAGACGAAGAAGACGATGAGATTACCGTATCGGAACCCGAGATCGGCAGGAAGGAGTCTCTGCCGGCAGCCGGAGGTCCTTCAGAGGAGCAGACGGTCTCCCAGGAGCTCGCCGAGCAACTCCGAAGCGACATCGAGCACTCCACCCAGCACCACTCCTCCGACGCCGACCTGCTGGTACCGTCAAGCCAGACCCCAACCAGGAACCGCGGCGGTCGCGGTGGTCGCAAGTTCGGCACGGAGCTTCCCCAATTCACCAAGCCGGCTCTGCCCCCGACGCCCCTCAGCCGCCCGCCCAATCCAACGCCGCGGCGGGCGGTCCGGCCCTCGCAGGCGACGACGGCAAGTCAGGCGTCGAGCCCCTCCCAGTCGCCCGTTAGGTTCAGGTCTGCGCCGCGGCGGCCGACGCGCTCGAACAACAACTCGAGCCTGCCCATCTTTGTAGACGACGAGGATGAGGATGATAGTCCCGTCCACCTGCCGCCGGGGACGTTCCAGATGGATTCCTCGCAACTGCTGTCCAAGAGCCAGATGCTGCCGGAGAGTCTGCTGCGTGATGACGGCGGTGACGACGACGATATTATTGTGTTTGATTCAGATCAGGACGATGAGCTGTAGGAGCTCGGTTTCGATTTGCCTTTTGAGGCGTTTGCTACTCGATTGTAATCGGAGGGGGGGTGTTGACGATGTTATTGGTATTATATATTCTCAAGCGTTGGAGTTTGGATTGGCCTCGGCTGGCTTACAGGGCTTGGGAAACGGGCAACAAAGAATGGACACAGTGGCTGGGCTGGGCAGGTATGCAACGGTTACTATCTGAGAGCATGATTATTGCTTCGCTATTAGTGGTAGAATTGAACCCGCTTGACGTTTTGTTCGAATCGATCTCTGAACTACCACTCCATGAGCCTCTCTTACATGAATACCTTGCCTGGTTGCCAGAGGCCAAGCGAGATCGAAAAGGATTACTCACTTCTCTGTTGATAAAGTTTTGGCGAACTGTAGTAAAGGCTTCCGGAGTTGGCGTAGTGGAAGCGGGCGCGCCGGGTGTTACGCGGGGGCCACGGATGCCGTATCCTGCGAGGGTGTGGATATCTAGGTTGATATCTTCAAAAGAGGTTCAGCGTATATCGTTGTAGTTACGGGTAGAGTATAAAGGGAGGGGGAGGCGTTATAGTAATATAGCCGTATATAGTAAGTATCTAAGTTATACAAAGGCCCTTAGCTTATAGAGTCGTAGCTCCTCCTCCCCCTCATCTTCTCTTTTTTATCCTTATCCTCCTCATCCTCCTCGTTCTCTTTATTTCCCTCCTCTTCTTTCTCTATTACCTTCTCTCTAGCCTTTTTGTAGTGTTGGGAGCGTATACTTGCTCGAATACGGCCTCGGGCTTGCCTAGGAGACACGGGTTAAAGAAGTACTTATAATTACTAGGGAGATGTAGCTATACCGGTGGGAACTCTTTTTTGTATTCCCCTTCATGTTAATCAGATTTTGATTTCACCATGATTGATGACAGGTCCATCAAATGTCCCCTACCTCTGTTCATCCATCCCTTATCCCAACCTAACCTGCCGCCACATCCTCAAACACTCCTGCAAATCACCACTTACCGACCCCTCCGCCGCACCGCCGACGTCGCGAATAACAGCAACAAGAACGCTCGCGAGCGCAAAGATCTCAAGCGCCTTGGTGTCTTCCCGCAGCGCCTCGAGGTCCGACTTGCGCATCCCGCCGTTGTCGGCCCAGGCCTTCCAGGCGTTGAGGGTGGCGCAGAGGGCGGAGGTGAAGGCGCCGTCGAGGAGCATGCGGTGCAAGAGGCCCGCGGCAACGGAGCGGAGGGTTATGATGTCGTCTGTTGGTAAGTGGCCTTGTTGTTGGAGCCAGGGGAGGGTGTGTGTTGCTACGAGGGCGGCGTCCCATTTGGGGGATTGGATTGCTTCGTGGGCGCGGGTTTCGCGGCGACGGGCGTCGAGGCGCATTCTGTCTCGCACTGCGGGTTTTCGATGTTAGTCTAATACTTTCAGTCATGCAGATAAGGGGGAAGGGGAAGCCTACCATCGTCCATGTGCTGATCAGACTCCTTGCGCATGCGCTCCCTCACAGCCTGCTCCCTCCGCACCGGATCCATCTGCTGCTCAGCCGCGATGGCATTCATCTGATCCCGCATCCGCCGGTGCAAGAGATCGAGGTTGTCCCGCGTGTCGTTGTGCGAGCTCGCCCACTCGGGCGTCTGGGAGCTGTCGACCACGCCCAGGACCTCGAGCACGCCGCAGGGGACGGAGGAGCCCCGCGTAAAGGCGAGGACGTCGTCCGGGATGCGGTAGTTCCACAGGATAGTCGCGCTCGAGGTGCCGTAGGCCGTCGCGGCGCTGGCGAACCACGTGCCGGCCGTGTGGCCTGGTCGGATGCGGACGTGCTCGATGTAGAGGCTCGTCGAGGGGTGGTCGGCGTCTTCTGGGATGGCGCTTATGAGGCCGTGGGAGGAGATTTTGCAGGCGATTGGGTTTTGGGCGTTAGATTTTGCGGCGCGAGATATACTGGCGACGGAGGATGACGGGGATATCGTCTTCTTCTTGACGCTTCCGCTGCTCGTTTCTGGTTCTGCGTTGACGTCGTCGTTGTCATCCTTCTCATGATTCTGCTCAATTGTCGTGGCTGCTGGATTAGGGAGTGGTACGAGCCGGACCCAGTACGGGGGCAGAGACTCATGGCTCCTCGTGGTCCAGTGTGAGGACCAGTTTACAGACAGCGAAAGATGACCGTCAGAGTCGTTCAGTGGCGCGATGGTGAGGGCATTATGCTGTCCATCGGGACTCTGCATCAGGGTACAGCCGACGGGAGTCCACAGCCCGGTGCTTCTGAGCAGCCTCCATCCGTGAGCATCGGGAACGGCGCCTAGATCCAGGAGATAACTAATCAGCTCGTCAAAGGTGACATCGACCTGCGGTTGGCGCAGCTGGTCTGCGTACTCGACTCTCTGCGTCTTGAGGCCAATGGTGTTGGTGCGCCAGTTGAAAGTCGTCCATGTGCCGCCAGGTATGGAGGAAGGGTGGCGAGCGAGGGACCAGTACTCGTCGCGGTGATCGAAGCGGTCCCAGGGCGTGACGGCGTAGCGGGGGAGGTCGACTTCGATGACGCGATTCACGACGTCGGAGCGAGTGAGGGCTGTTAGACGGGCATGACGGAGCATACGCCTGATTCGAGATCGCGCGGCAAGTGTCGCAATGGTGTTGTAGAGGATCGGGAGGACACCGAGCACGGCTAGAGGAACACCAACGTAGGTGATGATGTCCGTGGGTGTTGTACCAGAGTCGGAGGACATTGCCTTGAGTAGGAAACCCCGTATGATGAAGCTATCGGACTATAAGACAAAATGAGAAGAAATATCACTTCGACTGAGATATGAAGGCAAGCAATGACTGCTTTTTCAAACACTACAAACGTGAATGTCTTATTGTGTCTCTGTGAATAAAGTCATTGGGAACTACCCCTGACCGATGGCCTTCAGCCGCATGGTTTTGGTAAGGCGTTGGCGATGGCTAATCACCAACCTTGCCTGTTTAGTCCTAAGTCGTTCCGTGTGCCTGTCGTCCTCGCAGCCGTTGTCTTCAAATGCCGGAGACTTGGGACTCGGGGTTTCTTTGTGAGAGCCAAATCGTACAGCTCGTATGATGAAGGCCGTGACATCATGGGATAGAAACAATAGTAGAATGCTGAGTAGTGATGTTCGTTGGTTGACAGAGTATAGCAAATAGATGGCTTTGATTCGTAGGATCTCAGATGACTGATTTTCTCCAGGCTTCCCGAATCCGGCCGAGCACAGGTGAGCGAAATGCCGAAGGATGCAAGTACCTTGCTTGCATGAGCTCATGCGGGTTGCTGACCTCGAAGCACATGAGTGATGACTCTTCGAGTCGAGAGCTTTCTCGGCTGCAAGAATTCCCAGAGATGTTACGCCGAGTCGTTCATCTCGATTTAAATGACCGTCTCTTTCGGTTGAGTTCAGGGCATCCTGAGCAGAATTGAGTTTGTCTGTGTACTAAGGTAATCATTAGGCTGTCCAGCTGTCAGCTCTTAGACAAGCTGAATTGGGACGAACGAGCCAACAGCAAGGCATGAACCACTGCGGGTAACACGGCATAGTGAGAGACCACCTGGGTGTGTTGTTTGTGATGCCGTGCTGACTGCTTGCAGTGCTTGCAGGTTATTGAGATGGAGATGAAGGTGGAAGATGTGAGAAGGAGGAACCTTGGTCCTGTCAGCCCTAGACCCCGGCCGCTGGGCGATCCCGCCAGCAATGGAACCTGATAAAGTCCCCGCGGGCCGCGTGTTCGTCTGCGCCTCCGCCCCTTTAAAGTAATG
>JFBX01000356.1:159778-174572 GCA_001563135.1 Colletotrichum simmondsii
ACATATCGAATAATCACACTATTACAGCGTCTACTTAACGCTATAAATACTATTATTTTAAAATAAACCTCGAGATCTTAGGGTTATTAAATAGCCTTTTTATTATCTAAGTTTATAATTAACTTTAATAGCCTTAAAATAAGGAAAACTTAGATAGAATAATACTTTTATAGTATTAGTTACTAAGTATTTAAAATAAGAAATTATAAATATCCCTATAAATACTAGGATATTTTCTTAATTACTTTAATTATTATTAAAATAGATTACGTCTCTTATATTAAAATATTAATAATAAAAACGGTCGATATTATAACTAATAAATAATACGATCCCCTCGAAATTATTAAGAAGTATAAAACGAGGGTAAGGCGATTCGTATACTAAATCGAACTAACGAGTATAAAGAAGAAATACCCTAAGACTCTCGTAGTATATTACTACCGCGTTACTATTTTCTTCTTTATATTTAAACGTAAACATTACTAAGCTCGTAATAATCTCCGTACCTTAGGGTAGGAGTTTAAAGCTTACTAACGACGATTCGAATAAAACGCACAAACCTAAAACGATATATAGCATTTTAAGTATTATAATAAAGATTTTAAGATAAAGGAGTATTTAGCGAGGGTCGAGGAGGCTATTAAGCTAGTATTAAAGTAATTAGTAAAAGTTGAAGAAGAGGGAGCTTCTATAAAGCGCTAAGATCCCTTATAGTAGAATAAATTGCTTTAATTACTACGTTCCTGCGAAGAGGAGCCGTTTCTCTGTACGTACCTTGCTGGACGTATCGTGCTGAACGTAGATACCTAGGTACCTAAGGTACTTACTCACCTTCTTCCACTTTACCTTATCCATCTTTCGCGGACAATCTGGTAGTCTTGAATACCTCATCAATCTCAACTCCATCTCGGGCATGACAGAGCCAAAAGATGCCAAGCCAGCCAGGACGGGGCATGGAAACGCCCACGTTTGCCCAGTGCAGCAACGGAAAAGACCAGAGGCCTGGCCATCCAGGCCCTACCCTGACGAGCATTCACCTACCGCGGCTTGCTGGCCTCCCCCCGGCCATCGGTAGCAGTGGGAATGGAACTGAGGATTCCCTCTCCCACTCTCCTTGAAGGCGGCTTGGCGACTATGCCCGTTTGCTCACATTATCGCCCTCTTTTCGGTCTTGCACTGCGTTTTTCGACTCCCCCAATCTCGGTGGACTGTTCCACGAGGTGCAAAACGGCAAGACGCAACATCAACGTGGCTATCTAGACTCTTTTTTTCAAGTTACTCTCTCGTCCTGGATGCCGGACCTGCTCGGATGCGGTGCGTGGTGCCACGCTAGACCTCAATCTGGACGACCCGGGTAGTCACCGCGTCAATCTCCCTCGTCCACAGGCCCCAAAAGATCCAACAGCGGACGACATGCCGTTTTTTGATTGCTCCCAATTTGCGCTGCCGGTGCTCTCCCGTTGACTTCCAAGTTTCCCCAGCTTTCCCGGCCCATCCATCCACCGGACGGCGGAATACTCATTCAATTTAATGAAGGTTGTGCAGACAGAGACTGCTGTATGACGCCAGGCAGTCAGTCAGTGTTGTCCAGAATCTCGAACTTTCTGCCCACTGACAGTCTGCCACGGGCCTCTTATTCAACTCACTCTTTTCTTTTCTGCTGCTGGCCTCTTTCCCGGTGGCCCTCCACTCCCCGTTTGTTCGAAGGCCCCATCTCGCCGTGCCGTTGCAGGGCCGCAGGCGTCTCAATATTATTATTGAAGGCCGAGAGCCGGGAGCAGGCGTCCACTTGGCGGCCCCTCGACCCATTTGGGGGCTCTCGGATCTGACAGTGCTTGTCGTCAATCGAATGGTCTATTGGAAGGAAAAAGATTTTGATTGGGCTCATCTGGCATCATCAGGGCCCTCGACTCCTCTAATGGATGGTCTGATGCCTCGTCTAGACAAACAACGGGAGAACAGGCACGTGGCATGAGAAATCTCAATCTGAAGGAGCCAAGCCAACCAACGAAGCAACGAACGGACCGCTGTCAGTCAGCCGTCGTCTGGTGTGATCTGTCCGTCACTGCCAGTGCCCGTCCATCCTCCCTCCCACTCAATCCTTGGACGCAAAGTCAAAGTCTGTCGAACCCCGGACGGACCACGGACCACAAGCCCACGAGTGACGAGAGCCCACGAGTGACGAGCAGCTTCGAAGTCTGAACATCCGGCACGAGGCCGAGGAAGAAGAAAATCAAGAGACAGATGACTGACTACGGGTAATTGACTGGCAGTTACAAGTTGCAACGGCTAACGTTTCTCTCCTTGCTTTACACTCACCGACGCGCGCGCGCGGCGTGCCTCTCTACTTGCTTTTACACCTGCGCGACACAGGCTCGCATCAGCACACTCAGCAACGAGCATACTCAAGGCCCAGCACTAGTCACAGTTCAGGACTAGAGCGAGACTAGGCTGGACGAGGTCCGCCCGTTGTCAACGTAGTGATTGACTGCTGGCCGTTCAACCGTTTGGCTGCTACCGGTCCATGTGTCTTAAAAGAGGACGAGACTTTCTGACTGAGAGTAGTAGAGTACCACCCGACTGGCGTCAAAGCCCCCTTCCCACCCAGGGCCACCCTCCACCTGTGTCCAGAAACGATGAAATTGGGCTTGCTGATAGGCTCGTCACCCCGGCACCCCCTTTTCCCAATCTCGCGCTGGGCCACAAAAAAGGGCACTAGGATCCAGCCTCAAGGGTAGCTGCGTCGTCGGCCTGTACCTGGGCGGCACCGCAGTGTCTCACCACCTGTCCAAGTATTCTTGGCTCGTCCTCTACTTTGGCGCTGGTGCCCGTGGATGTCCAGGAGCCCCCTGGTGTGTCCTCCATTTGGTGGTTCCAATACCGTCTGATTCGTCCGTCGTCAGTCCAAGCCACCCCGGACCAGGGACCAGGACGTTCCTGGCAACCCCCGGTCACGATTCCCCAAATCCCTGCCTCGTGTTTCCTTCGCCTGCAACTTGGACTGTACCTGGTCGACTCCTGCTGCGGGTTGCGGGTGATGGTGCTGCTAACTGCTGCTGGTGCTGTGCTCGACTGCTCTGGGAGAGAGTCGGACGAGGGTGAGCGAGGGTACCACTCTTTTCCATTCGCCTCTCTTCCTCTCTGGCTCTGCTGGTCTCTCCCTTGGTCTCCGTTTTCCTCTCCTCCTTCTCTCCTTCTGGTGCCGTGTGTGCATTTTTCGCTCTTTCGAGGTGGAATTGCTACTCATCGTCTGGAACGTTGAATCTCGCGAGATCGAAAGAACAGAAACAACACAGAGTCGCTCATTGCAACATCCTCTTCGATTCCTAGACGCGGCAATTTGCCCATCTTCTCCCTCTTCCACCGAAATTCCCGACCCGACCGACACGAGCTGCAGTAATAGCCCGAGAGCGATACGACATATCCACGACACACTCACACACACAAACGAATCCGACCAACGACTACGAGCCACCCGCTTGGCCACACCCAAAACCTGCGACACCAAGGCCTTCAGGACTCGGGAGAACTAACAGCTTCTTGTTTCCCTTCTACCCAACCGTCCGACCCTTTTGTCCTGGCCTTCTTGTTTGTCTGGAACTAGCCGTCTGTCGAGAAACACCAGAAACTTTGTTCTGCAGATCAAACTCCGAGACAAGGGAACCACTTCCCGTCCACCTCGACCTCGACGGCTCAGTCTCTTCCTCCCTTAGGATCTCCGCTCGATTTTCATCTTCGCCATCCCGTCGCGCGAGCTAAGGACCAGCCGACCGGACTCACTTCGACATTTCGACCGTTTGGAAGCCTCGAGGGCGCTGGCTGTTGCGTTTGGATTATTGGGCCATTGCTGAGTAGACCACCTGCCAACAGTCATCTCACCGTCTGCGTCGGACTATCTTTTTTTTCATTGTGAGGAACTGCATCAAAACCCAACAAATCTACAGGCATTTTAACGATATGCTGTAGACTACACGCAATCTACCCGCTCAACCTCGAAACCCAGTTTACCTCGACGACAACATCCACCATTCATAAAAACACAGCACAGGCCACGATCACGATGAAGCTCCCCGAGCCTAAAGTCGCTTTGGACAACATCTGTTCGGTCATTTACAACAACGTTCTTTACACATATTCCTCCGGTGCTTTCCAGTCGCTTTCGCTCGAAGAAGGAGCACAATGGAAGACCTTGGCGCAAGGTGAGGCAGTGACAGGTGCTGTCTGCGTTGGCTCCAACCCCACCGATGCTAGCAAGGCCGGCTTGTACATTGTAGGAGGCAAGGGCACGTCAACAGATTATCACGGACTTCAAAAGTTCACCTACGCGACAGGAAAATGGGAGTCCATCTCACCACAGGACCACGTCACGCAGGACCGTCTTCTCCACGGAGCGACATACCTCCCTGGAACTGACCAGATTATTATGTACGGTGGCAGTCAGGATGGTTACTCTGGCCCTTCGACGCAAACTTTTGTTGTCGGAGCATCCGCACCTTACAGCACCCGAGCCTACGAATCGTCAGCACCGCCTGTCGTGAATCCCATTGTCCTGACATGGTCCGACACACAAGCGGTTGTCATTGGAGGCAGCACGACAAACAGCAAGGTTATGCTCTTCAATCCCGATACGAAATGGACCGACTCGGGTGCCACCCTCGGGGAACCCTTGCTGAAGGACACGACTGCGATTCGCGCAATTATCATGAACGGAGACGACGGAAGTAAGAGTTTGTACACGTTTGATCTTTCCGTTGCGCCAAACGTGGTCAAGCGCATGGTCCTCATCGACGCGGCGGGCGCACCTGTGACCAACTCCCAGGCAGTCTCAAAGGCGAAGGCGCGCAGCGTGGAGGGCGAGATTGAGAAGCGCGCATCTTTGACCCTAAGCGACTGGCCCGCTTACAACAGCACCCTGGCGCCTACAGGCACGCGATCCAACTACGCTCTTGCTCAGGGTTCCGATGGAACCGTCGTTTTCTCAGGAGGATCAGGTGCCGTCGACGATGTTCTCTGCATCTTCAACGCGCGCCAAAACAGCTGGGAAGATGCTGCCCAAAAGTTGAACGAGCAGGAGGTTCTCGCTACAAGCGAATCGACGAGCAGCACCACTGCGAGCTCAACGGCAACGAGCTCCAGCTCCAAATCTAGCACTTCGGTCAGCTCCATCTCTACACTTCCTGCGTCGGCGTCAGCTTCTGCCTCTGCGTCTGCCGCCGCGACTCTCTCTGCCTCTGCATCTTCATCTGCCAGCACCGAGACAGCTGCTGCTGCTGGGGCCCCCGCCGCAGTCAGTGCTAACGCTATACTTGGCATTGTTCTTGGTACCATTACCGGTATCATGATCCTCCTCGGCCTGATCCTCTTCTGCATCCGAAAGCGCCGTGGAAAGAACCAGCAAAACGTAGAGGGCGGCCAGGACCCGAGGGGCATGAGCCCTAGGGGCTTCCCCGATGAGAAGGCTGGACTTGGATACGGCAACGACGATTTCAACTCTGCTCCTCACTTCCGTGGTCATCAGCAACAAGACTCGGCCGGATCATTCTCCTCGATGGCAATTTTGATGGGCAAGGTCAATGGCAACGCACCCAAGTCTGCCGGTGTTGCTCGCAGTGGAAGCAAACGTGATACTTCTAACAGCTTCTTCAAGAGCACCATCGGCAAGCCTCTTCCCCAGATGAACGAGGCACCGGGCCTCGCACCCCCTTCCCGCGATGAAAAGGGTGTTTCGTTCGCCGCCGACGTGGTCGAGCCTCGCCCTACGCCGCGAGGAGCTCCGGTTGGTCGTGCGGGCGAGACGCGCAGAAGCTCTGGCTGGAACCGTTACTGGTCCGGCGGCAGCGCGCTCAACATTCTCGGATTCGGCAACTCTAAGCGTACAACGGTCGATTCCGAGACCTCTCACTACTCCAACACTCCCAAGAACCGCATCACGCAAGACTCCGCTACCGTCCCTCCTCTGCACCTCATTACCCAGGACTTGTCCACTGTTCCGCCTATTCAGCACGATGGCCGGCCAGAACTGAGCCGTGTCGTATCTGGCAGCCCGACAGTGTCAAACTACTCGAACCAGATTCCCTTCCGCGATGGAGTCTCTGGCAAGATCGAATCCCCCCGAAGACCCACGTCGAACGCATCTTCAGGGTACTCGAGCGGTATCCCCGAGAGTGTTCGGGACACATGGGATCCTACTGGCCCCTCAAGGCCCTGGGGAGCGGACCGCGCTCCAAGCAGTGTTTATGCCGAGAGCCTTTACCCTACGTCGCTAGCTCCAAGCCTCCCGCAAAGGCAAACGCAGACCAGTGCTCCCAACGGTGTTAGCCAACAGCCGCCCCTCGCCCTGGCAGCCACCTCTTCAGACATGAGCTGGTTGAACCTTGGCGAGATCAACAAGCAAAACCGTCTCTAGGTTCAATCGACAAAATGCCTTGAAGCCATGGCGGTGATGAGTCACTAATGGCCATTGTGCGACACCTGCGAGCTCCGCTCACGTCCATGGCGCTTCACGACACTCAAAATCATGATCCGTCCTTTTTTATACCCAGGTCTTTTTCGGAGCATCGTTTTCGGCGGGGGCCTCTGCATTCCAGCATAGACGGCTTAGAGCACTCAAAAGTCCACTCGTTACATCCCTCACACTTATCACCAAATCTCTCTCGCTACACACTCACAAACACGCACACCCACGTACTATCCCGCGCAAACTCACTCTCAATCCATCTCACTATCCGACGCGCACACTATTTTCATTACTCCAAAACACCTCATACGACCGCAGACATGGCATGTCTCCCGGGCGGCGTAATTACCTTCATCCGCTCGTGAACATAGTTTTTCCCTTATCTCACGCTGTCTTCCGTTCTCTCACATCTCTCTCCTTTTCCTTTTCCATTCTCAGCATCATCTCTTCTGTACATTCCTCTTTTAGAGCGAGACCCGGGACAGGTCGTTCCCTTCGCAGTCAGTCATTTCCGTGATACCAATATCGCAGAGAACTCAAACACCAACAACACAACGCGCATGCCACGCTGTCTGGGTTGAATATGTAATTATCAATTTTTTGTTTACCATATCCAAAGGGGGTTAGGAGAGGCATTTCCAGGGTGTTGATGGGTTGTCAAACCTGGAGGGCAACTTTGTCAAATTTTGGCAGTGGTGGGTTGTCTCTTCTTTTTCTGTTCTCCAGCTGTCGCCATTTTACATGTTACCCCTTTTCCCATACAGAGGAGATTGGTGGTCTGATGAATGGGAGACGGAAAAGAGGAGAATCAAGGAGCAATGGAAGGCGGCGGGAGGTGGTGGGGGGGAGGGGGGAGGAATGTTGTCGATATAACTTGTTTTTATCTTTTTTTTTTATGAAAAAGATGAAAGGAAAAACTGGCGGCGCGGAGGATTTATTGTATTATTCACATTGCAACTTGTAGGCTGTTGCACCAATTGACGGCTTGCCAAGTTACGAACACTGATGTCCCCTTTTGCCTGTTTTGCGTCGTGAGATGAGGATATGCTTTACTTACCGACTGCCACTTAGTGAAAGGCGCTACATTGACTAAAGCAGGCAGACGGTGGTAATGAATGATCCATGCGGTTTGAATCGAATCTTGGTCATTGAATAGCATAGATGGCATCGGGGGCCTGGTGAGGCTTGTGATCCGAACCTTATGCATCGTTTGACAGGACGTAAGATCATTATACGGAGGGGTGGCTCGGTTTGAGCTATGTGATTAGTTAAGCTATGTAAGAGAGTCTAGACTCTGGGCGGAGGTTTCGTGGCCAGGATCTCTCAAATGGATGAGGCATCGTTTGTGCCGTATTTGTTCGCAGCTTCAATTTCCAACTCTCTCTCTCTCTCTCTCGGAACCCGCGCCCGAGTTCCAACTGTCATACTCCTACACCTCTGCCCTCGGCTCGAGTCCCTGCCCCGAGCTTTACATCATCACGAGCTCAACACCGTGTCTACGAAAGGCTGGCTGGCTCCCACTTATCCAACAAGCCCACATTCCACCCCTTGAACACCCGCTCAGCAGGCGGTAAAAGCCCGCTACTCCGCTTCAACCCCTCTGCCGCGGCGACGATGGCCGGAAGAGGGAGGTTGACCTCTTGCACGTCGGACGTCATGGACTCGAGCATGTCGTCTGCTTCGGCTTGGGAGATTTCTTTGTACAGCAGTTTTATGGCTGCGCGTTTTGTGCGTCGGTGCGGAGAAGAAGAAGAAGAAGAAGAAGAAGAGGGAAAAGAAGAGGAGGCGTAGGTGATGTTGCTATTGAGGATCCAGAGGTGCAGGGCAGGCGGTACGGCCTCGCCGCCACCGCTGGAGGAAGAAGAAGCTAGGTTCTGGGTGGATCGGAAGGCCGGGACGACGACTGATTTGGAGGAACCTGAGCGGGAGAGGGTCGCGATGAGGGTCGCGCCTAGGCAGTCTGTGCTGGAGGGCAGTGCCGTCGCCGTGGCCGTGGGGTGTGATGTGCTTGACTGGCATGACACTTGCCATTTCAGCAGGACGACGGAGGAGATGGCTACGTTGAAGAAGCCTAGGTGGGAGGCGCAGGCGGAGCAGGCGATGTTGAGCATCCGCGGGGCTGGTTGCGTGGGATCAGTAGCAGAGTCAGAGTCTCTTCCTTCTGCTCCAGCCAGGACTTCTGAGCTGGAGGATGCCGGGGGTGCGGCATCTGATGATGGGAGAGAGAACTGGAGTGGAGAGAAAAAGCGTAAGTAAGGAGAGAAGAGAGAAGGCGAAGAAGAAGAGTATACGGAACGGATCATGACGGTATACGCGAAATGGAAAAGGTAGAGGTCAGATGTCCCTCGCTGTTTATCCCGGGGTCTCCGAGGCTCTGGAAACAACCCCAGTGAAAGCAAGAGGGTCAACCGTCTAATGCGAACCCAAGTTCAAGACCCAGAAACCATCTTACACACACGAGGGGGTGTAGAGGCTTCGAAGTCTTGCGCTTTTGAAAGCACCCCTCTGCCCGAGAGCAGGGGACGACGGCGTATGTTTTTGGATAGTTCATATAGGGGCGGAGTATCGGTGACCAGATCACTGAGTTGGTAGCGTGTTGCTGCCGACATGGCCTCCTTCTTGATGCCCCCGTATTTTGAGGATATACGGCGGTTTCCCCACCGTATGTAATGGATGGATTTCCAACATGACGTTGAAGAAACGAGTGACGAAACATAGATGGAGAGAGGTAAAGAGAGCCGCTTACCTTGAGACCAACACAATCAGCCTCGCAAAACAGAAACGACGTCAAATCCACCATGCCGACGCCAGGCTGCGCGGCAATAGACGAGTTGGCACCGTACCCGCGCCTAGTCAAATGCTCGTGGTCATCCTTCTCCTTGCCCTCCCCGTTCGCGCCGTGCTCATGCTCATCCTCGTGAGACGTGCTGGGCTTGTGACAGTGCCAAAAGTCCATCATCTCCGCCCAGTTCTCGCTCGGCAGGTCCTTCCACTCCCCCGCATTCCCGCCGGGCACGACGACCGCGGCGCAGCGTCTGCACGCGACGGCCGAGCCGGGGAGGAGGTCCCGCGCCGTCCAGGGAACGGGGTCATCTGCGAGGCTGGTGCTGCCGCTGCGCGCCGCTAGGGAGGTTGCTAGCGGAAGACGCCATGATAGCGTTTGCGAGGCTGATGATGATGCTGACGACCGTGGTGTGGGTAAGGCTGTGGGAGCTCCTGCTTGGGCAAGAACTCTCTCGGGCAGCGGGAATGAGGTTTCTGTGCCTGCGTGGTGGATGTGCAGCGTCTCGCCATTGGGAGCGATGAGGGCTCTTGTTTGTCCTCCTACTGGTGAGGGGAGGGTCACTGCAAAGGAGAGCTGACGGATGTTTGTAAGGAGTTCTGCGTAGATGGTTGGTGTGTCGTGAGACGACATCGTGGGCAGCGGGAGGTGTGGTTGAGTAAAAGGAAGTTTGGGGACGGGTTGGTCGGATGAGGTCAGATTTAAAGATGTGCTGGAGTCGGTGTTGACGCGCTAGGATTTTTGGCTCGCGACCCTGGCGGGGTGGAACTTAGTGCAGCTGGTGCCGGTTCAGCGGTCTGTTGTGGTTGGAGGCGGCTCCGTCCGTTTGAATTGGTCGGCTCCCGCCACAGGATGGCTTTTTGATATATTACAAACTTGTGGTGCAGCTTAGTAGACTGTGTGTCATATCTTATTCCAGCATTTTAAACTAACATGGGTATAACATAGATCTTCTCATCGTACATTACATAAAACACATCGCTATCCGAAATCCTTGAAAACCATCTACCCACACAGTACTTCACGGACGGCGAGATGGCACAGTTTGATACCGCTCATAGGCCGGCGGCTCATCCACCACATTGCCCGCACGAGATTGACCACCCGCAGCCGCGCTCGCATCCGGTATTCCAACAGGCGGACCGGTCGCAACGTTTGGCTTTACCGGTGCACGCGTCGCGATTGGATCGGGGCTCGAGTAAACCGGCACCCAAGTATCGCCATTCGCATCTGTCCTCTGGTATTCTCCGCTATTGCGGTTCATGCGAAAGGAATTTAGTTCTGATCTTCGTCTCTGACCGCGCACACGCATGAATGCCTCGAGACGCCTCGTATAAGAATCATCTCTGTCGACTTCCGCTGGCACTTCTGCCTCCCGCTCTCTGCGTACGTCATGAGTCGGCCTCATGTCTGACAGCTCCGACTCTAGCGGGCATCGATCTGACTTCCGCAGGCGTTTGCCAATGGCCGCTGCAACCGTATATATCGTAACCGCGAGGAAATGACTTGCCGAGGCGATCCACGTGACGACGAGTGTCGAGGTACCGGCGCTGTGGTACTTGAAGACGCTTTCGTATTGGGCGAGGATGCCGTCCGCCTTAAGGGCCGCACGGGTTGTGGTGGCCGAGGCGAAGAGCAGCGCCGCCCCCGCTAAAGTGAACGACACGGCCAGGAATTGATCACAGTTGGGTGCGCCAAGAATCGTGTTGACGAAGAAGTGCCAGGACCAGAGGCATGCTATAACCACCATGAAAATGATGTAGGCGATGAACGCGTTCTTGGACGAAGTGACTTTGGACGCCGTCCCGAGGTCAATGCCTTGCGATTCCAGAGCCGGGAAAGTGCCCCTGCTTGACGAATAGGTCGAACCCCCTCCTATTGCAAGTTCGACATCGTCCATAATGTCTTCGAGGTCGAAGGGGGCACCGGGAGCCCGGCGGATGCATGCCTCTCGCCCTAGGTGCGAGTAGCAGTAGCTGCTGAGGTGCCAACTGAAGACCACCGTGGTCTCGTCGGCTGGCCATCGCCGGACGTATGCCGCTGACCACTGTCATCCATTGTCAGTACAGGCACATGGAGACGAGAGGGGAAGAGAGGGTTGTCCTCCCGACCCCGAGTGCGACTTACAGTAGCGAGGTGAGCCTCTCTGTTGATACCTTTTGACGATCTCAAACCGCCCGACTTAGTCCATGCGCCGACGCATAGAAAGATGACGAGCGTCACTGTGAGAGCATTAAAGACCAATGCGCACAGAAATAGTAAGCGCCGTACCGCTCTCTCTTGAGTCTGGTTGAGCGTGTACTTCTTGCCCTGGCTAGGCCTGTCATCTTGAGCAGATACGTCCATATCGAGGAAACGCGTTGATGCTGCTATACATCCTGAACTGGAAGAAAAGAGAGTCGGACTGTTGCCTTAGCAAACAGTGAGATATATCTTTCGTCTGGAGACATGATTGAAACTTTCCACTACACAGCGGTGAAGAGGCAATCACAGAGTCTTTAAGAGCGCAAACACAAAATTCAGCCCAGTGCCACACCCGATTGAGCAGGTGATGTCGCTGCCGGGGTTCGTCGCCCAGTGAGTATGGCAGGCCGAGTAAGTTCATGCGGCACAGCAGTCTAGTGAGCTTGATATTTCAGCCTGGGATCTTGGCAGCCATCCCCTTTTGAGGCCAGCAATCTCGGTACCATGGCGAATGGCCCTGACTTGTGAGGGCTGAGTGAGCGCCTGCTCGGCACTGGCGCCAACGGTGTGTTTCTGGACCATCATTGAGTAGGAAGAGGCGACCTATCGTGGGTTTCATTGTTGCAGGTGGCAAGGAAACAATTCGATCACCCATGTTGAATTGAGTTATAGCAATGAGCTGCGATGGCTTTGGTGCCAGCTGAGAGCTCGAGTGACATCTAACGGCTTGTTGAAAGGAAAGGACGAACGACCGGGAGTGCACAGACCAGACCTTGTCGTGCTTACTTTGGCCCAAAGTGGGTTAGCTTGAGAGCTCCAAGGTCCCTCCACTCAGAATTCCCGAATTTCACCAGCCAAACTTCTGGATTCAACACTGCGATAATACCACTGGCGACAGTTCTGAGCACCCTCTGATCGAACAAATCCAAGCAGCCGACGAACAAATTCTCCACACGAATACCTACCTCAGCTCCATACGAAGTCCTCTACACCTTCAGACGTCGACATCCCCGCAATCATGGCAACTCTCGGAGGCTACCTTAACAGTATGTCCCCCGCAAAACTACCAACCTCGAGTGCTCCTCTCCCGATGACATACTGACGATCCTCTCCCCTAACAGAGAAAGTCCTCATTGTGACGTCGGACTCAAGAATCTTGGTGGGCACATTGGAAGCTGCAGACCAGTCCACGAACCTCGTAATACTCCTTCCCCTGCCCCCTTCCCAACTCTCTCTCGAGTCTTCTGAGCTGCACCTAGCTAACACACATCTTGCGCCTCAGGTCCTCAGCAGTGCCCAAGAGCGAGTCATCCAAACCCCCGAGAGCGGCGAACCCTCTGTCGAAGTACCCCTCGGCCTCTATCTCGTCCGAGGCGACAATGTCTGCACCATCGGCCTGGTAGACGAGGCGCTAGACGAGAGCATTGACTGGACCCAAGTCAAGGGTTCTGCTATTGGAGGAACCAAGCACGTATGAAAGCCACGCATACAGACAGGAAAAGCAAAACAAGAGCAGAGAGATGGTTCTCGAGGATGAGAGTGACACACGGAGTCACGGGATGTTTGATTACGAGCGGGATACCCGAGTGTTGGGAAGGACATGAGATTGCACTGCTGCCATTGAGACAGGCAGGCAGGCAGACAGGCGTGCGCGCATTTCATGCACATATGCACATGCGCATGACCACACACCTGCACACACAGAACAACGGCGTTTGCACATATTTGGGGGTTGCTATAGAATGACATTGGGTTTTCCTACGGGGTATGCGCCTGCCTTTCTTCTTCTATCCAGATTCTCTCCTCCATGCTGCTACAGTCTCAAAACCATGTTTGTGCTGACACGAGACATAACAACAAAAAGAGCCCCACGCTCACCACATATAGAGGGTGATGGCTGAAAATATACGTCCATTGTCTCCTTATCTTTATCCGAAAACTCTCTTCATCAAGTCAGGGGCAAACAATTCATGGCCGGGGGACTCAACCATCCTGTTGACCCTGTTGCCTCTGCTGGTGCTGAGCCAGCCGCCAGTGTCGCCGGGGACCTCGGCTAGGGTCAGGACGTCGACGGCATCGCCCGTCTCGCTGGCCTCGAGGGCGGCCTCGTTGTACTTGACGCGAAGTCTGCGGTCGATGACGTGCATACCGCGCGTCCACTGGCCCGTGGTCTCGATGCGGATGTCCTCCGGCTCCGCGGTGGCCTTCCACTTGGGGTCGGATTGCGTCAGAAGGTACCAGACGGTCAGGGGGTCGTGCAGGGACAGGCCGGGCTCCTGTCCGTCGCCCTCCATCTCGATGATCTTGTCAAAGCACTTTGACATGAAGTGGTTGACCCACTGGCCGAGGGGGCTTCCGGACGCCACGATGGGCTTGATGGTCTCGGTGAAGTAGTTCTGGCGGAGCAGGTGCGGGGTCGTGATGTCGAGGGGGAACAGCGTCAGCTTGAGCTTCTTGGACAGCCTGGCCGGGTAAGGGGGCAGGGACGACTTCGTGTCCGAGATGGGCGGCATGGTGGAGCGCGGGGTCGGGGAGGTCAGGGCGAAGACGCGCGCGGCGGCGACGGCGTCGGCGACGGTGTTGAACTCGCCGTGCGGGGTGATGTTGCCCTCGACGTGGACGGCGCCGCCCATGACGCAGAGCTCCTTGACGCGGAGGAAGGTTTCCGGGTCCTCGGCGGCGGCGAGGGCGACGTTGGTCATGGGGCCGACGACGCAGATGGAGATGGTGTTGGGCTCGTTCTCCTTGAGGATGCGCAGGATCTCCTTGTGGGCGACCTGCTTGGCCGGGGTGAAGTACTGGTTAAAGGGCGAGGGGTCGTGGTCCACGTTCTTCTCAGTGTGGAAGAGGGACTGCCAGCGGTCGTCCGGGGAGAGGTGGGGGTGCTTCTCGTGGACGCCGTGAAGACCGTCGAGTCCGTCTGGAGGAGGGTCAGAAGATGGAAATTGAGAGAGGTTGAACCGAGGAGTGTGTCTTACGGAAGTAGTCGGCGGCCAGCTCGTCGTCTTCCAGGGCGTGCTCGGCACCGACTGCCACAATGGGCTTGTAGGCCTTGAGGGACTCGAAGCCCTCGGCCTTTCCATTCTCCTTCCGCCAGGCGATCTCCTTTTCCAAAACGTGGAAGAGGGCTACGACGTTCTTCAGGCAGCTTTTCATTATCAAAAGTTAGATCAAGGAATTTGAGGACACCCCTTGCGCGGCATTAAACTCACCTCTGGAGAGGCACGTTTCCATAGGTAACCGAGATCATCATGACCTCAAGCTCCTCAGGAGAGGCCGACAGGGCCAGGAGCATGGCCATGACATCGTCAATGCCTGGGAGAGATATATAAGCTTACTTGCACATCACAGAACGTTTGGGGGGGGGG
>JFBX01000356.1:179599-197645 GCA_001563135.1 Colletotrichum simmondsii
ATCCAGGTTCTAGACATGCATTGCGTGAGTAGGTAGATACCTAAGTCACTGGCAAAGTGAGATATGTGCCCAAGTCCGTAGCTCCCGGGTGTGTGTTCGATTGGTCAGTTTGGTGGGATGTTGTTTCCAAGGCGGTGGGAAGGGGAAATCGCGGCATCACGGGTCGACGGATAGACTAGGAGCTTCTCTAGGACTTTGAGCTACTAATGTCGGGTAGTGCAGTGTAGTTTGAGACCTAAGTATAGGTATGCTCGTGGGGGATGACTTGCTCTGCAGGACAAGACGACACGCAGAGGTGAGACATGCAGTTTTCACATGTTTTGTTCATGGCTGCTGGAAGATGGGGAGAGAGGTTTGTTGGATCCCGTCAAGAGGGAGAGAAACGGAGCGACGAAGCGATGGGGAGAACGGGCGGAGGTGCTTGTGTCTCTTACGGTCTCCTGTCAGAATACGCTGCGAGTACAGATCGGGTATCGAGAGTTGGTTGGATCACAGTGTGCGAGAAGAGTAGAGGGCAGAGGATTGTGTGATGCAGATTCCGGCCCGGTTGACGTTTACGACTTGTGTGAGGCGTGATCCGTGTTGCTTGCAATGGCCTGTCTCGTTGGCTGTCTGCGTTTCTCTGTCCTGGTATGTTACGGACCATAGTTCGAAGTGAGTCAAGCCGAGACAGACTGGTTTGGCGTCTTTACGACGTCTTTAAGAAGAGGTTCTTTTTCTTCGGCGGATGTGCTGGTAGAATGTCATGTGTCTCCAGCCGAGCTTGGTGCGTGCCGTATGTAATCCAGACGAGGAAATATCAGTTGGTATTGTTAAAGTGTGAGGATCGAATCGAACCTCTTCACACCATCTTGGACAAGATCCGATAATCCAAGGGAGTTTATTCGAAAGTCTTACTCTACGTCTGCTCAAGAAAGTTACTCACGTTTATGCTGGTGGGGGTCTTCTTGCCTTGGTTGCCAGCTAGCCTTTTGGAAGACCGCCTCGAAAGGTTGATTTGACTTTTTCGAGGAGATGGTTGCGCTCCTCCACATGATAGTTCCCGGCGTCGGTGAAGTGGCATGGGAACGTATCCATGCCCGATTGCCCATTGTGGAGGGGAGCGCGGGTAACATTTACCTGGTGGTTTTGCAGCACTGACAGTGGCAGTTCATCCGTGGGAATACTTACATCTCTGGCGGGATCTACTCCCTACGGCCATGCTTGCGCATCCGCAAGGCGATCAAAACAGTGGAGATTTCCCTATATCCTATAAAAGGATTCGGGTGTATCATACCGTAGTATTGTGGCGGACGGGCGGTCGATCATAAAGAAGCTACCGAGCGTTCGTTGCGCGTTTGCGTACGCATTGAAAGCAAACCAAGGGTCCATCTGCCGTGCAACTCGTTACACCCAAAGAAACCGGGTACGCGAGGAGAGTATCCGCAGTGGTAGGAGCTGGAGGGGCTGAGTCGGGTGAGGTGGAATATGAGAGGGGACAACGGAGCATGATTATCGATAGGCGCAGTTGTTAGATAATATCCCTCTCAGCAAGGGACCCTCGACGAAAAGTAACCACCGACACTGACGGGTAGGTTAGGTAGCTAGGTTAGGCTTGAAAGCGTGGCAGACATGAAGTAATCAACCATTGGCGGTCCACCAGACCTGTCAATCAGATCAAAAGCGGATCATCAGTAATGCCCAAAACCTCAAAGGGAGCCGGCCAAAGCTTGAGTTGCAAATGGCATTGAGAGTTGAGGAATCTATCGGACCATTGGCACTGCCCATGGATCAGGAAGTGCTACAGGCGGAGCCGACGGCGGCGATGGCGCGCGCGCGCAAGGAAAGGAGGTGAGAGCCGTCGAGGTAAAACCTCACCTAGCGCGCGAAACGCTGAGGCGTTTTGTGGTGTAGCCTGCCTCACAATGGTGCAGCGAGTGAGACAAGACTTGACAGAAAGATACAGAAGGCAGCGTGCGCAGGCCAACGTGCGCTAGGGACGCCGACTCCCTACTCCCCTCGGAGGCTTAGCAGAGAGGGTTTAGACCGCCGCCCGTGGCCGTACGCCATGGTCAAGTTGAGAACAACCAGTGGTCATTGCGGATTGGTCGTAGGAGGGGGGCTTGAGACATCAACGGTGCTGGCTGGACGAGGTGCCAGTCGCAAGTTGCCAGTTTAGGGGATGCGGCGTCCGCGGCGTTGTTCGGCGGCGGAGGCCGTCTTGTCGGACTTTTCTGGTGGAAATGGGAGAACAAGATTGAACAATTTCGTTTTACGGGATGTCGTGTTGTGGCAGTCCGGTTGGTGGTTCGGGTTCCGGGTTACTGAGCTGAGCAGAAAAGTGAAATTAAGGCCGGACACTTCGACGCTTCCGGGTCAATTGTCCATGACTAAGTGAAAGTCGGTGGTAAATGATGACATATGGATTATGAACTGATTGTTCGCGCGATGGGCGCCGTAGAGAAGAAATCCCTCTCTAGGAACCAATCCGTCACGACCAAAGGCGCGACGCGGCGCAGATTGGCCGAGTTGCAGATTCATGGAGCTCCGTCCCGCTTCCGGGCCCCCATAGCCTGTAGGCGGTGGTAGTACGGCGTAGAGTCGGGCTGGCAAGACTTGCGCGGCGGGCATTGGGCAATTGGTTTATCGGAGGGAGGGTTGCGGTAAATGGGTTCATAGTCGTGCATGGTATTCAAGTTCGAACACTGGTCAATCTGGTTCCCCGAGCCTAGCACTCTCCCATTCCTTGAGGGGTCGGGTTGTCGTAGAGAGGGAGGGGAGCTTAACAGGGTCCATAGATGATAGTGGCATAGAGGAAGCGAAAGATCCGACCTAGGTACCAGGTACATCGGCTCTCCCACCTCAGATAGCGTAATGCGTAAAACAAGTGAAAGTCTTGGCCGATTGAGATCTTCCGTCCTTTCCCTGCGCCGCCCCGGTATAAACGGACCTTTGCTGGTTGTTTGCAGTGCTCGTGGAGGACGATTTATCAAGAGGAATGACGAACAAGCCAGTTGCAGATGTTGAAGGCGCGCGACAAGACGGATCATCGGCCAAGATGGGATTGGCAGGCTTGAGGTGGTGCGTTGCGTTGGCAAGTCTACCTCGGACCATGCGCGTCTTGGACAGAGACAGTCTGACAGACAGACACAGACAGACTCAGGATTCGAGGATTCGGGCGAGAGGCGGTGGGAAACAGAGCACGTTGGACGAGGAATCGTTGCGGTGCGATGCAATGCGCTCCGTGGGGCAGCGGCACCTTTGTCTGTCCGACTTCCAAGGTTGTCCGTCTTGACCTTTGACTTGGCCAGTCCTCCAAGACTCCAGTGACGCGAGGTCGGGTAACCATGCGCAGCAAACAGGCACACTCGATGCGCATTTTGGTTCGACTTGCATCGTGTGGGACAGCGGGCGATGGATGAACCAAACAGCGCACAGCAGTCAAACGCAGGCACGAGGCACAGAGCTGCCCCGGATTGGCGTTTCCTGGGTACTTGGCGTTTCCGGAGGGGGAAGGCGTAGTAAGTCCCTTGTTCTCGTTCTGGTCTGTTCAATTGCAGCCTTTGCAGGACGAGACGCAGCTTGGAACTGTGTAACTGTATTGTGTACGTGTACAGCAGACGACGACGACGGTTCGCAGTGTTGTGAGTGTTGTGGAATGGAGGCGCATTTAGATGCATGGAGACGACGACGGGTCCGCCCAGGCGCCTCAGACAGGTCCAACTTCGCACCATTGATTGCAATGATTGGCATACCTAACTCAGATTGAGCCATATCTGGTAGGCCGGGCTGCGTGCGTGCTCGATCCATAGTCGGGGGTGTCACGGTGTCCAGGACCCGTCCGCAAGCCGTGGAGCGCAATCTCTCGCGATCATCTGGCGTAAAGTGGACGTTCGTAAAGTGTCTGATGAAGATGCGCTCTGCAATCAAGCCTACGATTCAGGCGTTGAAATGAGAGATGGTTGATACATTTTTTTCAATGTATTTCCAATGTTCCAGATAGCAGGGAGAAGGGTGACAGATAGGTCAGTAGAGTTTAAGGGATCCGAACTGTTGGATCCGATCAATTTGGATATCGGAGGTGGACTCAAAAGAGGAAGAGGAGGAGAAGACGAAGAAGAATAGGGAAGAATAGGACAGAGGGACGCAGACAGAGGGGGGGGTGTATGAGGTAGAGGTACATGCTCCAGGTACGGAGTACACAGTACTTGTCTTCGCTTCGTGGCTTCCTCTTCCTCTCTCCCCTTACCCTTCTTTCGCAGGCTTGCCAGGCCCCCATGCCCCCATGCCCCCCGGTGTCCCTCTCTCAAATCGCTTCCCCCGGTTGCCGTCGAGAAACCCACAATTTCCCCCCAGTCCACGCCTCTAAACTAGTACACTGTACCTTGGACTCTCGGTCTCCATGGGACTGGTACCTCCACCCACTCCCCCCTTCATTGATTGCCCGATGGGAAAGAAGGAGGGAGAGGGAGGCCGAGGAGGAAGGACCTGCCCACCTGTAGAGAGGAGAACTGGGCGAGTGTGAAGGTAGGCGCTACTTACCTTGCCGTACTTACCTTGCGCCTCCCTTTTTCGAAACGTCGTCTCCCTAAGCACCTCACTTCAACTCCATTTCGCCTTCAATTCACCCGTCCGTTTTTCCCTCACTTCTTTCCGCTCTCTTTTTTGTCTTTCCCCCCCTTCCCCCTCTTCACCCTCTTGTATGTCGAGTGTGTCTGTGTCCCAATTCCTCATCCCAAACCCGCCCGATACCGCCAATCGAATCTATCGTCATCCTTCCATGTGGTAGCGCAATAGCAAGAGACAGAGAGAGACACAACCAGCACCCTATACACTCTCGAGAGTAACGTACCGCCATAGGCCAACGTCTATTCGCCCACGCGACCCAAGCCTCTGAGGCACCCTCATCTTCGACCTCAATCATCTGGTCCTCCCTACTTTCTAAACCGTTCCGTCCGAGCCCGCCCGTCCGTCCATCTTCATCCTCCACTCCGACCGCCGTCTTGCGCTACGGTCCTATTATCTCACTGCCTTTACTCGCCTACTGAGGTGCATTGCAAGTTTCTTTTTTAGTTCCTGCCAGCTGGATTGGACTGCAGACTGCACCGGTTGCTGTCACGCCTGCGCCTGTGCTTCCTCCTCTTACACGCACCCCCTTCGAGAATAGCACCCGTCCAGGACATCACTCAACCTTGAAACCTCACTCTGTCCTCCGTCCTCCCAACACCAAACGTCGATACTCCCAGTACCTGGAGGGGTCGCACAGGCCGAGCCACTTTTGAAGCATTTCGTGCCCCCGTACCGAAACTGTGTCTTGAGCTCTGCGCCGGTGATTCACTTCAATGGCGCTTTAGACTTCCCAAGCTCCCTCTGGCGCTGGCACGCGGTCCTTTCCCTTCCCTGAGCAACTCATCTTAGGTTCAAAGGCGCCGTATCCTACCTTACCGTCCCGTTCCCGTACCTCACCTTATCCTGGCTACCTTGAACATCCGCTTTGCCTGTTTGGACCACCTTTCCTCCTCGTGGTCCCTGTCACTTTCCTCCCACTTGGACACTTATTTCCTCCCCGCGAACCACTCGATTCAACAAGTCGACACCCCGTCTATATCACCCCCCTCGACACCCACACCCAACACACCCAGACTCACAACCACCTACCTCTTCGAACACTCCCCGAATATATCCTTTGCCTTCCATGTGTACTAGAAATACCGGGCACCGAATACACTCCAGACCTTTTCCCCACGCCGGGGTTACGGCCATACCGCAAACATGTCATTACCAGTCGCCATCCAGTCGGCAATTTTCTACTACCTCGCATGTACACCATGTAACGAGATGAAGGCTTTCCGAAAGGCCAAGAAGAAGGCCAAGGAGGATAGGGAGGTGAAGAGGAAAATAGAGATGGAGCAACCAGGACTCTACCGTCATCCGGACCCCTTTCACACAAACCCATTTTGGGCCGAAGAGATGGCAGCAGGACCACATCTACCCAAAAAGTCAACCAACAAGAATTCGAGCCAGAGAGGTCTGGCGAGTGCCGGCCGGACGAGCACAGCCGCGAGTTTTGGCGGAGCAAGCACCGTTGCCGAGAGTACTAGCCCTGCGACCCCGACAATAAGTGCCTCAACAGCTGGTCGAAAGCTGTCCGGCGAGGGTTGGAATAGAGAGCTGTACCAACGAGAGGATGAGGAGCTTTGGGGCCACAACTTCACCGGCATGGGTCACAAGCTGATGGACAACATCGCAAAGGCCGGAAACACGGCCGGACGCTACATGGAGGAGAAGTTGGGCCTGGAGAAGCCCATCACAGATGAGGACCGCGAGAACTTTTACCGTACACCGAGAAACCCGCCCGTCAACGAGTACCACCCGCCGATAGTAGGAAGCAAGCCCTCCCGTCCGGACGCTCTCAAGTGGATGCTACAGCCGCCGCCCCCTGCCAAGCTTATGGAGGGCCGCATTCCCGTCGCCAGAACCCAGAGCACCAGCACAGTTGGAAGCAGGAGAACAATGGCGTCTGAGGACACTCCCTTGGACAGGCTGGTCCGTGAAAAGGCGTTGAAGAAGAAGTTGCGGCAACAGGGAGAGAAGCTGCCCTTGGAGGAGACACCTTCGGAATCGGAGTTGATCGACTCACTCATCGGCAGGCGGTCACGGCGGACAACGGTATCGAGCAGGGGCATGTCCAACCGTAGCCGCAGCCTTTCGCTAGATTCCGAAGTATCTTCAGACGGCGAGCTGGTGGAACGTCGGCGCATCGCCCGTGCTCGACGTGTTCCCATGACGCCCGAGGAGACCTCTTCAGACGAGGACGACTTTGTCCAGCACCGCACGTGGGATTCGTTGGGAAAGTCGAGTCCTCCCCGACGGCCCAAGCTGGAGACCATTAAGAGCTCCCGCTCCAACTCCAGGCAGGCATTAAAGGCACGTCCCAACGGCACGAAGCCAGATGTTGCATCAAAGGACAACTCTGACGTCACGCCCAAAGCGTCTGCCAACCCCATCATCAACCGCACCGCGGATGAGAACACGCCTACCACTGTCACCGCTACCACAACGGTATCATGATGTTGGACACCATCCACAAACTAGGTCGAACAGACAGCCGACCAGAACACACTTCCTCTAGTTGTCTCTGGAATTCCCCGTCATCATTTGACGAGGGTCATCTACTGCATTATTTACTCCCAGAGAGGGGCATAGCGTTCATGGGAAGGAGCATTTGCATTTTTTCGGAAATGGGTTTCGGCATTGGGGCGTTAAGAGGCGTGCTGCCAAAAAAGCAAGAGAGCAAGCATACGGTGGGCAATTGGGTGTTTTAAAGAAACAGGGTCTGGGGTCTTTGGGTTGATTTTGTTCAAAAGAGGACGAGATCCATGGCTTGTTTGATATTTCTTCTTTTCATCTCTTCGTTTCTACATTTTACACATTTGGCCGCACACCAAGATGCGATGAAGCCATTACTTCTTTGCTTTTACGCCCCTTTTCTTTCCTTTCCTGTTTTCCCTTTGTCATGGCATTACTGGCAAGTAGCACTAGGAACATGAAGGGTATTATTGCTCTGTCCGAATTCTTGTGTGTCCCAACGTTGAATGATCTGATCCGTTTCCCTTTTTTTGTTTGAGCCAACTCCACCGACGGTGACCAACGCCTCATATAACTGCGAATCCCGTGTGCCATCCACCCTCTTCTATCGTGCTCCTACAGATGCATTCCGCCGTCCTCGTCGTCATCGCCGAGACCTCTCATGCGCTCCTCCATCGCCCGCCGCAGTTCATCGTCCGTCAGGCGTCCACCTGTGCCATTTGCTTGCTGAGTAGATTGGGTGGATTGCGTGGGGGGACCATCCATCGTGATGACACCGTTGCGTATCGTGCCCATCTGGAAAGTACCGTCCATCCAAGCAGGGTGTGACGAGCTCGCCGCAGTAGTCGACGAGCCACCACCACTACCACCGTTGGTCGTCGCCGGCGCACCCTGACGTCCAGCGGCAATCCTGTTCTCCTCCGCGGCCGCCGCACCAAGCCCGTTAGTCGCGGGGATTCCATTCCCATTAACGCCGTTCGCGCCAGCCACGGATTCGCTCGTGATCCCCCTCCGATCCGCCGCCCCCTGGCCCGCCTCCTCCTCCTCGACCTCCTCTTTGCTCTTGAACTCGTTCCACGAGTGTCCCCTGCCCTCGACCTCGTCGCGGATGATCTGGACGCGCTCGCGCATGCGGGCGATGACGACGTCGTTTTCGCGAATGGCTTCGACGCAGGTCGGGTCCGGGCCGTGGCCCGCCGAGGCGTCGGTCGCCGAGTCGAGGGTGGTGGCGTCGCCTGCTGCGTAGGGGGCGAGCTGGGCGTTTGAGTATTCGAGGTGGAGGATGGAGTTGCGGATCTCGAGGGCTTTGAGGTGGAGGGTCGGGAGGGAGAGGTCGCGGAGGGCGGAGGCGAATTGGGTTGGGGATATTGGGCGGGTGTCTGCTGACATTTTGGCGGTATGTGTTGGCTTAGTTTTTGGGTTTGGTGTTTGTAGTATTGGTTTTGGGTTGTCTTTGGTGTTTTGGTCTCGTTAAGAAAGAGCCTGGAGGTTATTGGTGTGGGTGAGAAAGGTGACCGAGTCTCTTAAGAGAGAGGGGAAGAAGGTAAAAGCGAGAAGTGGGAAAGAACCATGTGATGGCTGACCGAAAGGATGGATGGAGGGGGGGACGATGACGATGTGCGGGCTTGGTGTTTGTAGAAGAAAGAGACGTTCTTCCAGGTAGATGCCGTGCAACGTCACCGCAGGTTTTCTGCCAGCTGGAGGTGAGGTAGGTAGCTTCCCTACGAAGCTGAGCGCGGGGTGGGAAGGTGGTGGAAGGTGCAGTAGAAGGTTCCGGCGGTGGGGAATGAGCAGGGGGCGGTCAGGTACGGATACCTTGATGGAAAATGACGAAAGGGGGAGTGTACTGGCAGGTATGTAAGGTACTCCGTAAGGTACCTACCTTCCATTAGGTCTTACCGCCGACGGAGTTATCCGCTCGTCGTTATCGATTACGTGCCTTAGTTTCTGCGTGCTTACCAAAGCCCCGGGGGCGGTGGGCCGAAAGCTGCCCTTCGCCGGCTGCCGCGGTCCCGATCCCCGTGGTCGGAATAGGTACCAAAGAATTTACGGGCTTCGATTGCGTCTTTGAGATCGAACCACTGCGACAACGCCGCCCGCGCGCGACGACGAGCGACCACCGCCACTATTTCTACGAACCAGCGACAGATTGCGACGACAGCACTTACAATACGAGAGGTGGCATACGCCTACAGCATTTGCCAAAGTGAAATCTCCTCCGTCGACAAGCAGCCGGCGCATTCATGAGTCTCTAGCTTTTTGGTCTGCTCCCGCGAAACGAGCAAAAAGAGACGGTTGCGTCGCCCACCCAGGGCGGCTCTAGGAAGCCATGAACGCCTCGCTCGGTCTCATTCCCTCAAGGTCGATTCTTCATCTCGGCCTGCGCGCTGCATGCCGTTCCGCTCGGAATACAACGAGCTCTTCGCCCACGTCACGACTTCTTTCGACATGTACAATCCTCGCCTCCCGGCGAACACCCGCCGCTACCCAGACGTACATACCGGGCCCCTCATCCCTCCGCCGAACCCAATGGCCGTCACCCAGCCTCGCCGCCATGACGGCAGGTAAATCAACACAAAGATGGGCTTCCTCCTCCGCATCATCACCACCACCCAAAACCGACTACAAGAACGAACCCCTGCTCCGCGAATACGTAGACCTCCCGCTCGACTACAAGGACAAACACGGCCTGCGGTTCAGGGAAGAGAACAAGGACCTCACGGCGGCAGAAGTCAGAGCCGTCTTCGGCGCCTCCCTCAAGCCCGCCGCCGCGAACCGGCTGCTGCGCATCATGCACGGCCGCCGCGTCGCCGGCACCCTCGAGGACCCGGCCTTCGCCATCAACACCGCCGCCTTCACCGCGCAGCAGCGCGACGCCGCGCTGGCGTACCTCCGCGAGAAGACGCCCGTCGACGAGGTCCTCAACGCGGGACTCCGGGCCGAAGACGAGCTCGCCGCGCTGGAGAAGGACCTTGCGGAGGAGGAGAGCAGTGCTGACCAGCATGATTCCTCGTCAGCCGCAGCCGGTTCTAAAACACCATCTCTCCGCAAAGAAACACCCGTCGTCAAACCAGACCCCGTATACGGCTACAGCGCCTTCGACGCCATCCGCGCAAAGAACCAAGCCAAAGCCGCCGAGGAAGAGGCCCGGCTCATCGCCGAGGCCGAGGCAAAGGGCATCGAGTACAACCCGGGCACCCTCTCCATCCCCATCAAGCGCCCGCCCATGACGCCGCGCATGGCCAAGTGGACGGAACAAGGCGCCGCCTCGGACCTCGCCGCCCCGCCCCCGCTGACTTTCGCCGAGCGCATCCTCCCCTCCGCGGCCGTCGTCTTGTTGCTCGTGGCCTCGCTGGCGGCGTTCGCGGCGGTGTACACCCCGCCCCGCGACGCCGACCGCCTGTTCCCCGAGGTGAGCGCCTCGACGGCCACCGTAGGCGCGCTGATCACGTTCAACGTCCTCGTCTCGGTCGCGTGGCGCGTGCCGCCGCTGTGGCGGTTCCTGAACCGGTACTTCGTGCTCGTGCACGGCATGCCGCGGGCCGTGACGATGATCACGGCGAATTTCTCGCACAGTTCCCTGGGCCATCTGGCGACGAACATGGTGGGGCTGTGGTTCATGGGCACCGCGTTGCACGACGAGGTCGGGCGGGCGAACTTCCTGGCGATTTACCTCGCCTCCGGCGCCGTCGGGTTCCTGGGCAGCTTGACGGCGTTTACGCTCCGCGGCTTGCTGACCGTCTCGACTGTGGGTGCGTCGGGCGCCGTGTTCGGCGTCGCGACGGCGTACTTTTGGATGCACCGGTTCGATTCGTTCAAGGTGCTGGGCTTCCCGCCGGATCCGATGAATGGGCCCCAGGGGTTGGGGTTCATTGCGCTGATTTTGGGATTCCATATCTATGCGTTCTTCAGGCGGGGCAAGCAGACGATTGATTTGACGTCGCATCTGTTTGGTATGCTGGCCGGGTTGGTCGGGATCGAGTTCGTAACGGGACGGAAGGCGGAAGGGGCGAGGGTGGATGGGTTGGAGAAGAAGAAGGCGAGGGGTGATCTTGTTGCCGATGCGCCGCCTCGCGATGGGCAGGGTGATGGCGGGAATGATGTCAAGGCTTGAGAGAGAGTCAGGAGATGCGTCTGGATGTTTTGCTCTCCGAGGAGGGGCGGGAGGGTGAATTGTGTATAGTTATGGTCCTTTGTAGAACTCCTGGGATATTAGATGGTTTCCCCCTATTATCATCCCCTTTGGTGGGAAATTAGAATTTTGTAAATTTGTATCTCGCTCGCAGACGAATGGAGGGAACGTTCTCTGGATCTGAAATGATGTTGAGATCATGACATTGTTATACAGGTAGCCAACCCATCTCTATTTCCGATGGCCTATTTCCCGACCAGTTTATCGGTCCAGTGTGTTGATGATTCCCAGCGTCATACTATCTTACAAAACTAAATCAAGTCCACGCCATGTTGTACAGTCGTTCTTGTCCTTCTTACAAGAGGAGAATCCTCTCTAGGTGATGTTACAGGTTTTACAAAATTGTGCTGCCCGAGGCAATCAAGCAGGCATAGGAGTAGCCGCTACCGCATCCCGAGCAGGCGTAACATCCTTCTTAGCTGCCTTCTTCTTGTCGACCCGTCGTCGTCCCACGGGCTGACACCAAATCTGCATCGTCACGACGTTGATGTCGGCAATTTCGACATCAATCACATCGTCAGCCTGCACGTCCGCGAGCCTACTGTAGCCCTCGAGCCTAATCAGGTCCACAGAGGCACCCAGGTTGTAAAAGGTGCTCAGCCGGCCCCTCAGTCCAAACGCGTAGACGGCGTCGACGACGAACTTGAACGTCTTTGGCAGCGGCGCCTCGCCGAATCGCCATGCGCGCAGCAGTGCCTGCGCGACCCAGTGTGTCGGGGCGTTTTTGTTGTCGACCTGCTTGATCTGGCGCTGGAGGGCGTGGAGCATCGGCAGCGCGTCGGAGAGGGAGCGGTGCGTCCAGGGAAGGATTGCAGCGGCATTGTCGTCGGACAAGAGTTCCTCGCCGACGAGGGAGCGGCCCGTCTCGCGCTCATGCGCGAGGGCGGCGTGGATTTGCCAGTGGACGACGAGGTCGTTGAAGCGGCGGATGGGACTGGTCGACTTTGCGTAAGCGTCGACGCCGACGGCGTAAAATGGCGCCGGGCTGACCGAGAGCTCTGAATTGCCGACGTAGACGAGGAGCCGGTGGATGTGCTCCGCGGGGATGGGTTTGCCTTCCGCCGACAAGGGGTCGATGTGCTCGCGGCGATAGGCGGCGAGACCCTTTGCGTTTGTGACCGCGTCCGGCTGAGTGCTGTAGGGGACGGGGATGGCGCGGGCCTGGCACCACTTTGCAGCGACCTCGCCAGCCGTGTGCATGAGTGTCTCGACGAGGCGGTCGGCCTTGCTGTACGTGGATGTGTTGAACTCGATGAACGGATCACCCTGCCACGCCATCGACCTGGTCAGGTCATCGGCGTCGCCTTTTACGACGATATGGTCGAGAGATACCTTGGGGGAGTCGAATCTGGTCTCAAAAGGGGGCAGCTGCCCCTTTTCCACGCGGCGGTGCTTAAGGGCTTTGCAAAGGCGATTGATGAGGAGAAGGTCATCCTTATCTTCCGGGGACAAATCCGCGGCGGTAGTGATACGCTTCACAGGCTTGGGCGGCGGGGGCGGCTTGCCCACGACAAAGGTCTTGCTAACGGTCTGTGTTTCAAGGCCGGGCAGGATGCTAGTGACCTCATGCTTGGGGATGTGCAAGATATTTTGCACGGTGCCTGGTTCGACCTTGTAATCTAGGATGTTTCCTATCTCGTTGACTCTGGCGCTGAACGTCAGGGACGGTCGGCCGGGGTTAAGCGAGAACTCCTGCTCGAGATCCCGCGGCAGCATCTTTTGGTTGTACCCAGGCATGTACAAACTCGATGGCGCCTTTTCGAGTTGACGAGCGAGCGCGGACTTCGGGTCGATACGGGAGGCGGGGTCGGCGATGTGGATGTGAATCCAATATTCCCCCGGCTTCTCGGCCTTCTCGACAGAGAAGCCGTCATCGACGTCAGCCGTCTGCTCAGAGTCCACACAAAAGATTGTCGTCTTGCCCCAGTCACGCCTGTGGCCCTCGGCGATATCAGGTCGGAGTGATTCGTTGACGTCCACAAGGGGCGTCTCCATGGTGGCGCCTCGCTGGACCGTGGTGCCCGCGAGCTTGTACTCGTAACGAGCTGGAATATCCCAGGGTGGAATCCAGCCAATCTCCTGGAGAAAAGTGAAGGCCGTCCAGTGCGCCACCCATTCAGAATCCTTGTAGCAGTCCGTCAGCTTGAGAATGGTGGAGCCCAGACTCTCGAGTTGAGATGGCTTCGGTACAATGCGATGGCACGCCCATAGCTCCATGAAGCGGATGTATTCGAGATCCTGCTTGCTCCATGTCGCGAGATTTTCCACCTCGTCGTTGCTGGGTCCGATCATGCCATGGGGCGTCCACTCTCGCCTCAGCCGGCTCGCCTGGATGACCCCGCGAGCCTTAAGGATAAAGGAACCAAGGCTATTCTGGCGCAGGAGGGAGAGGGATTGCGCCGGATTTTCGCGCAGCGCGGCGCCCTCCACCAGTTCGCGGACCTGGTTTTCAACCTTGTTCAGGAGTTTGAGGTCGGATATGGACCTGACCTCGTAGATGTAGTTGCGCCTGTGCCACTTCATATTGAGCGGGCGGAACCCCCATCCATCGCGATTCAGGGCGGTATGCACAGCATACAGCTGATGAGGGAGAAACATGTCGCCTGCTTTTACGTGCTGAGGCAGAAGCTTATCCGCGATCTCCTCGAGGCTGAGGTACTGCCGCTCGTCCGTGGCCAAGTGTTTGCTCGCGAGGTCCAGGGTGAGCTGGGACTGGTAGAACGAGACGGAGTCCTGGTAGAATTTGATCAAGTCTCTCTGCAAATCGGCGGCGGTCTTGAGAGCGGCCGGCGTGTGGTTGTGGAACAGCGCGTTGCGCCGCTCCTCCGTCTCGGGTTCCGCGGGCAAAATATCGGCAAGGGGCTTGAGTCTGTACGGGTCGATAAAGTTTTTGAGGATGAAGAGGGTGACAATGTTGCGCTCTGGAACGAGTTCACCGGTGCTCATGTAAAAGTACTGTGAATTGTTGTGACGGCCGATACAGACTGCCAGGATGGGCAAGCGGCCGCTGTTGTATCTTGTCTCGACCAGGTCACCGGGTTTGAGAGCGAACGTAGATCCTCGCAGGTCCTGGAGTTCATCGCTCTTGGACAAGTCGCGGTTCGTCGTGGTCTTGTCGTGCAGCTCGCCCTCTCGACCATTCATAAGTCCCAAAGCGCCAGGGAGCAGGTCAGGTCTGGTGAGGTAGTTCAACAGCGGCGTGTCCTGCGCGGGTAGGTCTTGAAGCAGACGCTTTGAGGGTGAGTAATTTGCGCTCTCCCATTCTCGGAGCCGCATTCTGATATCCGACTTTTGGCGGATGTATTTCAATTCTTCTTTCGTGGCTGTGGTCGTGGGCTTGCGATACCCACCTCTGCCATTGCCATAGTTCCCACCACGACCGTTTCCGCCCTGGTGGTCATAGTTCCCGCGATGATTACCGCCCTGATTGCCGCTGTAGTAGGACCTTCTACCCGCATGTGACTGTAGATGAGTTTAGTGAGACTGAAAGATCTTGAGAAACATTTCATGAGGAAGCCCTCATCAGGAGTAGGACGTACCCTTCTGGACTCTGTGGATGAGCCTGTCCCCAGCTGCTGGAGTGTTAGGGTGGACGTCAAGCCGCTGGCGACTGGTGATGGTGACGTCCTAGATGAAAGACATCTCCAGCACACATATGGTCTGCCCGAGTTTCGCAACATTGCGGGCAATAATTATGGCAATGCTGTGAGGGCATAGTGTTGAGCGACGTCCCTCGCCACGACGTTCTGTCTCAGCGGCTCACCCAAAATTTCTGGTCCGCGCCACGAGGTGTCCACTTTTCGATCCACTTTCGCGCTATCACGTGACCAATATCTCATAGCACTTGGTCTTCATTCAGCTTTGAAGAGTAAAGTAAAGTAAGGTAAGTAACACTAGAATAATTACTAGTATTATCAACACATGAAACGATCCTTTGGGCGATAGAGAACCTAGAAATTCAACTCGGACAAATATGAACAAGTAAAGCACTAGATGTCTATGGCGCAACGCACCGTCTCGTGGGCATAGATCAGTAAGGGATACCGTCTAGTGGGAAATAGTGAGTTTATGTCCTTCATCGATAGCGACAGCGGTTTGGCTTTTGACAGAGGACATTCGGCAAGAACAGTGAATCCCTTCATAAACGGTATGCCCGAATGAGTAGTGGGTCCCGCCGATGACCGTCCTCCGGCGCCGGGACGCCCCACATCGGCACTTTCTCCTCCGTTCATCTCATCCGGAGTGAGGCGGCATGCTTGTGCTACCTTGCCATGTTTGCCCGTTGTAGCTGCAACGACGAATCAATGCAGCGACCGTAAATTTACACAATTCAGTCTCTGTCTTCCTAACTCGTCGAAGAATCTAGGGATGGTCGTCCATTCGCGAGATCAACATTGGTCTAGGGCCTGACACAAAAGCTTAGAAACGGGGCCCTACGGAGTACATGCAGCTCACCATTTCCTTCTCGCCGTCCATTTCCACCCGTCTCGCCCACACGCAGGGTAGGTAGGTATACACCCCGGAAACTCGTATGGAGTAGTGAGATCATCCCCCAAAAGTCCTTTTCATCGAACAATGTTTCAACCCGCAAAACTCCACAGTACTCGAATCCTGCCCTGTTTCAACTTCCAAATCTCAACTTTCCCCCCACCCACGAACCCCGAAACAAATGAAAGCCAGCAACAAACAAAAACCGGAGAATCGTCGGAAAGGCGCACGTGGTTGGCTCATATGATTTACACATACAATAAGCATGTATTTCGGGTGTCCAAGCTGGACATTCAAATTTCATCCAAAATTCATCCCTCATAATGTACCTAGTACGCTATGACTTCTTTCCCCAATCCTCGGCCCGAGCTCTCGTCTCAAAAACTGCAGCAAAAAGCAAGGTTATTTCCACCCAGTCTCTACGTACCGGGCACGTATCCGTTTAGCAGGGCCCTTGCTTTCTTCCTTGCTTTCTTCTTCATCTGAACCATTGACGCACGCGCTCATAGTTCGCAAGTAACGGCTTTCCCCCATCGGCTTGCACCTTCCTAACCATAAAATGAAGCCTGAACATCTAATTCTCCCCCTTCTAAAACGTCTTCTAGTGCCAAAAGCGTCTTTGAACTAAGAATCAAGATTATGAGTTTTATCAAACGGTGTTTCTAGCTTTGGTCATGGAGCTCACCCAATCTCCCCTCCTTCCCGCTACTTTCCCAAACAAGGAAACAAAGCCCAAGATGTGAAGAAAAGTGCCGAGACAAGACAACATAGTAGGGGAGGGGCTAACACAATACGCCCACCACGAACGGGTTTCAAGCCTCCACCTCCCGCGCCAATCCCAACTTACAAGAACCGGTGGGCGGGCTGACTCTGTGGGCTCCGTGGCTGATCAACCCAAATGGTATTCCCCCGCGGGAAATTTCACTCAAGGCGGGAAGGGGTGAAAAGAGGTCTCAACGGAACACAACCTTCCCGAAGCCACCCTTTCCCCCTCCTTGGAAAACGCAAACGCACCATGGTTTATTTCCAGAGAGTACGGAGTACTGCGCACCTTATGTAGGGTAGACTTTGACATCATGCCATCCCGCGCGTGCTAGAGAACCAACGACACCACCATAACCATAACCATACCATCCCTCTGCGCACAGTCCCCCTCTCTCTGCCTGCCGCTTCCCTTTTTCCCCTCCCTCCTCCAACCAGCCTTTCCATGTACATATACGCGGTACAAAAGCACAAACCTCCCATCACGCACATCATCCATCTATCCGTACCACGGTATCCAACATCAAGGACGGCACTAACGTAGTGTGAAAAAAAGGTGCCCCCGCCCCCTCTCTCCCGTAAACGTCTTTCCAACAAATGTTTCCAGCAATGATTGAAGCAAGGGACCAGACTAGAGAGGAAGAACCAGGGAATGTACAAGACAAAAAAAAAGATCCGAGCGGCTCGCCATGACAACAAAGGAACGCCAGGGTTCATCTCATCATATCTCAACCACACGGACAACTCCAAAGTGCCAAGATGGCCAAACTCACTCTCCCGTCAAAGTTCAATCCCGTTCCAAGTCCCCGGGGCCCCCTTCAAAGTTTCTGGAACAGATGCTCCATAATGAAAATGGGTTGCTTGCCTTGTGCGTGGTACTACGTCTGATAGTGAACTTCAAATACCTTGTTATCATCAAGGAAAATCCATACCTCAATACTCTCTAACAAAACATGCGATCCATACCACCTATCTTCCCTGCCGTGCCTAACTACGCATGAACCGCCCGTTTCGTTTCAAATGACCCTATAACGTCGTCCATATTACCGTAAACCAAACCTCGGAACATCCGACAAAGGAAGGGAAGGAGGGGGGTCCGACCGTTAGTCGGGCTTAAAAGCTAGTTGGCTATCAACCAGGTTCCTGGGTCAAGTAAGACTCTTGTCACAGGCTCAGAGCCACGTTGACTGTTCACATAATCCGTATTACCTCTGCTCTGTACCAACCTTCACTCCATAGCCATGATCTAGACGATCCATCCATCTGGTTCGAGACTCGTCCACCGTGCCGGTTGAGTGCTTATCATGCCCGTCAGAGTGACTGACACTTGGCACCTAGTCCCCCCTTCATGCGTGCCGTGCTCACGGTAGGTAACACTGCATCCACTCCCTTTCTGTGACACAAGGTGCATGTCACCAATGCAGTCCATCACTCCCTCGTGGCCATGCACCCGCCACATGGGGAATCATCAGAGAGTTTGAGCGAACCTCGATTCTTTATGATTTCTTTTTTTTTTTTTTTTCGGTTTGGCCTATT
>JFBX01000356.1:202321-229952 GCA_001563135.1 Colletotrichum simmondsii
AAGAAGGGGGCTGGCTAGCTGGCTGCGCTAAGTAAAGCAACGAGAGACTCGGCACTTGCGAATAAAGGAATGCTGCCCATTGGGACGGCACATGGGAATGGCAGATTTTCGGGGTTGATAGAAAAGTGCTCGAGCGAGGGCCCGTAAAGAGAAAGAGACAAAGTGCAAAGGGGGACAATTAGGAATGAAATAATCAGAAATAGAGAGCACCAGAGAAGACAAAGCGAAGTCTCGCTTGGGGGTAAATCGGGTCCACAAAGAAAGGGGATAACAAGATCACACAGATAAAATGTCTTTGCTCACCTTTCGCTGAATAGCTTCCGGCAACGCCTCGAATTCTTGCTTCGTCATCTGCGCCCCAAAGGGCCCCGACGATGAAGGCGATACCGGCGGAGGCGGAACAGCAATTGTTGCTGATCCGGTGGTATTGACCTTTGTCGGCTTCACAGCCATCGTCGCCGAGTTTGCGGCAGACACCGTCGTCGCCGTGGTCTTCTTGCTGCCGCTGCTGTTGCTCTTCTCGTGGCTCTTGCCGCTCCTCAGCGTCCACGTCGTCGAGTTGGCTGTCGCGGTCGCGGTAGAGCCAGTGCCAGAGCGGGAACCCGACTCGGAGCTCGTCCGGGGAAAGTGAAAGTGCTGGTGGCTCCTCGACGAGTCGGGCCGCAAGTAGAGGTTATGATATGACGATGACGAAGGGGATTGTTTATGATGTTGCTGGCTCTGTTGCTGTTGCTGCTGGTTGTGCTGGAGCAAACGCAGATCGGGCGAGCTGTACCCGTCGAGTCCGTGATGCAAATAGTTCCAGAGGCCGTGAGACCGGTCCACGCTATCTTCGCTGGTCCGTCCACCGGCCGCCGTCTCCGCTGTTGCTACTGCTGTCTTCTTGCCATTGCTCCTAGCGGCGTTGTTGTCACCTCCCCCAATGCTGAGGAAGCTGTTGGTAATGGTCGTTGGCGCCATTGTCGCCGTTGTCGTGGTGGCTGTCGATGCCGATGTCGTTGTAAAAGTCAAATTTGTTGTTGTTGTCGTTGTCGATGACGGAAAGCTCGAGCGTGCGGAAGAGTAAAACGAAGTATTATTACGGATACTATTGGAAATAATGTCGGTGCTGGTGCTGGTGCTTCTGGTGGTTCTTGTTGATGAAAGATCTCTGTCGATCTCGTTCTCGTCGATCAGAAAGTGCGCAATGGGAACAGAAGAAGGAGACGAGTTATTAGACGAGCAAAGGATAAACTCGTCTGCGTCCGTATCCGTGTCGTCAAGGAAACTTATGAGCTCATGCTGGTCCACGCTGGCAACGCTCCCCATGTCCTTATCCATCGTTGCCGCCGCCCAGGGACGAGGGCGGTGCTGGCATAACTTGTCCTCCTCCATCTCCCCCGGTCCAAGCCTACCAGTCGATGGTGACAATCGTGATGGGTCCCACGGCAGCGCGCCCATCACGCCAGGTACGCGCGCCGGGGCAGCGAGAGCAATGCCAGCAAAGGCCTTCATTCGTCCACTTGCCCGCTCTTCCTGCTCTGCCCAGGACCTGGACGAGAAGGTCGTCGATGACATCCACAAACTTTCCCCCAATCCCCTTGGATCCTGCTGGCTTATCCCCAGCAGCGAAGTCATGGTTGCTACACTTTTTGCTCCGCTGTGAGGCACCAAGTCACCAAGGTCCAACGAGATACTGCCGGATCTGGTATTGAGCTGACCTCACAAAGTCCGGGAGTCCCTGCCAGCTGATGGGGGGGCCTTGTGCCTGTGCCTGGGATGCGTGAAGAGGGTCCTCCTCTTCCTGTTGGTTCCGGATCCACTGGGTGAAGAGGAACCAGGAAGCAGGGGAACATGCAGCCGAACGGCGAATAGAGTGGTAGCGTAAAGGTAAGGTAAGAAAAAGTATGGCTCAATCCACCAGCAGGGCTCCAGAGTCTGAGAGCTCAAAAACCCAAAAAGAGGGTCGCTCTAAGGGACCGGGGTGAAACTCTCGAGAATGGTATTGATAATGTTGATCACCAACACATTCGGGCATGACTTTGCAATAAAGGAAACACGAAGCATTGTCAATTTGGAGGGCTTGGGAAGGGTTCATCCTGTATTTAGATGTCAACAGCACACATCGGGGACTTCAGCCAGCCAGACATAGAGAGATTTGAGGTGTGACCTACATCATATATCTCGTATCCCAATGGTTGCTGCTGACCCGGAACGCCCGTCTCTTGGTTGACGAGACAAGGCCAGCACAGCAAATGAGCTCACAAGAGCTGCATGTAGCGAATTTCACAAGCGCTTCGCGAAGCACACCAAGCGCAATTTTAGCAGCAACCGGGAAATCTTCAGCGGTTCTGCAGCTTGTCGAGACGGCAGCCAGTCCAAGAAAGTAAAATGCCTCGAGAGGGAGGGCTGTGTCGGTTTGTCATACGTTCGGGCTGTAGCACAACATTTCCGCTCCTCTGCATGTCTCGCCGTCCCGTGTCCCGAAGCAGTCAAGACCGTCGGTTCGTCAAGCTTTCACAATCATGCTATTGTACTGTGATAGACAGCGTGACGGCTTCATCTCCTTCCCCCGAGACTTTTTTTATGGTGTGGTTGTACATGGATGCGGCGCCCGCAGATTGCCAGCCCTCCATCTCACTCTTGCAGGAACACATTCTACTGTGGTAGTCTCGGTCTTTGTCGAGTAACGGAAGCAAAACCAAACTACACATCTATCTCGTGAGTCTGTGCTACCTCGTCACTCTCTGCCCCCCTGCTTGTGTGCCTGAACATCATCATCCACCCCCGAATTTCATATCGTCCCATGTTCAGCTCCAATGCCGTGTCGCGGAGCCCAGCCAAACCTTTCCCATCTACCTCATCCGCGATGTTAAGTTCAGACGGTCTTCTCTCGCATTTATCCCAGGAACTTTCTTGCTTTGGTGGGGCGAACTGTAACCCTGTCAACACGGTACAGATAGACTCGCTGGAAAGTTACATTCACGAGAAGTGTCGGGAGTCTCGAGAACGGGATAATGCCACCATCAGCGGCCCTGTTGTTTCCCTGCTGACGGGCGATCATTGGACAAGGTCGTTTAGTCAGTCGACAGAGCCTTATCAGCATGGATACCCAAAGGCAGAGCTCCACGGGACAGCAAAGAAACATGGAATAAGAGAAAAGCATCGTGTATTTTTGTTTCACGGTTTCGCCGACGTCGCGGAGGGGACAACCTTGGTTTGCGTAGCGGGAGCACTGATCAGAACCTGAACCTCAGCCCCTTTACGACTAGCTCGAACTTCGGGAAGCACAGTAAGTTTTTGCTTTTTCCTTCTTCCACTCTCGCATCTCTTTCCCTGTCGTGAGATTACGAAACCGGAGAAAAAAAACACACACAGCAGAGAGCCTGCAATTTATTCGAGGCAAGCCTTGCGCGACGTTGGACGCTTGAGCTAGTAAAGATGAGGAGGACCTTAGGGGAAAAGCCAAGACCAGCCGCACTGCACACTGCATGAGGCTACGGACGTATGAAGGCAAGCTCTCGAGTGTCCGAGATGAACCGTCAGCAGACGGCATTCTCGTGGCTTTCCGTCCAACAAGGCTGCGTGGCTGCTTGAATCTAGACTTCTAGCCTTCTCTCGATTATCGTGGCCCCCACACTACGAGCCGTTGAATGGTTGTGTCCCCCTTGCCGAGTTTGGTCACAAATGTCGTAGTCAACTTCCAGATGCTTGCCTTTTCGTCAGCAACGCCCGACGGGCCAACGGCCGCCGGTATATTATGTCCTAGGGACGTTAAGTGATTGTCAGTTATGAGCGCTTACGGAATTCATGCTCGACGCGAATGTGCCAGTAGGCATTGAGCGTTGCCGTTATAAAGCCCGCATGATATGGAGTGATGTGACGAGGTCCGTAAAGAAAAAGGGGAGCAACTAAGCAAGAAAGCAACCCTACTCCCTGGGGAGGGTTCCTCCGGGAAATACGGACGCAATGAAACCTTCCCTTTCTCTCCTGCGTACCGATCGGCACCTCATTCTGGGGCTCTGAGGTCACAGTCACACCGACACGCCGGACACAACTCCACGAGGGGAGGAGCCATACGGGTACGGAGTAATAGAGAACTGGAGTCTGGAGGGATACAAAACTTGCAAGATGCAAAACCGCGCCAAAAAGGATGTGCGCCCCTATTTCCACCGTCCGACGGAATTCGGCACTTCAGCAACGGTGGCAGAGACTCGAGAGAGGTCATGACGACGCCTGTCTTGCCCTTGAATAAGCAATCACACGGGGGACCTTCAACAGGCTCTGTTCGTACGATAGTTCGCAGTGCCGGTGCAACCCCATCCGTGAGTCGCTTGGCTCTTCCGCCTGTGCGATCCCCCGATTCCACTTTTCCCGTCAACTGAACGCCTCCATTCTGGCTCATGAATCGTCCCTTCTTTTTTTTTTGCCTTTTCTGCCTTTCGTCCCGCCGTTGAGTATTGACTCAAGGGGCTTTTTGAGACGAAATAGGATAGCTATATCGCAGATCTTATGGCTCTGGCTCATCCCAACCGGGACGTGGCCAGCGGGCTCAGCAGCAAACCGGATGAACCGTTGAGACGCCCCACGCATAAGGTGAACGTGGGAATATACCAAATGGGATAGCATAAAGTTGCTGGAGCCCACTGGTATGCAACTTTGAACCGCGAACCCTTCGCGATCAGGGAGACAAAGAAGAACTCCACGCCCATTACGACGCCGATTCCCGAAACAGTGGAGGCCCGTGATTAGCTTTTATGCAGCTACGAGCATCCCCTCGCGTTCCAGCTCTCTGGAGACAAAACTTATCTCGAGTATCGTCAATCTTTGCACATCATCGTCATCGGTGCAAAACCCTACCGTGCTCTTCACGATCCTAGCAGTTCAAGGTGAACAGAGAACGTCCAGGGTAGTCGAGAGCTAAATTTGGAGGGTTTCTTACAGCAAATATCGAGCAGGTTTTCTCTTCGTTGAAACACCAATTTACAACCTGGCCCCGGGGCTCACAAAGGCCACGCACGACTCGGATTGTGAAGATTGGCGGGGCCCCTCGGCCGACAACGAGTCAACGTCACCCTGTCCATCATCAATTTAACTCCTTTTTCTTCCCGTCTCTGGAAGTCTCTTTCTTCCTTTGCCTGCAGCCATTGCCCCCGTCCGAGTACGGAATTATATGCTTTCTCCATATGTCGTCTCTCGGGTCCATCCTTTGACTAACACGTTGTCGCTTCGTCCGTGATCACGAAACACACACAAAAAATCAAAACATCGCTTTATTCCTCGCCCATGTTTCCGCGCGCAAGAGGGAGCCGAAAGACCCGATGGGGCCCCATTGCTGCCCTCATCCCAGCTCTGTTCTTCCTCCCAGGCTCCTCCACAGCGCTAGACCCCCAGAGAATCGCGGGACCTATTCGCTTCCTGGGTAATCCGTTTCAGCATCTAATTGTCGATAATTGGCTTACTAGGTTGTTCGTAGGTCATCATCGACCGGAGCCTCATCTCTCCATGGCTGGCCTCGCTCAGTCCCTGCAGAAATCCTTAGCGTGAAGGAGAAACGAGAGGCGAGTCTGGACCTTGGCGACGAAAGAAACGCTTGACCGCTTTCGTGATCGAAGCCTGTCTGTTCATCAACTGTTGATATAACGACAGAAGAAGTGATAGAGATTCGCAATGTCCACACCGCAGGTTCGGCATCTTCCAGAATACCCACTGATGATCATGTCAACTCATCTGATCGATTGGCACTCGATTCGAAGAGAAACGATTCCCCTTACCCCCTCGTTGCCCACCCGTTCCGCTATTTTCTTCAACTTCGGGTCTCCCGCACCGACGGTATGCCCGAGGGGAGGGCCTCACCGCATGCCTCGCTTGTCGATGAAGCCCGAAAACAAGCAAACATGCCCTCGCTGGCAAAGCAAGGTCCATCAAGCAGGGTCTTCGGCACAACTTGGAAATATATCCTACTCTACTGGTCCCAGGGTGGTCGAGGGAAGGGGGGTTTCCTAGGTGTGTGCGTCTGTCGGTCTGTGCCGGCGGGCCATTTGTAACCCAGCAAACTGCTTCTTCTACACAGCTGCTTTCTTCCCTACCTCTGGACGTGTGTTTCTTTGCTTCTTCGCACCTGCTGCGCGCATGCGGCACGTTTCGCGACTCTGACAGAAAAGCAACTGCGCAACGGGTCCATTCTTCACCGCCTACTCTCGTTTTCAACGTGAGCTGCTCCCTCAAAGTTTGTCCCGTGGGTTCGTCCGTACGATTGAAAACCCGCGTGGTACGAGAGTGTCGCCCTTCCACACAAAGTTCTTTGCCATGCTGCCTCGACGCGGAATCAGACTTGTACACGGAGGTAGTTAGCGCTTGAGTCGCACACGTCTCTATTCTCTGTACGAACACCGCACTCCGTAGTCTCCCGTTACTTTTGGGAAAGCAAGCAATCAATGGCGAGTCATTGTGATGTTTGGTCGTACGAGGGCTTGAGCGCAGCTTCAGCCCTTTTCTTCAAACTAAGCTTCTCTCCGTTCCTAAAAGGGGCATCATTCGTTCGAAAGAGGCAATTGGTCCTCTTTCCTGTGGATTCGAAATTTCGAAGTCAAAAAAGTGTCCGGTGGTCAGATGGATTGAACATGTAGTAACATAGAGGAAGTCTGAGGAGGAGGTGAAGTTGTCGACGAAACTGAGTCAAGTTTCAATGTGGCTTGTCGTCTTCCCCGTTGTCAAAGCCAGTGCCACTCTTGAACGAAAACGTCCGGGATCTTTTCTGCTTCCCTCCTCCTCCTTAGCTCGCCGCCACGCGCCGATATTGCCTTCTTCGTCTTCCAAGATGCATGCTACTGGTCCATTTCGCTCAACGTCCGAGTTCCCGCCTGAATTATTGCAGCCAGAGAGAAGTCTAGAAACTAGCAAAATATCCAACGACCGTGGTTCTCGGCAATTCGGCAAGAAAATAACATTCGCTGCGCTCGATTGTGTTCACAATGCTAGAGTCCCAGAACAGTGGAGTGCATGTTCGTGCCAAACTCCATCCCACGAGCATAGTACTTTGTGCAATGGCCCTCTACCGTGCCCATCGCCACTATGAACAAAGCTGGGGGCTTCCAGAACTATGCCAATGCAACGTCGCTAAAGGAAAAAAGAACACGACGAGTGAAGACGGAGAAAAGCCAATCTTAACCTCATCTCAGCTAAAACCCCCGCCTTTTCTCATAGCCTCCGGAAATGTTACACCAGACATGGAACACAAATCTTTTTTTTTGGGGGGGGGACCGTTGGCGAACCACGGAAACCAATCTTCTGGGAAACGAGAAGACGGAAATAAACGTCAGGTGAGTGAGAAAAGTCCCGAGAGGAACCTCATTTCGTATTTCCCTCCTCCAGGCTCCTTCACTGTCCACGAGTGCGAGGGGCGGGGTGACAATCCATGCGCCGCGACTAGACGTTACTATCCGTAGGACAACCCTGGCCTACCAACGAAATTGCATTATTACTCTGTTCACTTTGAATCTCATTCTGGGCCCCAGTAGGATCGAGGAGGAGCTGCACGTCATTCGTTGACGTTGTCTTTGTATGTCTCTCTGTCTGTCACCGTGTGGGCTGTTCTTGTGTGTTAGGAATGCAGCAGGAGAGGGGGTGACATGCCAGTAGGCTGTTTCGTTGGCTATACGCAAGCAGCAAACAAATTGAAGGTGTCTACTAGGATATTGAGAGACAGCCTCATTCTGCAGAGGTTAGTAGAAGGTCTAAAGACATGAGAAAGTCGCGGTGCGCTAGAGTAGTTACGTAGTACTACTCCTTGAACATGACTATTGTCGCTTCCACTGCTCCCTTCCTTGAGAAACATCTCTGAACAAAGGAGAGATGGTTTCCAGGCTGCCGTACCCGTCTTTCCTGCTCATCTGATATGAAATCGCAACACTTTACCCCTCTTTCATCACACCGATTACCCATCATGGTCATGAGGCTGCAGGACAAACCAACAGCATATGCTCGACGTCCTATTGGGAAATCTCACCTTGGCAGCCTTCAGCCGCCAACAACAGCTTAGACTGAGAGGGTGTGAGACCCCTGGCAAGCAAACATCAATCTTGCCCTTCTCTCCCCAGACACTGTGTCCGGCTCAGTTCAGATCATCCTTCAGGAGCACATGGTATGACTGTCATTGTACCGGGCCGTTCCTTTCTACGCAGGAGCAAAACTTCCGTATGGAACGATATCAAGGTTTCACAACATGAGATTATCAGATCAGCTCTGGGCACTCTGCTCTTTATATATATAGACGTATGGGATAGTTGAAACCTCTCCCCATCAGGAAAACCTTTCACCTCTTCATGGTCATTATAGTACTGCCCGACCATCAACATCCGTCTCCCGTCACACACGGTGATCACACTGGCCTTACATAAGCCTATACGCGGTCTGCAACCAATCGCCGGCTTCTTTGTAACCACAACCAACAGCGGCAGTTACCAGCCATGCAGTTCAAGACCAGAACGGCCATTGGGTCTGGTGCCGGGGTTTGATACGTTGTATGAACAAGGAAAAGAACGCCTCAATATCGCCAGGCTGTAGACAAAGCCCCTCATCCGTATCCCGCGTGTGCCACCCCTTTCCCACTCGTAAGAGGTCGTAGCAGAGCTGATAGATACTCTAGATGACCGTCATGTCCATAGTTTCGGAAGTTGTATTGAGCCGACTCGCAGAGTCTGGACCGGACTCAACCAGTGTGTCGGGACGCCCCATCCAGAAAATCGGTTGGTTGGGTCTCGGGAAGAGAGTCGACAGGGTCGTAGTACTCGTACACCTTGTTTTCCTTGTCACGGCCTGTCACTGCAGGTGCCACATACGTTGATATACCCGTCTTGCGGTCGTACGATCTATGAGTGCTTGCCAAGCGCTTGCCGCCGCCTCCAGGGAGATCCACTACAAACTGCGGCATCACGAAACCAGCAATCGAACCCCTGATCTTGGACTCCAAGTCGAGAATCGTTTGCAGAGGCGTTCGCAAGTGCTCCACCATCTTGACCATGTCACACTGATAGACATAGTACTAGTCCCGTCAGTCCTGCACAATAGGCATCTCAGGGAGGGGGTTACGGTACCGGGAGGATGTTGTTATTCGCCAACTTGCGGATGAGCATCGACATGGTGCCTACATCATCGTTGACCCCGCGGAGTAGCACGGTCTGGTTCCGTACCACGACCCCGGCTTCGAAGAGCTTCTGGCTAGCTTCCTCACTGACCCAGGAGATCTCATTGGGGTGGTTGAAGTGGGTGTGGAGCGCCACCGCCTTGCCAGCCCTCCTCGCCTTGTTGGACACCGAGACAAGGGCATCTACCCAAGTATCGTTGGGATCGAGAATGCGAGTCGGGCAAACGGCAAGTCCCTTTGAGGCAAACCGGAAGCGACGTATGTTGGGCATCGAGATCAGTCTATCACCAATCAGTTCGATTTGGTGAGGCGCCAAGTAGTACGAGTCGCCTCCAGAGACTACAATGTCTTGCAGATCTGGTGTATTCTCGATGTACTGGAACACCTTCTCCCATCTGGCAAGGATGGGCTTGAACGAATGCTTGTCGACGGTTTCGGTGTTGGCACCTACTGCGTAGGAGCGAGTACAGAACGTGCAGTATGTCGGACAGACGGACACGGCTTCGGAAAGATTGATGTTAGCCAATACATCAAGGAGGGTCGTGCTTGGCATATGTCTGTTGGTAGAGCTTACGGAGAAACAAAGCCTTATCTGGGTACCGATGGACGAGACCAGAGACAGGTGAATCGGCCTCTTCGTGCAGAGAATCAAGCGTCAGCCGCGGATGATCCGGTACCATGGACGACTGAGTCGGGATGAACTGGCGAAAGATGGGATCGTTGCGAGGGTCAGTCCAGTCGATACGACTGAGAACATACGGGCTGTGGCAACTCGAATTAGCACCTCCACCTGATATCGACTAATTGTTCAACCCACGTAAGCCGAACAGACATGGTTGCCTTCTTGATTCCTGCGAGGACGTCGTTGACAAGCTCGTTCCGAGGCTCCATTTCACTGCTGGAACCACGGACAGGGATGTACTCGGGCAAGGTCGCATCAAGAAAGCCTCGCAGCTTCGGAAGTCTTTCGACCATGTTTCTACTCTGCACATGGGGGTGGTGTCAGAATGCAATGGGAAATTCAATTGAGAAGGGAGAGACCTGTCAACTTACGCTCCAACGATAACTCAGGAAGTCCTCTGTGGATATATCTTGCCACCATGGGATCTTGCGCCAGAACTCGTCTCGTCTTCCTCGGTCTGATGTTGATACGTCTTCAACATGATCGTGGTACATTGGTTCTTCGACAGCCGTTTCAGAGGCCGCGGCTTGAGCTGCCTGCAAACGAGATGGAGTGGCAATCCAGCGAGCTCCTTGGCCACGTTGTGTTGTCTGGATAGAACGAGCCGCTGCCCGGACCGGTATATTAAACGACAACATTACTGTGCTAAAGTTTCCCTAGTCTTGGGGGCACGTTGGGCAGCCAAAGCTCCAGGCCACGGTCGCCGTTCCGTGGAGGTTGCGGAAATCTTCGGCCGTGCCTAATAGCAAGCCGAAACAAGACGGTTGAAGTGACCTAGGCTTGGCCAATATGCGGGTTATCACCGCCAGTGTCTTGCCGTATGACTACGGTCAGCACGAGAGATTGTCGAATAGTGCGTTGGTGGAAGTTCGATGCAGCGAGTCGGAACTGACAGATGGAAAAAGGTGTTGTAGTCATCAGATAAGAAATCTCTGAGAGATATCCCGATGCAGGACGGGATGAAGGAGGGGGGAGGTAGTGGAGGTGTTGGCATATTTCACTCCTGCAAGAACTGTCTCGACATATGGCCAGATTGGAAAGAACAGAGGGCGTTTCGATCTACCGCCATCCATAACCCTTGGTGAACAACCAACAGCGTGGCAGGGGGCGGAAGGCAAACACCAAGACCAGCCTTCAGCAAACAGGTTACACGGAGAATTTTCCTTCAACGGTAAGAGTATCTACCAGCTCGACGGAAAGTCACGGCCAGGTCCTCCTTCTTTTGATGAACTTCCTGTACGGCCAACGCAAGGCGACTCGGAAGGTAGGTACTGTACCCAGGAGTAAGCAGACTGTTTGCTATGACTTCTCGGAAAGCGCAACACAACCTCGTCTTGTGTAACCTTCCTCTACTTCGCCATAAATCGGGGTATCTTTTACTAACGGCTTTACTTCCGATGACTAGGAAGTTGCTACGCAGGGTGGCAGTCTAGCTGTGCGTTCACCCACAGTAGCTCGAGGCATAACGGCGGCAACCCCCTTACTAGACTTCCCCGCGGCGCTTGAGGCGAGAGGTACCACCACAACCTTGCACTGTTGCCACGTCTCGCGCAAGTGATATGCCCATGAAATCACGCTTATACACGTATTAATCTGCGCAATATCCAAATCGAGCTGCATTTGCATATATCCTGGCTTGGTCCACTCTCCCTCATCGTCAAACGCTGACTTCCTATTAGCTACCGAGTGTCTGGTCACGCATGCTAGTCCTTTGTCTTGCATCTCCCCTCCGAGAAATATCCCTCGAGAGTCAGCGGTTGGGGCCCTAGAAACTCTCCACAAACCCAAGACAATGCAATGCCGGCCGAGCTGCTGTTGTTGCACACCGACTTCCGTATAACATGCACTCGAAACGAAGGTCCTGGCCAAGTACACCAGGCTACGATATTGGCCTTTGTCTAACAGCCTAAGTCTAGTTATATTGCATGGGATAAACCAACAGCCCCTCTCAACGAGTCAAGGCTAAGTCTCCTGTGATACTTCCAAACTACAACAAACGTTCGGTTGGACTAGGTGTGGGCCCTTGCCTGGGCTTCCCGCTGATCTCACCTTGGAGTTGCCGGACTTACGCCAACAGCAAATTGCATTCCCAAGCTTGGTCTGAGTGAAATCGGGTGGGAAGTGCCCGGGGATTGTCCGTAGCTGTGTTGGTTTGCAGCTTACAAAGAAAGATCTGGCACGGCTGAACATAGTGTTAAAGAAGCCCGTTACCCTTGATCCAACCTTCATGAAGCTTATGTGCTAGACTGGTGTATCTACTGTTGTCGTCTACTGTTATCGTCTCTCTCTGAAGAACAGGGAAAAAAAGACAGGAAAAAACCATCAGATATTATCAAGTACCTACTACAGCCATGGCCCTGTCTAGACCAAGTCAGCTCGATCAGCGTACAGCATCAGTGTCTCAGGTAGCGGCCAGTCCAAATATGGATGTCGAGGAAACCACACGCTCCAGGGCGTATGGTATGCCGTCACTCCGCCATAAAACAGGCATAGGGCATGTTCATGGACCCCTCAGCTCTCTTCCTTGCTTCTTCTAGCGGACCTGGCTGACCTGACTTACGTCCCTTTGAGCAGACTGCCGTCGCTGCGACCCGTTTCTCACTCCAGCCCCGCTGCCATAACCCGACGCCCGACGTTGCCCAAGACTCAGCAGCCTTCGACGGTACATCATGCCTCTAACGACCAAGTCAAGGTCCTATCAAGAAAGCCCGTAGACGGTGGATGGAGGGCTTGGTCCGTTCTTGTGGGATCAACGGCGTTCATGATCCCGACGTTCGGTCTAATGACGACCGTGGGCATCTTTCAGGTGTATTGGAAGGAAAACCAGCTTGCTCCGTGGTCTAACACGGACATATCCTGGATTATATCCATCTTTGGGTTTCTATCTGTTCTACTCTGCGGTCCCTTTGGCATCCTGTTCGACACGTTCGGGCCCCGATGGATCGTGACCCCCGCAACAATTGTGTACAGCGCGGCCTTCCTGGGCGTCGCCTTCAGCAGTCAATACTGGCAATTCATGGTCTGCTTCTGTGTTGCCGGTATAGGTGCAGGTAGGTTCTTTGTCCATCTCGGGTAAAGCGTAACTGTCAAGAATTATCCTAACGTTACGGACGTAGCGGCTTTGACCACCACTGCGCTAGCTGTTATTAATCATTGGTTCGACGACAAGAAGGGACTGGCCATGGGCATTTGCACCATGGGTGGAGGACTGGGTGGCGTGATCTTCTCCGTGGTGCTTCGGTTCACCACGAAGAACTTCGAGTGGACGACGGCAAGCCTCATCCACTTTGCCATAATTTGCGCCTTTTTATCCCTCGGGTGCGCCTTGACGAGGCCCAGAGTACTCAAGGCTCGCAAAGGAAAGATGTGGGACTTTGCCTGCTTCAAGCGTTGGAAGTTTGTCCTCTTCACCTTCAGCGTATGCGGTATGGCAGTTGTACCACACCAACTTCATCAAGTATCAGTAGCCCTAATGCAATGTGATGACAGGCTTCGAGTTGGTGCTGTTCGTAGCGTGGGGTCTCCTGCCCACGTATGCCAGAATAGTCAAGCTCGGCGATGTATTCTACTTGACCCTTGTCTTCAGTGTGTAAGTTCACCCACCCCCTTGATCGCCGTGGGATCTCAGGGTCGGCGCTTGGTTCTTCAGCTCATACTTTCTCAGGGGGTCTTCGTTCGGCAGGATTGTTCCTGGATATTTCACCGATAAAATAGGCCCCTTCAATGTGACTATACTCATGACAATTTTCACAGAGGCGGTCATGCTTGTGTTGTGGCTAGCGTTCGGAGACACGTCCGCGCCTACGCTCTATGCCGTGGCCTTTTGTCTTGGATTCGGTACCGGTAGCTTTGTGTCGACGGCTGCTACATGTCTCGGACGACTCTGCGACCCGCAAGACAGTGGCACATACATCGGCTGCTGCTATGCTGTTGTGAGTCTGGCAACCTTGGTCGGCAACCCAGCCAGTCAGGCTGTCCTTGGGGACGGTGAGGGCAGCCGCCCTCGATTGATGATTGCCTTTCTTGCGATAGTCCTCGCAATGGCGCTTGTTAGTTGCTGCTTTGTCCGGTGGTTGTGTATGAAACGCAGTTGGAAATGGTTGGCAAAGGTGTAATTCGAGAAAAAAATGTTGACACCAAACATCCGACCATGAGCACGAGGGCCGAAAATTCCTTTCTTATTTATAACTGGAGTCGGCAAGGATCCCCTCAGACTGACGATGGAGGATGACTGGGTAGACCGGCAGTCTTGGCTATCCCGGTGAGGCACTGTTCCAACGTGGTTGGCTGACGACAGCGTTGACTATCTGGTTCAAGGAGCGCCTCATGCAGCCCTCGTCGAAAATGACTTGCAGAATCGGACCAAAGGTTGCAGGACGATGACCGCCCAACGCAAAGCGGTTACGAGATCGTATGATAACAGAAGAGTGAAGCTGGTCGAGCGAACGGAATGACATACACCGCAACTTGAATTGTTTTTGGACGCTTCCATGTTTTACTCCCTTAGTAACCTTGAATTCATATACTTACTTACCTTATTTGACCCAAGGGGTTTAGCCAAACTTTCACACCATAGGAATGTGTCCTCGAATCATGTTCGCGCAATGGCTTGATAGTACATTAGGCCCAAGCATGGCGGCCTCCCCTGCTTGTCATCGAGTTACCCGGCCGGCAACGGCACAGTGCCTTCCTTGATATATTTACCGTGATGACCATTTCGCCGACATGGATCGAAGATCTGAATATGCAAGTTATCAGACGTGCGTATCTACACTCCCGCGGGGAAAGTGTCCGGAATATCCGCCACGCCTTCCGAGGCCAAGGACACATGGTACAGCCAACGGAGCTCGACGGACCAAGACCGGGTATAAGCCAGCTTGCCCCGTTTTTGCACAGCTTGACAGCTTAAAAACTATCATTAGGGACTTTGTGAGCGTCGTAGATGAGTGCGGCGAGGAGTCGAATTGGCTGTGGGTGGTTGAGGCTGCTGGTCGATACAAAGGGTAAGATTTCCAGTGGAACGGGTGGATTCCATTACAGTAGAGAACGTCCTACTGCGCAAATCACTTGTGATTCCAACTAAAACCGAAACTGTAGCTCGAGGTCCGACTAGGAGCCGTTGGGAAGTCCCGTCGCCATGGCTCTTGGGATGAGCCTTGACCAGTCGTGGTCAGCCATGGAGACCGCGAGACGAGGTCCGGATCAAGAAATCCGGTAAAAATCAGACTCACAACCACTGAAAGTTATCCAAAGGGAAGTCTATGCGACTACAGATTCAGACTAAAGTGAGACTAAGGTACGCTTCACCAGCAACCGGGGTTTGAGTAAGACTATCGAAAAGATTCGGCCAGTCGCGGGAAATGTGTCCCGCCTTTGAGGGTGAATAGGGTGGGAAAGAAGGATCTTGTGAGGGCATGGGAAGACCCAGGGGTGGCAGACTAGTGAGGGTGAACCCAGTCGCGGACACGGGGTTTTCCGTTGTTGACTTGAGGAGCCCATGCCGGAGTCGGCAGCCTTTGACAATGAAAATACAGATAGGTTTCGAAGACGTCAACGCCGACTCCTGTCTGCCGTTGCCATTCCTGGGCATTTTTCCCAAAAAGAAAGCAGATCGTCACTGCTACGTTCCCGTTCGGGCGCTTATTCCCATGCCCGCTGCGCCGCGAGCTTGCGAGGTGGGACATACGACTCATCCGTTCTCCGTACGCTGTGTGACATTGTACGACGTGGCAACTTGTGGGGGATCAATGAACGAGACATAGGTCATATATTCGTACCGTCAATAGGCCCCCTTATGAAGGCAGAATTTGCATTTCGCCGCTTACATCACAACGAAGTGGACCGCTGAGAAGGCTACTGGCCGTCAGTTGATGTTCCATTGAGATAACACTGGGCCGCCTTGGAATAGGAAGTTCGGTGAGCGGTCCGAGTCATTGTTGTAGGTATGTCTTGTACCAAAAAAGAGCCCTCGGTGGGATGATACATAGGAGGGGGGCCTGGCTCGAGATTGGGATTGACGAAAGGAACACAGGGGCGCGAGGCGTTCGGACGAGGCCAGATCCGCGAGACGCGGTTCCTCTGCAAACGGCCAAGCCACACCCGTTAGAATAGAAAGAAAAGCAATCCCAGGGCTTTGCACCGGTTCGATTTCTTTATCCCGCCAGAGCGGTGGTTTCGGCGCGGCCCGTTAGCCCAAGTTTTTGAGGAGGGGGAAACGACGTGATCGGCTGTCTTTGTTATTCTGGATCAGAAATGTCACGATCGAGAAACTAGTCAAAACCTTAAACAGCGGTCGACGTTTTTGACTCTAACGCTCCGTCATGACATTTCTGTTTCTGATTCTATTTGGGATGTGTAATTGTGTAAGGGAGAGCGCCACTTTGCTATACCGAATCCGCTTCGATATGGAGACCGGGTGTCCAAGCTCGAAGACATACGGGATTCCGCCCTCTGGCCCCCCCTTTGGAAAGTGGACAAATACCTGTTGCTTATCTCGCGTGCCAAGGCGAGATGAATGTCTGATTTGAAGTATAAACTTACAAGGGGGGCAGAAGAGCCGAGACGGTGACGCAGAGGTTAACGGATCGGGAAGACCTGGTCGAAGCCCCTATTGCGAATATGAGATGTGAGCACCACAAAGGCCCGGGGAAGATCTCGGAGGGTCCTCGGTGTGCTCTCCCGCCCACGAAGATGGGACACGTTTTCTTGGTCTCACTACGTGCTCACCGTCAGACTGCGTCCTGCAGGCCAGAGACATCAGATCAGGTCGGCGGGCGGGCGCCGACGTGACATCTCGAGCATCGTAGCGCGACTTCTGTAGTCTAGCCCCGGAGATCAAAGTCATTATTTCGGCCGTAAGGGCCCTGGAGAAGTTCGAAAGTGTTGTAATAGCGTTCAAGGGTGGTCAACAGCTAGACCAAAACCATCTTGACCGAGGGAGGAGACAAATAAGGCCCGAGAAAGCCCTGTGGGGGTCGCTCAGCTGCCACGTTCAGGTCGCTACGAACCGCGGCATTGATACACGGATGTTTCACTGGTTAGCTGTTTATGGACACATTCGCGTGTGAGGATAGCTACATATAGTATGCTTCCTCCGTCACTAATCGCAGCCAGAGGCTCTGCAACAATGTGTAGGAAGGGCCATTGCCATGCTCGAAGTGCCTTTGCCGAAACATGTTTCTCCGCCTTGTGGGACTGTTTCCTTCCGTTTACTTGTCTCTGTCAGAATCAATCTTTGCTGAGTCGTCGGGATGGATGTGGAGGATGCTACTCGCACAAAGGAACGCAGCTATATTGGTCTGCATTCCCCGCGATGGATGCCAATCACGTCCTAAGTTCAAACCAACCCATCCGGCAGGCGACAATGCTAGCGCAATACGACCGAAATCCTGTTCCTCTCCTCGGGGTACATGAAAGAAAGTAATCACGATACTCGTCACTTGTGGTATCTCAGGACGCGCATTGGAGGTATGCCCCCTGAAGTGCTCTGCTGTGTGCCTAGGTTCCGCCACCACCCAAGGCGGCCAAAATGAGGGGTTCGAACTCAACCATCCAATACACAGGAGAGGCACCAGCTGGATCTTCTGCAAAGTCATCATTAGAATCTGGACGTGTGCGTTACCACCCCTGTCATGCCGCCTGTCACATTCATGGCACTTGTCGGCTCGGCGAGCCTAGTCACGGCACCCTTCTCATCGCTGGCCGTACCCCCAATTTACTCTTGACAGGGTACTAGAAGAGCTGGAAATGCCATACTTGAACTGTCCCCTCCCCAGAACCCTCATGTCCCTTAAACACGACTCTCACCAGGGAAGCCAAGTGAAAAGGAAACAGTAAAGGATCTTCTTCAGAGGGGTCACTTCTCCACAAGACGGGTCTGCTGTGCGACAGCAAGGATCACGTTCCCTCCCGAAGCTCTTTCCCTTTCGCAAAAATGCCGAGACTGTCTCTCTCGAACATGTTCTGGGTGTGTTACACATGGTCCCGAGTCCCTGGGTAAGGCCCGTGGGATGTTTGGCTTCGTTTGTGAACCTTCAACTTCAGGAGGTAAGAAGCCTCTGAGTTAGATTAACAGGGCTTTCGGGCCACAATCTATCTGAAGTTAACTTCTTGTGCATCATAGCTTCCAGTCGTTTCTCGTCGTTATAGAAGTTGGCCAACGCTGTGTTTACACTACCACGTAGCATCTGAGAACTACGTAAAACGCCTCCTACCCGCATAGCCCGGGCTTTTACAATACCGGTCCTACGTTGAGATTATATGCTCGCTGCATATAGTCGCGAGATAATCTCGGGTGTAAGCAGTGCCGTATGTACCTTTCGTGATACTGTACATTTGTGTACTTTATGGCAATGCTTTGATGACCGCTCACCCAACCGCCTGAAAGGCAGTTGCCTCTCTGACTCTTAGCATCCTGCCCTGATCCAAACACACTAGATCCAAGCTCCGTCCTTGTTCAGCTACTTCTTCAACAGATCTCCCATGTTTCATCAGCAGCCAGAGGAGGTATCTCATATGATATACAAATACGGAGCTTTCACTAGGTCATACATGGGTTCCTGCTCGAGTAAGGCCTGCCCGACCCTCCGCTAGGCCCTTCAAAGACCTCCCCAGGCTGAGTTCGACACTCACCGAACGAGTAGCTAGGCACCCTTTAGCTTTCACATACCCTGAAACGGCTCCCCTACAACTAAACCACTTACTTCGTTCACGCCCCGAAACTGCTCTTCCATATCCTCTCTATGTTTCTCAACCCAAATTCTCAGGATGCTAAATCGGATTATTCGGATTTCGAAAGAGGTCCTCTAATCACCAAACCAGAACCTCGGATCGTTGGAGTAGATTCTCAAACTCTTATGCCAGAGTACTATCAGTCAAACCTTCACTATAACCGAACGCTACTCCTTAAGTTCGCCAACAGTGTCCTCAACCGCAGTCATGACCTATGCCACGGTGATTCGGCAGTAGGCAGAGCGCTACCTTCGACGCGGTAATCGTAGACACCTACCCTCTGACGGGGCAATTGCAAAGGATTTAGGTTGCGCCAGTCAGACGGCCACTTTCAGATGTACGTAGACGACTTGCCTGATCTCAGATTAAGCATCGACCTTCCACTCCCTATACACACCTGTGAGATGCATCATAGTACTCCTACAACGACTAGCTGCCCGTCGACCATCTGCAAATGTCGATCGCTCTTGAGTTCACAGGCTCCAAGTACCGCGAGGACCGGGCTGACGGTCACGCAAAGCCTGTATTGGGCAAATTATCAACTTGGTAGTCAATGCAGGTGGATGATGAGCTATGGAAGTTTATTTTCAGTCTATAGAACTCAACTTCGCCACGAAGTCACCATGAAGAAGGGTACCGCCAGTTCACAGGAGATGCTCGCGGGTTGTCTACGCTTAGGACTAAGTCGATCTCTACAACACGCTGCATTGTAGCCCTATAAGCGGCCCTATAGACGGCTTCCAGAGCTGAGACAACTGAACATAGCGTAGTGAGCGTCTACTTGACGTCGTGAGAGTCCAAAGATCTCCTTCTTCCCCCTGAAACGTACTCTGGCCCGGAATATTAACCACCTGGCCTCGGGCCGGGGGGAAGCCCCCCACAAACGACCACCAGTACTTTGCAAACAAAGCCCGATTCTATTACATGGTCCCTAATGGCGACTGGATTTTGTGAACTATCCCTGGTTCTCATAGCGAATGCAAGGCAGACAATGCCTCTTCCGGCTTTGGGACACAAATTTCCTCAAATGCAGTACAAACCCCAAACTCTCACCCCTGCGATATTCTCAGAGAAACCATCACCACCCCAAATCGACGGCAACAAACAGACACCACAAGCTCGAGAACGCCCATCGTCAAAAAAGACCGTTGTAAGAACCAAACGGCCCAAAAACGGCGCCACACCGTTGGCGCTTACGGCCGTAGACTCCTGTCCGTGTGGGCGCGCAAAGCTTAAAAGCCGCAAGTGCGACGACGCCGTCCAAGTCTCGAGACGACGCTAGACTGCCGGCCTAACGGCAGCATATTGGTCAGTGAACGAACAGGAAGAGTTAAAAAAGAAAAGGCACCTGCCTAAATCCAAACTTGTGAGCACTTAGCTCAACTAAAGGTGCTCTTAGACTCTTCCTGGTCCCAAGCTAACAACGGAGAATTATTTGTCAATTTCTTAGCTTGACTAACGGGTATCTCCGTAAGATCGGGCAGGTTGTCATGGCGCGCGCGCGCTTGCGAGATCTCGCTGCCTTTTCCATAGTCGGCGATTCTTGCGCTCGCCTTCCCGAGTCTGTAGGTACGTGACCTCGGACCGGCGGCCGGTGACAACAAGTCAAGATCGTTCTGCAGGGCTTGTGCACATTGAAACCTGGTATCATATTCGATCATTAATAAGACAGTACATGCGTCAATCTCCCCAACTACTCCGGTAATGCCCCTTTTCCCAAATCTTGGCCACTAACCCCCTATTTCTCAAAGCCCGGCCAATACACTCTGGATGCCAACGCTACTGGCATCGTCGCGACGCTGCACAAATGCCTTGAAGTCAGCCTTGGTAAGCTTCTTGCCCTGGCCAGAGGGGCCCGCCGCGAGCGTGCGAGACTTCTCCCTCAGCGCCTCGGGTCCGACAATGAAGAGGGAGCCAATATCAGTGAGAAGCTCGGCCGAGGTTTCCACGTCCGGTGCGAGCGACCACTCCTTGAGAGTGGAAGAGTACTTGGACAGATCCTGCGCGACCATGAGTCCGCCCGTAGCATTGACCTGGAACTTTTTGAAGTGGTCAAAGAGCAGAGCCAAGACGGCGAGTGCGACCTCGGAGCTCCAGACCTCCAAGTTCTGACCGTCCACAGCCTGGGCGGCGTGCTTGGAGACGCGGGAGAGGAACTGGCTCATTTGTAAACAGGTGGGGGTCTGAAGTGAGTCCAGATCTGCGTCGCGGGGACGGAAGTCAAACTTCTTCTGACTAGAGAGAGAGCGCGTGACCCAATTGGTAACGACGTCGATGGAGCTGCGCATCACGGCGTTGGTCTTGCGCTCAATGCCGTCAATGGCGGATTTGGTCTGCGTGGACATGCTGCGACGGACTGTCGTGTTGGATTCGGCCAGTTTGATGAGCACAGTAGTAATGAAGCGTTCCATGATACTAGTGATGGTCACCGCGGGACGGATTGAAGGGAGATAGCTCAAGTCTGGTTCCGACTTGATATTTTCCTGAGAAGTCGCCTGGTCGAGCGCGGCGTCCAAGGCCGTCTCCACATAGACGCGACCCATTGTTGTGAGTAAAAGGTTTAAGAGAACGTTGACGTCCTTTGGTGTATCGGCGGGAGAGCCGAGTTCGAGGGTTCTTCGGACGGATTCCGCGAGCCACTTCATCATTCTCTTGGCATTCGCTATGCTCAGAATACCGTCTTCTTCAGACACCTCGACATCGTTTTTGTTGTCATTGTTGTCTTGTATTCCTGCAACACGAAGCATCATAGCCTTCTGAGTGGCTGTCAACTCAGAGGAGTCGAGGCGCTCGAGATATGCATCCTTGGCCGACGACAACATTTGTGAACTCTGTTGTGCAAGTGAGGCCATGAAGCCGGTCGGTGCCTTCTTTCTCTTGGAGTGGTATGTTGTGAATTTGAAGAGCAACGAGTTGTACGTTTCCTCAAGACTCTTCCTCTCTCGGTCAATGTATGAGTTACCAACAAGGTAGGGAACGAAAAGTTCCTCCATCTGCTGGTCCAGTGTCTGGGAAATCTGGGGGGAAGCCGGTTCCGGATGTTCGGTAAGGCCGTGTGATTTGAGGTCTTCGATCAAAGAACTGATGTATGTCCTCGATGAGTGCAGTGATCTGAGGAACGCCAAGGAAGAGATTTCGTTGGCCTTGTCCAGCACCATCTCGAGCCTTTGTTGAACGGACTGCTGGAACACTCGCTGAATGAATTTGATCAAAACAGTCTCGTAAAAGGGGAAGGCGCGCTTGATGATGAAGGATTCCTCCTGCATGACGAGTTTGACCTCGTCGACAAGAGATTGTAGGCTGGCTTCGACGCCAGGTGGTTCAGAATCGGGATCTGCAATCTGTTCCCACGTGTCGCCGTCCAACATAACTTCATCCGAAATCAATTGGTCTCTGTCGATGAAGAACTGGTGCTGATTGACAAAGGTCGCGATGACGCTGGAGCCACCGTTGAAGTCGTACAGGACCTTGGAGCACTCCATCATGTCATCGAAGTTTTGGCGTCGGTAGCTGCTGTTGAACTGCTTGAGAAGCTCCTGCTCCAATGACTCGGAGAACTTCTCGAGTAGTTCTCTCGTGTTGTGCACGCGATTTGTTCCCGTGACGCCGTTCGTAACGCCGTTTCCTCGGAACCCGTTTGTACCATTCGTCTGACCCCAAGAGGTAGGGTCTAGTCGCTGACTGATTCGCATGAGCTGTCGGGAGATTACTGCGCATCGGACCTTGTTCTCTGCTCCTCCCTGTCTCTGGATCTCCTCTAATGACGTGAGCTGGCCCGTCTCGCTAACCTCAATCCAGCATTGGATGAGGAAGTTGGCATCCTGGGCTCGCCTCCGTTTTCTGTCCAGCTCTTCAAGCTTCTCTCCAATCTGCACAGCAATATTACCGCCTGCTTCTTGTCTCGCACTTCTGTCGCCGTTCGTCGCGGATTGGTTTAATGATAGATCGAGTGCTTCGAAGGAGGCCATGGACTGGTCGAGCTTTCGACCGAGGGTATCGAGTGTTTGATCATGCTGGGCCTCGGCCCTTCGTACATTGGACTGGAGTTCCGATTCCTTCTCCTGGAGTTCTTCGGACAACGATCCAAGCTGCGACAGCGCATCTGCAGAGAGGGGTTAGCGAGGAAGACACGGGGCGAAGAAGGGAACGAAGCTGCCATACTCTCAAAGGTGCGAATGAGTGGCTTGGGGTCAAAGGCGGGTTGCGATGGACCTGATCGGCGGTTCGCAGGTACGGCATTCTCGGCAAGAGTGTCAACGAATTCGCGGACCACGAAGTCCTGGTTCGAGAAGTCCTCGAGGGTGAAGCTGGGCCCTTGAGGGAACAGGGACTTGGCCCCAGAGGGGGCCCGTTCCATGTCGGCGGTCGGACAGAAAGCGAATTTACTTGTGCAGAATCAATCGAATGGCAATCTGCTACATGGCTCTGGAGTCTTGGTATCGTGTAATCGGATTGTCGTCGGCAGCTTGTCGCTCAATGTGTGGTATCGCGGTCGAGGTTGTACGTTTCGGGAGCACGGGTATCCGCGTTGCTGCTCCTAGCGAGTGACGAACTGTCTGTCCCTTGCTTGAGCTTGGACCACTGCAAGTCACTGCCCCGCCTTTGTTGGTCTGTGTGTACTTGAACTTGAATGCGTCACGTGATGGAAATCACCACCAAAAATGTTGATCATTAAGGGTCCTTTCTTTATGTACATAGCTATTCAAACGAGCAATTCAACGAAACTGCCCAGGCTAGTTCCTCCCACCGGCTTATTAGGCACATCTACGGATGTATCCCGAGGCAGAGAAAACATACCTAGTATGAACATCAACCCTCGAAATGCTGGGGAGCTGATGCCCTCTTTAACGCGGGACCTCGAGTAGTTGCAAGCTAGTAAACATTTGAGTTGATTGCCTCGGCTCTCGTGACTCTGTTGGAGGCTTCCATGTACTTCATCAGGGCCTTGAAGTACCTTGTCCTACTTCGAAAACTCACTGCCGACTAGGTGCTACCAAACAATCGCCTTCTCAAGATGACTTGATACAAGACCCTTTGCTAGATTGAAATACCCATCATCCCTACACACCTTACTGCCGTCTTCGGGAGGCTCAGAGGCGACGACCAAGATACAGATGAGCCTCTCCTCCGCGCAACGTTGCTCTCTAGCTGCCTGCCAATAAAGCAACGGGCAGACATAGGCAGCAGGTGGGGCCCTGTCTGATAGTTCGCCCTTAGTCTCATTGCATAGACGTATAAGTCTCCCACGATATCTTCACATCCTTAACTTCGACAGCATCATCTTCTTTCTTCCTCATTTCACATACGTAATTTGACCCTCACTCTCCAGTCGCCATGGCCGTAGAACACAAGCCAGCCGAGGAGACAGACCGCCTTAGTCTCCTGCCATCAGAGCTCCTCATAGACATTATCGAGCATGTAGACGTCGCCTCTCACCTGAACTTTGCCTGCACCTGCAAGAAGATCGCCAAGTGTTCAGCCGGAGTTCTTCGCCGTCATAGAGAAACCCATGATAAGTACGGCGTCATCTCAGACCTCCAGCCGGCGACTATACCCACATTGTTGCGCGATATTGTCATGCACAAGGACCCGTGGATCGCATGGCACATACGCTCACTAGAGATATGGGGTAGCCGAAGATTCTGGGAAGACTGGCGGCCGTTCAACCTCGTCTTGCTTTGGCCGCGAAAACAGTTTGACGAAGATGCGCAGCCGATGGAGTGGCCCTTGGAAGACAAGGAGCGGGCGGAGTACATGCGGCTTTTAAAAGATATATTTCCACCGGACTTCGACGATATGTGTGTGGTCGAACAACACCTCGACGAGGGTAATGATGGCATCCTCAAGATCTTACTCATGGCTCTATGCCCTCATCTGAGTAGCGTGAAATACATTCTGTGCGACGGGGGCACCAGGTGAGCTTGAATCTAGAATCTGCGCATAGCTACGTTCTAACGCATCTGGCTTAGAGATGACAGCCTCAAATGGCTCACTTCTCTCATCGAAATGAGTCACCTTGCCGGATCCTGGGCACCAGGGCTACGCGCTCTTCGTGAGGTGTCCATCGGAGTGCGCTCCGGAACCTGGCTAGACTGCGAATATGGAATCAATCATCGCCCTGAACTCCTAGCAAGTGTACTTAGGCTTCCCAGCATCGATACCGTCTACTTCCACGGCGTCTACGATTGGGATGGCGATCGTATCACTGACTTGGCCCGCGGCCTGTCACGCGGCTGCTCAAGCGTACAGCACTTATTCATCGATGGGGCAGAGTTTTTGAGTGCAGGGTTCTGCTCGGCCCTCCTCAACGCCCCTCGCTCCCTCAAAACCCTCTGCCTCCGTGGTAACGTCAGACGTGATCAGGACTTCTGGCACGAAATCGACAAATTCCTGCTCACTGCCCGCAACGCCCAGGCTGAATCTCTTGAGAGTTTCATGCTTTACGGAGCGTGGGGGATGCAAACTGCTCGGAAATCCGGATGCGAGCTGTATCACCTCCACTTGCTCGAACTCAACACCTTTCCACACCTCCGGCATGTCTGGCTCGACAACGCCGACCTTCTTAAGCAGGCGGACAGCTACGATATGTATACGATACCACAGCTATGGCAGACTCCCGACGAAGCAGCGTTGGAGTGGATTATCTCCCGCCTCCCCGCGTCGATGGAGGTTCTCTTCTTAGGTAACTCGGCAGAGCAAAGCGACCCAGAAAAGACAGAGAATCTCCTCATCGGCCTTCTCAACTCGGACAGGTTTCCAAAGTTGAAGGCACTGTTTATCGAGGATGATGTAGTCCGACGAGACCGGTGCGACCGGGCGCGTTGCTCCAAACACAAGCCGCCCAACAACCTTTACTTCCAGCGCCTCATAGCCATGGGCGAGAAGCACGGGGTCGACGTGAATTGTACGGCTAGCGGGCCCAGGAAGAGGATTCACAGCGACGAGGATATCGGTTTCCCTGCTGGCCCGGATTACGCGGCCGCGCTGAAGTCTTTGCCCTTGGACTCCTCGATCCATGGTTCCGGCGCGCGAGAGTTCAATGTATTTGCAGGCGAGTGGCAGCTCAAGGGGTGCGGTAACTGTGGCGAGTGCGAGAAGTGTTTCCAGGCGTACTCTGAGGAGAGTTGGAAGGCGAGGTGAGAAGGGATCGAGGCATGATTGGCAAATTGGGCTACCTGCCTAAACATGCAATCTCTAGGACACTCATAGTAGGTTGTATGTAATTGACCTCGGCGTTCAGCTGTCCCAACTGTCTATCCTTGGGTATGTAATGATAATCCTCGTTCTGTGTTATAATCAGCCCATGTCCTACGCGGTCTCACCACCACCAAGTAGGTATATAAACTCGCCTCCCACCGCTGAATCGAGTTGTCCCTCAACATCATTTCTATCCGCTGTACGTTCAGTTTCCACTCTTTGGTGCAGTTGTACAGAGATCGGTATTCTCATTGTAGCCTAACAAAGCCCTTAGATACGTCAACACGGCCTACGGTTTACCCCTGGCCACTTAGTTTGGCTGTCCTCTGTATATTACATTTAGAATAAGCGCTCTATGGCGTTTAGAAAGGGCGTTCGTTTGAATTCGGTCGAACACAGCCCTGAATTCCTCCCTTTGGTAGTATCAAAGTAACTTGATTGCTTCGAGGTATGGTTGACGATGACGACTCTCATCTGTTTGGCCCAGGTCTGAAGACACATCTCACACATTGCCTGCCCAATTACCATTTGTCACATAATCATACCATATTTATATCCTTTAGTATAATGACAGAAGCCCAGTCCTCATGTGGCAGTGTTCCCCAAGGTCTGGTGCGCGTTCGGCAATGATACATCTGCAAACCTACTTCGGGGTCTTTCCTACGAACTTAGACTCCTTCGAATAAAAATATGTCACACTACAAAAACTCCTAGGAGACTTGCCAAGACCACAATCATAGTATACGTATCTCCCATTGTACGGACTGCAGTACAGCGTCTGTGATGAATCAGTATGTACCATCAACTCGTCAAAGGCTTCCTGGAGGTGATGAGAAAGATACGTTAGGCAAGTGATGTAAGTGAATGAGGAGTCCGTATGGCTAACATCCTGTATTTATCCCTCGCTACCCGTTCTCACCACTTTTGCCGTACTCATCGCCACGTCAGCACGCCTTCCTGGCCAAGGCGACAACTAAATCCGGTATTAGTCATGTTAAGATTCATCTTGGAACCCCAGAGGATTCTCTATTTTCGATCGTACAACATCTTGTTGAGAGGACACCCCTGACCCGCCGACATCCAACTCAGAGACAACAAGCCGTTGTTGCAATCCACGTCTCTCGGCGTATACCAGAGGTTGAGAAGAGTACCTCAGCGGTGTCTCCATGACAAAAGGCAAGGATCTTCCCTCATCCATATCTCCTCGCAAGCAGAGGCCGACAGACTACTTCTGGACTGTGTTATAGAAAGACCGTGTACATCATGCTCCTGAATTCAAAACCGACCCCACTGTGTAGTCATTAGCTGTGTACTCACGGACTGTCTGTAGAGAGAGACGCGTTTCAAGGAAGCCTTGGTTGAGCTTCAGGGTAACATCGGTATAAGTCAGATTGTAAAAGAGGAAAGCATGTGCCTTATACGCTGGATATGGCCATCCAGTCTCGCAATCACGGAGTTGGCAGAGGGCACAGTGCAGGCAAGCAGCCCACGCCCACCCTGAGAGGTGAACCTATGAGACTCTGGCAGCACTTCAATAATTCATCCACGGATAGTCGTGGCAGTCATGAAGCGGACTACGCTGGGGTCAAGGCTTGTCACGTCATGCTTAAGCCTCTCTAGGTTTCGCAACCCCGTGGGCCGTTTATAGTGCTAAGCTGCGGAATGTAAACCTGGCCAACCTCGCCAAGCTCGATACCCACCTGGATAGGAACTCTAACGATGGCTTCCCGTGTGGCCTGAGCCGCAAGCGGGCTGCAGTCTACTATGTACGGGGGTTGACTGACGCGGCTAGCTATCAATCGCCATCAGCCGAGTCGGCTATGTCTCCAGACTGTATAAGACACGTCTCGGTGCCGAAAAGCTTCAACGGAGGGGTAGCATCCCCCCCCCCCCCCCCG
>JFBX01000356.1:229962-243642 GCA_001563135.1 Colletotrichum simmondsii
CTCGACCGGACGGACCCCTTGACCGCAGTAGACGATTGCGCAAGTTTCCCTCAACGACATGCCAATGCAACGTACTTGGACCACTCCCCAAGGGACTCAGCGAGACGACAGAAAGAAAAATTTGTCGAGGTCCATTCTAAACACGGCGAAAGCCAGACCGTGTGGACCGGCTCAGCCCTGCAAGGACGACGCAACCGGAGTCGTCAGCGTGGCCGGTGGCTAGAGTAGCATTCTGCCTCTCTCTCGCAGGACCCGAGCTCCGACGGCGGGGACGACGTTGGCCGAGTCGCGCCGGAGTGTGGGGATGGCACTGCAATGTTGATCCAAGATTGGAATGGTTCCGGGTTTCACGGCCAGCACCACAACGCGGTCCCTGGAAAAAAAAGGAGCCACCCCTTTTGAGTGTGAAAAATGGAAAGGGTCACCCCTTGTTCCCATCCACTTTTGCGGAGTGAGGTGAGGATCCAGAAATGCGGCGCCGCATTGAAAGATTTGGAGATGAAGTGATCGGATGTCAAGTCGGATTTGGGGGCTCATGCCCGGAACCTCATCAAATGCGGCCAACACGCCACACCGTGTTGTGGTACTTTTTTGAGGCACGACTCGTTGACTTGCCTAGTATGAGCACCAGACGTCAGCTGCCGGCAAGATTCGTTCTAAAAACGTAGGTAGGACGAGATGACGGGCAGCAGAGGAGTTAACCGCCGCCGCGGGGAGCATTAGGAAGCGAAAATGGACCCAAAATATCCGTACTGTAGGACGAAAGGGGTGGCTCGGAAATCCCAAGAATGCCGGGATCGGCGCTAGAACAAGTCGCAAAGACGTATTTCTAGATCGACATTGAACAAAAAAATGCGTGGACCAGCAGACTAGGCTCGTAGACGGTGAGGTGTGCGTTGTTCTGTCTCGGCCTCTCGGAACGGCCTAGCTAGCCGTCAGCTGGTGAGAGCACGTTGCCAAATGGCGAGACCTGAACGGGCCGGTCGTCCTCTTCGTTATGTTTCTCTTTGTGCCTTTCTCGAATCCCAAGAAGGGTGCAAAGGTGGCTGTGCTAGGCCCGGCTATGAGGGACGAGGCGGGTAAGCGCAGCGGGCAGGTGGGAGGATGAACCGAAAGCGGGTTGATGTGCCGCAACCTCGGGCTGGAGTGGACCACTGGAATGGAATGGGTGTGGACTATGGATGAGATGATGCGTGGGACGGGGCGCAACTGGGGAAGGGAGGCGCCGCGAAGCTATTTTTACCCAAAGCTTCTTGTGATTGTTTCTCAGGGTGGTTGTTGGTTGTTGGGTTTTGTTTTGTGGGTAGGACGAAGCCTTCTTTGTGCACTTTGTACGTGTATTCGTAGGGTGCTAGAGTTCGGTTTCCCTTCCTGGGCCGTCCTGCTGGGAAGGCCAAAACCTTGTGTCCGGATCGAGTAAGTAGGTAGACTTGTGGGAGTTGCACTGTTGCACACGAGGTCTGACAGGACGCTGCGTATACGGTTTCCCTCTTTGTCGGGCCACCTGCTGGCCTCGACGGCTTTCGTGTTCGATGACTTGGGCAAGGGGGTCGGTGATGAGTGAAATCCGTCCGGCAGATTGACCGGGCCCGGCCTGTTCGGTCCACGCTGCTGTTGTGGTTGTGATTTTTTCTCCGTACTATTGTTGCTGTCAGTCAAGAATGGCTGATTAGATACCTAGATGCACCAACGTAAAGTTGCGCCGGATGCTAGCGAATAGCGCACGACCGAGGGAAAAAAGAGCAGGATGATCCGTGAGCAAAGGGAGGGAGGGAGGGTGAAAAGTGCACGTTGCTGCAGGAACTGAGCTGCAAACAGATGCGATGATCGAGAGGGCGTAATCACAATGCTGAGAGATGAGATCCAGGTCAGCAGGATCAGACGAAAGAGCAAGATCGGCAACACGTCGTCCAATGGCTGGTGTTAAAGTACGTAAAGGGTGTTGTATATGCAGCATGATACATCAAGAAGAAAGCCTCGAAAATCATGTGAGAAACCGGATGATGAAAGACGCTGAACAAGCTGCCCTTCAGCCAAGCGCGATATTTGTTTAATTCCCATCACGTCACCAGGAGTGCAGGTGCTGACATTGGATCATGGTGAGAAGGTACTTAGGTGTTGGATGGTGAACATGTTCCTTTCTAGGCAGAACCTCAGTGCTGGGAACATGGGAAGGAAGGACGAGAAAAGTACGAAAGCCAACTGTACGTACCTACCGTTGATGAGACGGAAGGAACCATCAACGTCAGACGTGCCAGGACCCGAGCTGACCTCTCTGCCTTCCCGCTCAAATGTACAGAGTACTCCGTACGTCAGGCTTAGAAGAGAAAGCGTCAGATGCAAAGTGGCAGTTCCAGCTTCCAAATCGACTCACGAATCACATAGATGTTCTTCGATTTCCAAATCACCCACTTTATTTGTCCTCAGACATGGAACAAATGACCATGTTCAATTTGACCTCAGCTGGGACGAGACAACCCCGCGGCGCGCCTTACCACCAGCTCGCCTGCCCTGCCCTGCCAACCAGACCGTCTGTCTAATGGACTTCAATCAACAGAGAGACCGTCAGCTTGCTGTGGTGAGATCTGGAGTATATGCTGTTCCAGAGGGAGAAGAAATATCTGTCTGATCTTCTGTCTGGCATGCTCGGCTTTACAGCACTTTGCCCTCCAATCAAGCAAAGCACAGCTTGGTTGACACGGTTTTATTGTTTCTTGATCTTGCCCTCCCCTGACTCTCTCCAACATGGCAGACGGCTAATGGTGATTCAGGTATCCGTAGGCTTGCAGACGCCAATGAGCCATTTGCTTGGGTCCAATAAGCCAAGAGAGCCGCTGTCCGGGGGTCATCCGAGCCCAGTGGCATTAACATTTGGATCGAGGGGAAAGTTTCAAGTACATGCCCCGTCACCAGTAGCAACTAAGAATAAGCAAAGTTGTGGGAGGAAGGCTATGAATACCAACAACATGAACAACCAACGTTCACAGTTCTGCCTATTCTCCGAGATTTTGCGATACATTGGAGCATGAGAATAGCGAAACAGAAGCCAGAACAACAGACACACAAAGCACGAGGAAATAGACTCCGTTTCGTACGCCGCAAAGCACGCGTCCATTCGGCAGTCCGGGCTTTCATTGCAACGGTACGCGACGCCTGGGAGAGGGCACTGGCAGGGCCCCGTGTTTCCGGTTTCTCGGGGTCGGGTCCAATCGCAGGTCTGGCTGCAACCCTGAGCTGGGCCAGCGTAGCACCGGACCTCGACCTCTTGACTTTGGAGAGTCTGGAATCTGCAGCAAGGAAAGAAAACCCCCGAAGAGTATGCATCACTAGACGCACACATACACAAATACAACTATTGACACTATTCGTACACAGTATGTGCAAAGACACGCAGCGCTCATGTGGCCCGACCCGGTTTCGGTATCGCCTCAACTTATACTACTGGATCCCGTACGGATATGTAGGTGCGAATTCAATGCAGCACAGTCCAGTTGTCCCATACGAACTGCCCAATTTCACCCTCCAGGTGGTACAGATTCAGTCGCACCCACACTCTCACCTGAAGAAAGGGAGAGGTTCCAATTCTCGCACACAATCACAGGAGTGCTCCTCCGTATACGAAGTGGAAAGGTAAGGGCTTCCTCCGCCAAAGAGAGGGAACCGGGCAAGATGAGTGATGATGCGCGAGGGGCGAAGAAGATCAAAAAAATTATTTAACGGGCCCATCACAATTGCATGGCGCTACCTCCACGACCACCGTCGATGCCGGCGCCCAGCTCGCAGTTCCGGGAGTTGAGGGACCACCCCAGGCTAGCCTATGCTGGGCTAATGCAAGAATGAGCCTGCCCTGGGCTTTGCAGGCTTGCAGGCTTGGTGAACTGAGATGAGATGAGCCTGAGCTGAGCCGAGCTGGAGGAAGTGAGGGACATGGGGCTTGATGAGATGGAGCAGACGTTTCCCCTTTCATTCAGAGAGTCCTGAAAAGTTCTGGATGAGAGAGTCTTGACTCCTGAGTCTGTCGTGAATTCTCATTTGGAGCAAGCCCAGCCTCAAACGGCGACACGTCCTCTTTGCCCGCCGGCCCCAGATCTGTCGATCGAAATTGCGATTACTGTTACATGGCTTTTCCGCCGTTGACCCGTCGTAACTGCCTGCGGCCCCCTTTACCCTACCTTACCGTCCGAGGTACTTTACGATATAGTTATTGGAGACCACCCGACCTCATGTGAGTGGTGACTTTTTTCTTTTGGTGTGCATTCTTTCCATCCGTCCAAGTCTGCTGTCTCCACCCTGGTCCTCCAAACGTCATCCCTCAGTCGGATGAGTGACCATCTCCCTAGGTACCTCACACACCAAGAACGCCACGCAAAGGCTGGTCTTGGGGGCCCTCAATACGTGTACCGTGAAATGGAAGGAGGGACCTGGACTCAAGGAGGGAGGGAAGGAGGGATGAAGGTACAAAGGTACAAGAAGGAGGTACATACCGTTTTGAAGGAGGGATGAACGGAGGATGTGAGGTGAGCCAAGTGGGTCCTTCCGCATGCACAGTGCTCCAAAGGGACGAAGAACTGCCAACGCTGCTGCTGCGGATTTACCGCGTGGGACCCATCGTAAAAATCAGAGTGACAACCAACCTGGAAGCGACTCTGAAAGTGAATGGAAGTGGCACAGCAGAAGAGAGAGAGAGAGAGAGAAGGAGAGAAAGGCACTGGTCGGGGCTTCCCTTGCCGCCGTGCCGTGGAAATCAGGTAGGTAAGGTAGTGTAAGGTGCCTTGCGCGGGCAGTACGGAGTATGTCATCCACATCCGTCGCCCATGATCAGACTCCCCCAGAAAAAAGAGAAGGAAAGAGAAGAAAGAGAGACTTGGAGAGAGGTACCTTCCACCTTCCTTGCTCCGTATGAATAAGCTAAGGTACCTCAAAAATCGGAACGCCTTACGTACCCTGTCCCTACCAGCACCGTTTTCTCTCCTAGCTTTGGCCTTGCGTTCTTGTTCTGTTTTCCTCACCTCACCACCTTACGTACTCTTCACCTTCAACCGACTCTGCTAAACACGTAACGGCCCCGTTTCCCATCCACCGCCAGCACCAACGGCTGAGGAAAAAGCGCAGCACTTGCACAGCACAACGCGCCATCCCGAGCAAAGCCTCACACGGGCAGACATATCCGTACAGACAGACAACTGGATCTAACCTGACCTGACTTGACCAGCACCAGGTAGGTAAACCTCCACTCTCTCGACACCCCTCCCCTCGTCAACCCGAGCCCGTCGTCCCCTCTTCTCGCCCTCATCCTCGTCGTGTCTCTCGTCCTGGTCCCGTCCTGTCTTGCAATACCTACCTTAACGACCTTACCTCGCTCGCTCTGTGTATCCGCACCATCCCAGAAACTTTCTTTCCAGGGATCCGGTGTCTTGTGTCTTACCTCTTACACTAGACCCCGAGCAATGTTCATGGTCTAGGTGGCTCGTACATGGATGGGCTTGTGCACGCCATTCCATTCCATATTCCCACTCTTCTCTCTACGTCTCTCACAAGGAACTAGGTCTCAGTCCCGCAGTCGCCGTCTCTTGGCTTGTCCTCCCGCCCTTTGTTTGTATTCATAATAGCCGCCTCCGCCCGCCGTTTCCTCCTGCTACCTGGAAGTCTGCTTCGCTATTTCTGGTCTGGACTGAACTGTTTGTTTCCATTCCTGCTGCTTGCGCAAAGAAACGGGAGAGAGAAAAAAAGACTAGCTAGCTGTTGGTTGCGAGATCGCTCCTTCAGCTCCTACTTTACTGTACTACCACTACACGTTTCTCCTGCCTACTTGCGCCGCAGCGAGGTGACATTCACGCCAGATCCAGACAAGGACTAGACTTAGCAAGACTGAAAGACGGCTCGGCCACTCATTATGCCCAGCATGACGTCGAGTAAGTTGTCGGTCTCTCGCGCCTCTCTTAAGTCTTCTTTAAGCCATTTCTCCTTCTCTTCTTCACAAGTCAACCTCACCAACCCCGTCTCTCCCAAACCACGCCGCGAAAGGCATCACAGCGTATCCGAGCCTGTATACGACCAAGCTACCCACGGAGACGCCGCCGTCGTCAACGCCAACGGTTACACGTCCTCCCGCCCGCAGCGTCCCGCATCCCCGAAACGATCACAGACCGATACTACCGTCAACTCACCAACGACAGCTGCGAAAATCAATGCCGGAACTCTTAACGTGACGCTTGAAGAGAAGGAGAAGCCCTCCGAGCCAGTGCTCGCTCCCACTCGACCTCCCAACAACAGAAAGTCCCGGTCTTGGGGCAACCGTCTATCTGCACTGTTTCCCTCGCTCATCATCCAACCCACAGATCAGCCTCAGACTCAATCACCGCCTGCCCAGCCTCAGCTGCAGCAACAACACCAAGTACCGATTCACCGCAAGCCGCTGCCCGACGACACTCCTCCCGCCTCGTCTCCCTCCGACAGCGCGCCTTCTTACCACACGGCTGAGCATCCCACCGTGAGACCTGTGACGAGCTCCGGCCTGGGTCTGGGAATTGCTCCTACTGCATCTGAATCCCTCGACCCACCTCCTCCGGCTGCTCCCTCTGATGCACCGCCTCCTATTCCTAGAAAAATCGCCCCCGCACCTCTAGACTCTTCAACAATATCATCCCCCGCTGCCGATCAGCCTTTGGTCTCTCCTCCTCAACCTCCAACACCTACAACACCAAATATGATGGCCGCGCCGTTGCCGCCTTCTGAGGCGCCTCCGCCAATTCCCGCCAAGCTGCGCAAGGAGAAGAACTTGCCAACGCCTCCTACAGTATCACACAACAACGATGCTCCTTCGCCCAGAGCTGTCTCCCACCCAGAGGCAACCTCGCCCGCGAAACTCAAGAAAGAAAATGCCGCCGAGCCTAGGAAGCGAAGCAGCTCCTTCCTCGAGAATCGCAAATCCGCATTCCCCATGCTGGGCGTTCGCGCGCCTTCACCAGATGCACGGGGCAGAAGCACCTCTGCACACCCACCCGGAGCCAGAACCGACACCGGAAGCTCACACCACACCGGGTCGAACGAGAGCCACAGCCCGACCCGCGACGAGAGACGTGGACGCCTGCGCAGATCTTGGCTGCCAGGCGGCGGAAGATCAAGGTCAAACTCTCACGACGTTTCCGCGGCTGTGAAGAACTCACAGGCGTGGGTCTTGTCCCCTGACACGCCTGGCGAGTACAACACTTCCTTCTTGCTGAATGCTGAAAAAGTAAGCATCTTGCCGCGTGCCCCATCACATCGGACGGAAAGACTAATTTACCTGCAGGTCCCGGAGTTGTGGAACGAAAACGGCAATGTCTACGTTTACCTTCAACCTAGAAGTAGCAATGCCGGACCTTCGTTCAAGGTTCCGAGCTTCTCTATCATCAACTCAGTCATCTTCAACGAGCTTATTCAAGCTGAAATGTCCTCGCCATCGGGACGGAGCCGGGGTAGGAGTTTCGGTGGTAGTCTGTCCGTCGACGATGCGCTTGTCCGGGCAACCATTTCCGGGTCCGGCTCGCCTCCTGCAGAGGACCCAGACAGCCCTGGCGAAGGCGAATTGAAGTTGTATCTGCCGGCGACGCCCCCACAGTACACGCAACCCGGAAACGGCCTCGCCGCGCCGGGACCCCAGCTCCGTGCCGAAGTTGACCGCGCAATTGCAATTCGAAACCTCTTTGCGTTCTTGACCGGCCAGCCTCTGGTAGCCACCAAGGCGCACCCCACCACCTTTGCCGCCTTCCTGCAGATCTCCAAGTTACTGAAGGAGTATGGCTTCACCAACGCGGATGGGCAGTCTTTTGGCGAGGCCGTCGATTTGAGCTTCGGATTCTTCATGGAACAATTGTCGCTTGCAGACGTCCGTCACAGCCGCGAGAAGACGCTCGAATCCTTGATTCTGGGCGAGAGCATGAAATCAATGGACTTGTACAACGAGGCTTTTGCGCACGCCGTCGGCAAGTACACTGCCATTCTCGACCTGAACTCTCCTCTGTTCGAGCAGGTATCACTGTACACCAGACAAAGACTGGAGCGCGCACATTTGGATCTCGTCAATCGCCAGCACAACGTCAACATCAGACTGGAGCGCTTCGAGTTTCCCTCATTGTTCGCAGGTATCGCCAGCTCTACGTCAGACCCTGGGCTCAAGGCTGTCCGCTTCAAGGTGTGGGAGAAGTACTTCAACAAGATGAAGCAGTTCGTCATGGGCTACTACAAGACCAACTTTGGAGCCTGGCCCCCGAAGGCTAGCAGCAAGAAGAACCCGTTCTCTGAGAGCGGTCTCAACCGTTTGGTGTTAAAGGCGCTGTACTCCGACATGACTGCTCTTTACGATCTTTTGGTTGATCGCGAAAACATCACCACCAGAGTGATGGATGGAAATACCGATGAAGACTCTGCCAAGTCCACGGATCCCCTCTCAATTGTCAACCTGCGTAAGATGCTCACCGAGTTCGACAACTCTACGCCTCCCGTACTGCCGCCGATTCCTTTCGATGTTCCTAAGTTGCCCACGATGACGTCCATTCTCGCTACTTACGACAACTTGTCAGCCAAGGAGCAGGCCAAGTTTGACAGAAAGATTAAGGAGCACGAGTTGACGCTGGTCATTCAGAAGGCGTACAATTGGGACGCCAACAGCGTTAACATCCCCTTCCTCATGGAGTTCAAGGAGTTTGAGCAGCATGAGGCAAAGGGAAAGAACGCGGCAGACCTCGCTGATCAGCGCATCGGCTACTGGCTCTTCCTCTACGTCGTCATCCAGTCGCTGCCCATGCTCGTGGTCGACGCGCCCAATCTCAAGTTCAACGAGGGCGTCGAGTACTTCCTCTGTGAGCCGCCTATGGGTAACCTCCCTTGGGTTGAGGATGCTCGCCAGGTTCGCAAGATGTGGTACGAAGTTTCTGGCGGCAATGGCTATGTCGAGCTCTCTGCCGACAGTGTGTTGTTCAGTGTGGAGGCTGTCTACCACCGCAGCCACTGCTGGCTCGCGGCCAAGGAGTGGGAAGGGCTGTCCGGCGCGGACGCCCCACCCCCACAAGACGCTGGCATGTCTCCTCTGGAACCGCCCCGGCCAGTTTTCCCTGGTCCGGATGGCATTGTCGGCAGCCCCCCGGCCCTCGGCACAAGTGGCACCCCGCCCACACCTGGGTCTCCACAGTCCCATCTCCGGCCGCGTAATGCTTCGCCAGGCGGACGTCAGCTTGGCAGCCGCAACGCCGCGCACCGTTCCAGCATGATCTTCGGCCTCGAGCCCGTTCCGTTTGATGAGGGCCTGCCTGGCGACCGCAACTCGCGCGTCGGCAGCGCACGAAGCAGCTCGGCCGGCTCCCGTCCTCTGAGCATGGTTATGCCGCGCTCGCCCTCTGCCACAAACCTGCGCAACATGTCTGTCGACCACACTCACGATCCCGCCACGTCTACAATGACTTTTGACGACATTCTCGGAGGCGGAGGCGAGGATAAGAAGACGACCAAGAAGAAGAAGGGCAAGTTCTTCTAAGCGATTTACTACTTGCGATGAGGTCTTTCATCCCCGTTATATGGGATGAGAGACCTGTATTTATACCCTCATAATACTGTGTGCGTACGCGTTTGGTTAGGCAAGATTTTCTTGGCCTTCACGCACGGTCGATACCTGCATTTCCACTAAGCTATTGCGGGTGCTTGTTGATTTGAATCTGCATAAAAAGAAAAGGAGAACACAGCGGCATTTGCGATTACGTCCATTTAGGGGAGACTTGGTTGGTTGACTGCCTCAAGAGGCTTTCAACATCAGAGAAAAAAAGCAGTTTTGTGTAGTTTGCGTTGGTTGCTTCATGGATATGACACCCTTAAAAAAAGAGCATCTTTCATATTTGGAGATTAGCGGCCTCTACCGGATGATGGCAACCCTCCTTTTTCCATAGATCGATAATGATATCTGCCTCGGTGGATAGAGGCGTGGAGGAGGTACATGAATACAAAGTCTTTTGACCAAGTCACGTCCTGGCGTTTTGCATTGTGAGATACGTGAAATCCGACAGGATCGGTGGGACATGTAGTCGTCAAGTATGACGCAAGTCAACTGGCAATGATGTCTGAGCAGCTTCATTGCTTGCTGATGTATTGCTGCCATGTAAACAGGCCCTTGATGAGTATAAAATCCCACCATTGCAGCTGGAGGCGTTTGTTCTAGCAGCACCAGCAACACAGAAAGGAGAGGCCTGGTGGGAGTGGTATACGCCCGTGGTTATTGAGCCGAATGTTGTTTGTTGAGAAATTCCGCCATTTTCTTCAAGAGGCCTCCATCTCTCTTCGACCAGCGGACTCATCCTCTGAGTGTTCTGGTAGGAATATCCGCCGCGTCGGAAGTGTAGAGTAGGGGGATCCGTTGTGTGAGTAGAGTCGATTCATGTCTCCTTCGTTGTGATAGGAAACCCATTTACTACCGGATTGACAATTTCTCCGTGAAGGCAAGATGCCTCTCTCCCGTTACCTCAGGAGAACGATTCCTGCTGTATCCCACACGAAGAATCCGACCTATAAGAGCTTCACGGCTTTGACGTTTACCTACTTTCATTTGTTTCCTTGAGTTGAGACGGAGTGGTTCAAGACGGTGCGAACGCATCTCCTGAAGTCACAGATCGCTCACTCGCTGTAATACTGGGGACAGATCAAAACCAATGAACATCTGGCTGCCACAACATTCATTTAACTCATTTATTACCCCCCTCAAGGGAGATTAATCCTATACTTCAACTCATCCGGGCTCACGCTCGTAGGATCCTCCACCTGCTTAATCCACACCACAGACTTGTCCTCATACACAACCTCGACATCAAACATGTGCTGCGACTCCCGCTCGCCGACCTGCTTGACGATAGTCTGGTTCGCCTCCTTGTAGCTCTCCAGCATGCTCAGCCACGTCTGCGTGTCCCACAGCCCGTCGCGGCGCGGGTACTCCCGGAACAGCCGCATCGCGTCGGCCCGCACCGTCTCGTCCATGCAGAGCATCGTCGCCGCGCCGAGGGGCCAGGTCGGGCTGTTGCTGTCCATTGTGAACGTCTCGCCCGAGGCGTTGAGAAGGCGCTGCTGGAGCTCGAGGAACTCTTTGCTCAGGTCGACGTAGAGCCGGAAGCTGGGCGTCATGGCCGCGAGCTCGTCCGTGTCGCAGTAGTTTGCCGTCCGGATCGGGATCGAGAGGTAGGTGGAGTGGATGCGCAGGCCCAGGACCTTGAGGTACTCTCTTGTGTTGCACTTTGTTTCTTCTCCTTCTTCTTTTGCCTGCTTGACCCTCTTCTCCTGGGCTGCTTCGAGGAGGGGCGAGAAGCGCGCGCGCCAGGCTTGGACGTAGCGGTCGTGCGCTTTCACTTGCTCCTCGTTGATGGGCAGGCTGACGTTGGGCGGGAAGGACGGCGCTTTATTGCCCGTGCCCTCGACGCGGAAGCCGATGATGAGGGGCGCGTGGTGGATTACGTGGTGCTGGGTGATCTCCCACCAGCGGTGCGCCTCATCGAGCGAGTCGAAGGTGTCGGGCATCTCGTCGACGGCGTAGCGAGAAGTACCTTGGCCGCGGCAACACCAGGGCACCTGCTTCTCCGTCTCCTTTGGGTGGTCACCGTTATGGCTCCAGGACTGGAGCGTCAGGCGTTGGAAGTTTGTGGCGATGGCGTCGACGAGGGGGTCGCGGCGGGACGCCTGCTTCGTCGCCTTCATCTTTTTTGAGCGGCGCTTCTCGTACTGGTCGAGGATGTTGTACCCGTGGTTGAGGTGCGTTAGCGCGGACCTCCTGTCGCCGTGGAGGGCCTCGAACATGACGAAGAGGAGGCACGTCATGAGAACGCTGGGGAAAGTCTCCTCCGTGGGCGGGGATTTGACGGTCAGCTGCAGCGCGCGGTTGTAGTACTCGAGCGCGTCGGCGAAGTAGGGGCCTTTTCCCGTCAGACGCTCCTCGCGGGTGCCGCTGCCGAGGGCGGCGGCGCCGATGGCGAAGGCGGCGTTGCGGACGGCCAGGTCGGAGCGGGCTATCTGCGGGATGGTCTCGGTGATGAGCTGGGAGGGGAAGACGAGGGTGTCTGCGGCGAAGGAGAGCCATTGGTCAAAGTGGTCCTTTTGGAGCTGCGTCGTGAAGACGAGGCTCTGGTAGCTCGGCTCCACGGAGAAGGGGGAGGAGGAGGTGGAGCTGCCGTTGGGGCTGGTGGTTGCGATGAGCTGTTTGGAGGCTGCGCCGGGAGAGGAGGAGGAGGCGTTTGGCGATTTGGGTTTGTACCCTTCACATTCCACCCGCCGCTTGAGACAGTTTTGACATGACGGCTTTGTCTCGTCACATTTTATCCTGCGTCGTCTGGGCGTGATTATGTTAGTACGATGAGGAGAGATGAGAATCCGGTTCGATGTGCCGTGAGTTGACTTACTTGCATGTGACGCATCCCGTCCGGACTTTGGGCTTACTAGCCCTGGTGGTAGGCCCAGAGTTGTGAGGCCAGTTCTCGAGCGCAAAGGTGAGAATCTGGGGACCGGGAGAGGGCATCAGGGCCGGAGTTTTGTTTGGGCCTTTGATGTAAGTAAGAGGCTGAGAAGTGAGAGAAGACAAAGGTGCCTTCTGGGGAGGGATTATTGGGGTTTCCGGGTACTCGGGTCTCGGAGACTGGGTGTTTCCCGCTATAATGTCTTTGTACAGATGCGAGGTCGCCGAGTTGTAGTCTCTCGCATTTCCAGAACCGGAACACTTGGCGGGCAGCAGCAGCGGCGGTTATTACACAAGATTTGATGCTGCTGTATTTCCTCTTTCTCTCTCTCTTTGTTGTGACTTTGTAAGCGCTCAAAGGAAACGAAGGAACGATGTATTATTGCTGCCTAAAAACGCTTTTACATCATCCGTGGTAACCCTGGTCTATCTCTTATGAGGAACGGGCAGAAAAAAAGGAGAAAGAGAAGATAAAGAAGAAGGTAGGATGAATCCTTCTGCAAGTCAACAAGTTGAGAGTTGGTCTTGTCAGGCAAGTTGACAGAAAGGGAACTTGACAGGAAGGGGGGGAGTTCGTGGAGGATAAAACGTGGGGCGTTATCTCCGAGCTATGAAGTCAAAAGCAATGTGAGGAGAACTTCGACCAGAAGGAAATCGAGGAATTGGAAACATCGGGAAATGCGCACCGCCACCCGTTAGCACGAGTTGGCGGCATGGCACGCATGGGTGCCAGGAGTTTAGACCCCTTGGCTGGGTGCAACATGGGGGGGTTGTTTGGTTGTCAAAGTCAATCAAAAGCCGCCCTGGGTCTGGGGGGGTTGAGCCAGGCAGCAGTGAATCGTGAATCGATGACGGCTAGATCACGGCATCATAATCATTACATAACATCGGTTAAGGACATCGATGAGTTCACAACTTTCTAAGCGCTGGCTGGGCAATTGTAGAAACTATCCTATTGAAAGCCTCGAAGCCTTTTGGGGGCCGTGGCTGTGTCGCACATGGTTCCTGACTGCGCCGCCGTTGAAAGACGTGGTCTGGCAAAAAGTCTAGAATTAACTACCAGCTAAGGTAAAGTCGGCAAACGTTGAACGGATAACTACGCCGCCCCGCGTGGGTGTCAGATCGCTGGGTGTCTGTGTGACACGTTCAACGTGCAAGTTGCCGCGCGCGGAGGGGGGAAAGAAGATGGAGGGGGAGGGGCAGCCCCCCCCCCCCCCCCCCCC
>JFBX01000356.1:243652-254992 GCA_001563135.1 Colletotrichum simmondsii
CCCCCCGGCCGTCCGCGATCCCAGGCTGTCCCCAGCGAACTTCATAACGTCGCCGACTCGGTGACCAGAAACCCTCGCCGGTAGGTTTAATTGGACGGCTCCGGCTCCGAAGTGTGGACGAGGAACGGAAGCTAACAGCCCTGTGGGATTTCCAACCGCTACGGATACAGGGCTGCGGGCTGGTCCTTGGTCGATGGTATGCTTCCTCATTGGAGGGGAGTGGGTATGTGGTCATCTTAAACCACCCGAAGGATTCTGAACCTTTTTCCTCCTCTTCATGAGAAACCTATCACAATCGCAAGGTTTAAGGCTGAAGGGAAGGGCTTGAACCTGACTCCATGCCCCTTGCCCCGAGGAATATGCCCCTTTTGAGACAGTCGGGTAATCAACGGCCTGGCTGTACTTCGTGCAGCACTAACTTGGAATGAGTTGGGCTTGTTCGAATGTCAGTTGATCATTGGGCTCCTCCCGAAACTTAGTATCATTCGATGTTGAGCAGCTCATGCTCTCGACTCCTGATGCCATTAAGCCCCATTTCGTGCTCATTCTTCGAACTAGCTTTGCAGTAAGGATCTTGATGATTGCCGTCATTTCCATCTCTGAGTGGTAGAAAATTGGGAAGAAGCCTAGAGTCTGCGGTAACGGGTTTTTACACCAATGAACCAGCGTGCACCGTAGATAGCGGCCACGTTTGAAGATTCCTCGTGATCCAGGTCGTTGTTGATCCTAAATGATGTGGACCTTTTTAAATCAAGGAAATCTAGTCTTTCAGGCAGATAAAATCGAGGATTCCTACCCTAGCCCAAAGCTGTCCTACAAACACAGATCGGTACATCAAAGAAGGCATGGGTGTGCGGGGTACGAAGCATGACGGGACCTATCTAGTGAAGGGGAACATGTGTTTTTCCGACAATGGGAGAGCCTCCAGTTCATCGCCAGTTGGGCACTGACCAGAGGCACAGAACTCGTGGATGATCTATGTATCACATGTCGACCATCACATCGCTCTGAAAGATCCAGTTGTCGACGGAAGACTGACTTCGCTCTGCGAATGCTGTCAAATCCAATTATCTTCTCAGTTATACTATTGCGTGCCTAACATGCAACGACAACAGGACAATGAGGCCACGGACCTGCATAATGATCTTGTTCGAAAATACAAGAGACATGGCGCTGTCATCAATGAAATATGGAGAGAATTTGGTGCAGGCCAGCGCGCGAAGTGTGTGAGGGCCGGAGCAATGGAGGGTGTCCTGCTCAGACACTCGGGGGACACTACCCTGGGCGATAACTACAAGATCTTTCCCGAATGGAATTTGCGCGACTTGACTGAACGGCCCGAACATTTCCTTAGCATGCTAGAGCACCGCATCAAGAAAACGCCTATGGAGCAGTACTGTTACGGGCTTAACGGTGGTAAGGGTGATGCTGATATCATTCAGGAGAGCATGCGGACGCAAGGTCTACGTCCGCCTACATCTGAAAAGGACTGGTACATGCTGTTTTCCGACGGGGAATGGTACGGTTGCAGTGTTTATCTGCCCGAAAAAGACGAGAAATCGTTGGGTGGACTTGTCCCGGCCATCAGAGCGGGACTTGTACCACCAAGTGCTATTGGCGAGCTGATCTTAAAACGTCAAGTCACCTTGCTGCATTCACTCAACATCCTCATTGACGACATCTTGGAGCAGGGCTCGAAGACGCGAAGTAAAGCCCAGCACCCCAAGAAGCCAGAGGAGACAACCACTGCGGCATTCGCAAAATTGAGCATCTCACAATCACTCACCAAGCTTTCTCTAGCTGACCTTGTCAACGCTGCCTATGACCAGGCGGCTTCACTCAAGGAACGCCTAGAGCTCTGCTCGGAACCGGTTGTTCTTGCACACTACGTCAACTTCTGGTACTTCAGCCGGCCAGAGACCCTCCCAGACGAGAAAGGACGTCGTTTGCCAGTGGTTTCGGACAAGTACATCAGTGGCAGCGTCTTCGACGCTGTCCATAACGCTGTCCAGGCAGCTGTCCTGTGGAATTACATACATCAGCTCCTCAAACGTTTCGAAAGCGTGAACCAAGACAAAGCCCACCGGGCTATCCTACTACAGGAGATAGCCAACGCCGCCCATCTCGCTTACGTCTCCGCCCAGGCCTTATTCAAGCGGCATATTCAGTCGCATTCGGGCAGCAAGTGGTACAAGCGAATGTCCAATGCGTACGACAGCGTTGGGAACGCGCGCGTGACGCTCAAAGGCAATTCAGGCGACTTGACACGAAGCGATTCTCAACTTCACTACATGCTCCGTCTTTGCCATCCTGATACCACTGCAGCCAAGGCCGTCGAATGGCTAAAGAAGTTGGGTGATCTTCACCAAGCTCATCCCGAAGAGCGAGAGAAACTAGCCGAGAGTGAGTTCGAGTCTCTTTGTGACCTGGCCACCACAGTCGCCTTCATCCAAGATGTGACCAGTACAATCTCGACGCCAGCTCCATCCCGCAAAAAGGGGCAATTGTTCGTCTCCAGGTCCCAAGAACTGAGGAGAGAATTGAACGAGCTCAAGACCGGCATTGATCTGAGGGACTTTGCCGTCCCCATCGACAACCTGCTAGAGCCGGGGATGACCGCCGAAGCTCTAGAGAACCTCAACTGGTTTATGGTTGACAATGCCGGTGCCAAGCTTGGTGTGCTTTACCAAGATCTTGTTTTCGAATGCTTCTCCGACCTTGAGAATCAGTATGAACAGTACAAGGTCAAGATCGGCCAAGGCCAAAAGGAGTGGACGCCACTTCCCGTGCCTGCCCCCGAGCCGCGAGAAACTTTAGTGGAGCAGCGGAAGCAGAAGGAAAAGACTCGTCCGGCCCACGTGTCTGCCTTTGAGGTCGGTCCTCAGGCAAATGTGTCGACTACAGAGCCGGTCGTTGAGAAACAGACTTTCAAAGTCTCACCAGCGACCGCGGAGGTGTTCAACGCCCTCTTCAAGAAGTCCGAGTCCCGAGGTGCGGTGAACTGGACGGCCTTTGAAGGCGCCATGGCCGAGCTCGGGTTTTCGGTCCTGCCCAAGTACGGCTCGGTTTTCACATTCATGCCGCCCGATAGTATGGCAGAAAAGAGGCCGTTCACCATCCACCGGCTTCACAAGTCTCAGATTGAAGGGTACATGACGCTGGTATACTCTCGGCGGCTCGCGAGGGCGTATGGATGGGATGAGAAGACGTTTTCAGTTGCGTGAATAGGTTTGTAATGTTCATCGCAAGGAACACGCAAACTTAGGAATGCATAAAATCGGCTGGGTTTGGCGTTCAAAAAATGATATACTCGCTTGTCTGGTATTACAGTGTTGGGAAGCTTGGGCCGAAAATATGCTGACTATGGGATGATCCGGGTACCGGAACGGATTGGTACCAGGTCAGATGAAGGTCGAGAAAGCCAAGGGATGTTCACCTTATGGTTTCCCAGACTCAATATTCAAAATCGCCAGACTTCGCTTGGCATCTTTTTCCTCTGGCTTTTGCGAGCGTGGTGCTTTCGAGTTCGAGAATAGTTGCAGACACCTTGTTGGATCTGCCTGAGTATCAACCGTGGATGAGGGCCGTTTCATGCCTGAGCAAAAGGTGTCATTGTGGAAGCGGCATTCGCGCCATTCGAGAAGGCCACCCAAACGTAGCAGAGCGATCGAGTCTTCAGAAGCGCAAGCCTTTATCTTGGGATGCCGTTACAGCAGTGAATTGTTCTTGCACCAAGGACGCTGAGTTGATTGATCCTCGTCAATTGGTCACCTGGCGGCATTGCATCGTTGTTGACATTCGACCTTACCAATGGTCGGTGACGTCAATTGAGGTATGGCTCAGGTCGAGTGTCACGTGCAGTATTGATCTAAAATTGGTATAGCGCTAGCGGGCCGCTCACAAAATGTGGACCTCGTAGCCTGTGCCACCGAGCCCGCATGTGGGGTGCAGGTCTAGCGCCGAGCGCCGATATCACCGAGCGGCCTCCTTCGGAACTCCGATGCGCACAATGTTGTCAAGTTCACACATTGTCCAAATTGTAGCCGATGAACACAGAAGTCAGCCAGCAGATGGCGCTCGGCCAGGGCTTTTCAACCATGCAATCGACAATATGATATTGTACGGTTTTCGCCATGGCGAATTGTCATAACACCAGGAGAAGGGGGGGGGGGGTTGTCGCGTTTCTTCCTCATGACACTGGACAAGCCAGAGCACACAATGAAAAAAGAGATTCGCGTCGCCTGGAGGCAGTGTAATACCAGGGACACTGTGAGAGGAGCCGTGTGCAAGCACAGAGGGCTTCTCTCGAGATACAAAAATAGGAATAATCACGATTGGTCTCCTTAGAGACCTTTCAGAGATTAAACTGAAAAGAACAGATACTACACTTGATCTAAGCCAAAAGGCAAAGAGAGCTGAAGAAGAAAAAGAGAAAACAAGCAAAGAACGGCGACAGACCGCGCTTATATAGAGATTTGCTGGGCGGTGTTCCGAGACGCGGCTGGGGCGAGGCGGCAGAATGTGCGAGGACACGAGTCATTTCGGGCGAGGAGAAACCTTAGACCGTGTGGATACGTGCGGAAATTGGCTGCAGACATGTCCAATGAGCTTGTTGAACCATAGACAGCCACCTGTTTGTCTGGGTCAACTTTCCGGTGAGTTACGTGAAAACATCCACCACAAACAGACGGTGAGGCTCGACGACGACAACCATTGGCTTACTGCGACCTCTGAGGTCCACTGCCTTTTGGTTTACCTTGTTGACCGGCTGCTTCATTGCGGTCTATGGAGTCTGGTTACCAACCAGTATGGTTGCTTGTTTATGGCCTGGTGGGAAAGTGTGACAAACAGAATTCGGGATTTCACAATGTTATGCCAACGTTTTCTACGCAATTATGCAGCAACTTGCTTGTGGATAGCACAATTGCTGCATAGCTCAACTGCCTACGCGCTTACTTCACCGAGCTCACCGGCGCAAGAAAACAACAGTGATTGATGAGATGGTGGGGATGAGTGTTCGAGTGTATCACCGACGGCCGACCTGCCGAGTCCAGTAAGTGCTTCCAAGTTGTTAGATCTCATTGATTCAATTCGTTGCCCTCGGTGTCGGGTTCGGAGAAGGAGTCGACTTCGTATGCACACTCTGGCCCGTTACTTGGTGTCCACCACGCTCCTTGTCAACCAAAGACTGGACGAATCCTCTAGATATCTCTTGGAGCTAGGTCTAGCTTCATTCTAGAAATAATACATAGCATTTCCCGTTTCGTAATGAGCTTAGAAAGACTCGCCTCCTCTATTGGCTCCCTTAGGACCCTTCCGTCGAGTGATGGTACCGCGGTAGCGATTACTTGGTCGTCCGAATTCTCGCGCAGCACGCAATACACGAGGGATGTCTTTGAGTAGACTTGTCGATAACTCGGTATCAAGTAGCAGGATGTCGATTTACAGAGTCATGTCGGGACTATCAGTTCACTCAATCAGTCTTATCAAGCTCCAAATGATCTCAAAGATTATGCGTAAAGCAGTTAAATAAATAAAAGAACTACTTATTACTTTATATATCTATATCGCTCCTTCTCCTTCTTTCTTTGTCGCTACGTCTCTTGCTACCTTTATTACTATTTTTGTTACTATCGTTATTACTATTTTTGTTACTATGGTTATCGTCATTTCTCTTGTTATTGTTATCGCTGTCTCTCTTGCTATCTTCGTTGCTAACACTGTGGCTCTTATCCCCTTTCCGTGTATTCCTTTAAGAATATACCTGGGCCTTGGGGAGAGACGAAGACTAAAAATGCTAACGTGTTAGGCTCTAAGACTCCGGCCGGCCTTGATACTATACGCTTCAAGAACGTATTGCCATTTTGAAGAAGCCATCGAAGCATGCGTTGAGTATGGAACCGACCGTATGGTCGGGCCCGCGCGGCAGAACGATCAAGCAAAGCCGGACAGATATCAGTCTTTTCAACCACCTTCATCTCATAGATCAATCTTCTTTCCAAAGACTCAGATAAGCAGAGTGGAAGCTATCAAGGAGGATTACGGACGGTCCTCGGATGAGGGCAGGGAGCCGCTTGATCGCCAACACGGTTTTTCGGGCCATTTGTCACGCAGAGTTTCGGTGGTAATGACCAAACCTTGCCTGTGACTTCGATCATGTGGCTAACCTCACTGGCCATAAGGTCAAAAGTCAATGCAGGCACACCCTAGGAAGCTGAAGCTTCCCGATCGCATGTCGAGCGGACTTTTCCAAGTGCGGCCTTGGATAAGTCGAAGGTTTGTCGAAAAGGAGGGACTTCTGCTTCGGAATCGAGTTATTCGAAGTGCTGTACGTTGTCCTCAGGGCTCTTCTGACTTTGAAGATGTCCAGCTGGCCACCGCGCCAACTATCTCTCTTCTACGAGCCATCCAAGTTAACGCCCCCCTCATACGCGTAAGTACATGCCTTCACAAGCCGATCATCGTGGCCTAAGTGAAGGAGGTCTCCAGTATCCCGGACTTCTATGTCGATCCCCGATCCTGGTCTCCTTCAGACAGATTCCGCCTAAAGAGTCCTAGTCAGAGTGGTTGGGAATCAAGTTAGACGTCACTCTCACGTTGCCTGTCATATTCCAACTGATCCTCAATGCCACTATCACGATGCATCTCTCGAGTTTTGTTGGGATTACCTTGGTCCTCGTGGTTCAGCTTATTATTATTCTCCAGGGAACACAAACTCATCTATATTCACTCGGAAATCTGTTCAGATAAATATATTTGGAAAGAGCCCGCGAGGCTTTGACCTTTCGATCCCATATGGACCACCTGTGGCTAGCGTTTCTTCACAGGCTCTGGTATTGCCCTGCAGCCATAAGATCCTCGAGATTCGAAGACGCCCAGAGTTCAGTTGACGAAGTACGACATTCACCCACGTTGCTGGCTCGAGCAGCCTCCGTTATACCCATCTTTTGTGCTCACAGAACGCAGACTAACCTGAAAAGAATTTCAATGATGCCCTTGCGCAATTCAATGATACCATGTTGTGACAAGCCCTCGTGGCCGGTCTCGCAACGCAAAGATCCCGAATTCAACATCCACACCGTCGAGCATCGTGCCGTTATTGAGTAGCGCGATCACTCCGCTGAGCAGTCACCCCAAGAATGCAGCGCCGCGACTTCGTCGCAATAGGTCGGACTTTGAGTATGATGTGGAAGACGAATTGGCAGCGGATCCCCGCAAGAATCCGTTCAGACGTTGGCGCAGCGACGAGACGCAGTAGACGGAAGACTGGCGAGCTACTGGCTTCTTCGGCGCCAGTCAATTCCTGATTCAACGGTCCATTGTTCAATTAGTGGCCGTACTTAACTGGCAATTGGAAAGGCAAGTTCCACCGACATCTCTCGATTGCCGCAATAAAGGCTAAAATAATTGTCGATTAGATAAGCGACAATTGGAGTCGGTAAAATGCGCCGGTGATTGCAGTCGTTTCTACTCCGTACTGAGGGGGGAATCGGTCACCCAAAAAAAAGAAAAAAAGAAAAAAACGCTCCATATATAGAGATGCTACAATTGGCCGTACAAGCGGATTACTACAGTACGCCAATAGCAAAACTCTTAATGAGAGGCAGCATGACAGTTAGCTGACGTCATCACGCAACCGTGTCTCACGTATTTCTTTGATTCGGTAGTTTATAATGGGCACAATCCGCGGCTTTATTCATGGCTGGACGCTTCAATCAGAAGTCAGTGTTTGTACGGAATCCTCCACAAAGGGTACATCGTCATTAACAAAGGAATTCGCATGCTAAGATGCATCCTGAGCCTCCGACGAGACAACTTCAATCGTTGCGTCCGCTGTTACCAGCTGTATCTTCGGCTGTTCAACAAGAAAACCCCGAGGATCTATCGCGAAAGAGGCCTCGTCCAGTGCTAGCTGCTTGTAATGCATGCCGTAAACGGAAGTCAAAGGTACGACAGATCTGCACTACTAGCAACTCTAGGATACGCATGAGGAAAGGCTCGCTCAAATTCAAAGCAGTGTACAGGGGAAAGGCCGGTCTGCCGCGTCTGTGCTCTCCGACGCAGTTCATGCAAATACATCACGCGACCTGGGGAATCTCGGAAGCAAGCTACGGGTCGGAAGCACCATGAGGTGCAAGACCGAGCGACTGTTTACCAGGAAGTTTTTGCTTTGCTGACGGAACTGCCCGAAGCCGCTGCTCAGGATATTTTTCGGAGAATCAGGTCTGGGACAGACATCACAACCATTATGAATCATATTCAGACTGGGCATCTGCTGCTTCAGATGGCTGTTACGCCTGAGACTCGGCTACGATATGATTTTCCCTACCGAGCAGAGATGCCCGAAGAATTAACGCAGAACAATCCTTATCTAAACTCGTTCATCTACGAGGCGGCGTCATTGTACTCAGCACATGGATCCTCGAGATCTTTAGGTGCCACCAGCAATGGATCGCAGGAAGTCCAGAGCATCTACGTCAGACCGTTCCATGCAGCACAGATAGTCGAGCCACGACTATCAGATGCCAAGATATCGTGGTGGACCACTGTATGCGCCGATGACCCTCTGATGCGAGACCTTTTGAAGGTCTGGTTCAGATGCGAGTTTCAATTTTCGGCTGTATTTCAGAAAGATCTGTTCCTCGAAGACTTAGTGGCACAAAAGCAAGATTTTTGCTCTTCATTGCTTGTCAACATAGTCCTTGCCTATGCTTGTGTATGATAACTACGCCCTCGTAGTCAACACAGCTAATCGGCCACAGGTCTGCTATCCACAATTCTCAAATCGGGTTGAGTATTGGAATCCTAATACACTTGTGTACCGCTTTCTTGCGGAAGCTAAACGTCTATGGGAGCTGCAAGCCTCCGAGGCACAGATTACCACTATACAAGCCGGCATCCTATTCAGCGTCTTCCACAATTTATGTGGTTTAGACGAGATCGGCCAGCCGTACAGGGTTCACAGCGTCGTCTTGGCACAAAAGCTTCGCCTGCTTTCAAAAAACTCATGTGGAAACGATGACCCGAAACGGAAGGGCTGGGCATTCACCGCCTGGGCTCTGTACAACTGGGAAACGTAAGTATAATGGCCCGAGGTCATCTGCAAGCTTCTAAATATGCTAGACTGGTTTCATTTTCCTTCATGATACCGCCTTCCGTGAAAGAGCCTCCGGACTGGCCGCTGCCTGACCCTGCAAACGACGGTGGCTGGTATGCCGAAATATGGCTCAAGTACCCGCTCGTACCAGACCTTCAACCAACTCACTTAGGCCACATCTTGCGAGAAAGGGCCAGATTCCGAGTGATCATGAACCAGTACTGCGATGCAGCATTCTCTTCAGAAGGAACTTTCAGTCTTGATGAGGCCAAGAGGCTTCATGAACAACTGAAAAGTTGGTATGGTGACTTGCCGGAGCCACTTAAGCCCAAGACGATTGCACTCCCTGGTCATTTTCAACTGCAGTAAGTGTATATGTCCCTTTCCTACTAGTTCCCAGAACAAATGAGCCTGATTAACAATTTTTGGTTGTAGTATATACTACTATCATTTACTGCTCATGATATACGAACCTTTACTTGCCGTGAATAGAGGTTCCGATGCCACCTTAAAACGCATTATTGCCGATGCAAAGAAATATCTTCAAACTCTGATCCGTCTCTATTATCTCCGGCATGGTTACGAGGCCATGGACCTATTCATGGTCATTCCTCTCATGCTCACCGGATACGACTGTATCAATGCAATTTTGGAAGAAACCCACGAATATCGAATCGAAACCCTGCGGTCTACGCTCATCCTAGTTGCGAAGGGGTTGCATTGTCAGCGCCACAATCACTATTTGGCAGAAGCGCTGTTTCGGGTCCTTAGGGGACGGATGCGCCCACAAGAGGTGGCCCTTCTGAGAAGTTCAATGGCTTTTGACGACGACCGAGGAGAAGAAAAACACGACATGGTACAAGCCGTGCGCAGTCGGTGGCCAGTCACCATTGTTAGCAAGCCGGAGAATGTGAACGATCACATCTTAACAGAACTTGTTGAGACTTACGGGTCGTTGTCTATGGAGGGGAACATCCAGTGACGGGTTCGAACTTGGGCTGAGCTGCAATTTTAATTATTATTTGACATCTAAGTACAAATTTGATTGTACCTCAGTCGGCTGCTGAGCCTCCTCATCACAAGATGTTGCCACTTATATACTCCTATTGTTACGACCTAACATGCATAACTAACCTAGAGGCTAGCCTGTCGGCCGCGGCGGCTATAGCATACTATATATATAAATAAAATAAGGACATAGCTATTCCTTATAGAACGGAAGAACTATAGGTATTGGTATCCCTATTATAGGGATATTAGTCGATTAGTTCGAACCGTAGGTTGACGTAGTAATAAGTTAATTAACTATATAATTCTACTATATATATATAAAAAAGAGGTTCTAATTATAGGTTAAGTAGGCCGTAATAATTAATTATATAGTTAATTAGTAGCCCCTGTACTACTACGAGGTCAAATTAGATTTCTAATCCGATACTAACTTTCTTTTTTTTTTATTATTTAATAGTGGTAATTAGAGGTATAATTTGACCTCGGGCTAGCCCGTTAAATCTACCCCTTTTTCCTCTTTCTTCTATTCTTTATATATAACCTATTCTTTTATTTATATTATTACTTTCCTTTTATTAACGAATTATTTTAACTCTTTATTAAGTATAGTTTTTATAAAAGCGTTAGCTAGGTTATTATTTTTATTAATTTAATGGATTTTAAGGATTTTTTATTATTTATATAATTACTTAAGGGCTATAATATTAATTATAAGCCTCTTCTTTTTTATAGTACTTAACTTAATAAAGTACTTATATAATAAGTACGAATTTATATAAACGATTATAGGGATTATAAGAAGTTCGAATTAATTTATAATCTTTTTAAGTATAATGGAAATTGCGTGAGTAATATTTATATTATTTACTATTTTATAGACTTTAGATATAAGGACGCTCTTAGTAACTTGTTTATTTTTTATTAATAAATAGTAAATAATATTATTTTAGATTGTAAAGTTATTTTTATTAAAAGTCTTGTTAATAAGGATAATAATATATCTTAATTATAAGGTTAAGTCGTTGTTATTTATAAATAACTTATTAATAAATATATAGAGCTTTACTAAAATAAGCTTAATAAGTTAATATATAAGATTATAAGTACGGTTTTTTTATTATTATTAAAGCTTTTAGTTAAGAGTATTAAAATTGCGCTTTATAAGCTCCGTAGCTTAAGTAGCTTTAGTATAATTAAAAGTGGCCTCGGGTTAATAAATACTTATAATATAA
>JFBX01000359.1:3033-30561 GCA_001563135.1 Colletotrichum simmondsii
CCATGTCGATGGTAGTTGCTTGCTAGCAGCTGTGGTAAGTTCACACTCTAATTGGAGAGAAGCTTCCACCCGCAACAAATCAAATCAGAAAATACAACTTGAGACGGACAAAATCGGAGTCCCGGCATTCCTCTGAGCATCCTACATGGTCCGCGGCCGGACCATCTCAAGTATCTACTATTTGGGCATGATCCCTGCGACGTTAACCGCGCGCCATGTGCTGAACAAGATTAGAGTTTGGAGCTACACAACTTGCCCACGTACAGGGTAGGGATACTTGACTAAGGTAGGTGAATGCCTCGGCGAGTTCTTTCCTATTCTGGCGATCACACATACTGAGTACTTTTGTTGAACGTGCAAGTTCACTTTACTCAGTCGCAACTATTGAATCTACCATGTTACGGAGATCGATATCCGCGTGCCGACAATACCAGGTTCATGGCGTAACTTAATTTGGGTTGTGAACTCCAAGAAGCCTTCAATGAGTCCTACTCATAAGGCTGTCCTAACGATAGGAGGAGCATAGATCAATCACTTCGACTGGTCTCCTAAGGATCGACGCCAAATCTCGATTCTCCGGCTTCGAATTCAATGATTTGTGTCAGATGAGAGATATTTGCGTATCTCTGCATTGGCGAAGGTCGAAGAAGCAAGCGGTTTCCGGACAGTACGCAACTCACAATGAGTCTGGCTTGGTCGTCAGACCTAGCTGAGTCGATAGCGATTATAGCAGCTGATACTCCATACGAATCTCTCGAAAATGACTCTATTTTGCCAAACATAGTTTCCACGAGCGCATATTGATAACATTAGATTTAAGATGATTTGTATAGCCATCAAGAATGACTTCGTGTAGTAAATCGGGTGACAAATTGCTTACGGTCAGTACGAACTTCACTGATAGAATCCATACCATACTAACAAAGCTCGTACAAGTGATTTGAGCATTCTGTATTCTACCTAGCTGAGAACCGCACTAGATAAATGACTAAACCTTGCTTCACATCGTTGCAAAAGCCCGAACGTTACAGACTGGCTATGTTCGTCTGAAGGAATGTCACATAACCACAGCACTAAGCCTTAGAAACAAGCGTGGCTTTGATTTCGTCCTTCAAGTGTTCGAGCCCTCGCGCAAAGTTGTATACTTTGGCCTCAATACCAAGATTACCGATAGATATGGTCTCTTGAGGATAATAGCTGTACCAATCGGGGTATTGTTCACTGAACCTGAATTGACAAGCCATTTCGGGGCCAAATACAGGTCCGACAAGCTTGGAGATCTCCGCGTCCGTTAATTCGGCGTACACGGCAGGCTTGCCAGTAGTCTTGCTCCATCCCTCGACCACCGCTGTCCATGGTATAAAGTCGGTTGCAATCGGGACGTATTTTGCATGCGTCTTTTCCGGCTGAGAGATGATGGCATGGACGACAATGCCAGTATTGAGAGAGACGACTCCGGCCACAGGGACGATACCATCAGCCTTAGATGGTTGCGCCAAGATGTATTGTCCCAGATACGGTTGAGGAAACATCAAAGGCTGCGTGACCATATTGTCCAGATACCATCCTAACCACACGTAGGTAGTCTTTGCTGCAAGGCCGGGATGGGCTTTCTTTACATATTCCCCGCCCCTCGCCTTTGCATCCCAATGGGGACATGGAAGCTTGCCGTTAGAGATATCTCTACAATTCGGCATCGTGCTCAGAATCAAATGCTTGAGAGTCGAACACTGGGTACAAGCATCAGCAATGTTGATGAACTGCTGCTCCTCATCCTTTTCAGCAGTCTCTAGGCCATGCTTAGGAGCGATTTCCCAGAAGTTTGTCGTCCCAAAAACTGCCGTGGCACCCGAGAAGGCTCCAGATAAAGTTAAAGGATCATTGAGATCAGCAAAGACAATCTCTATTCCAAGCCTTTCGAGCTCTTTGGCTTTATCGCTGTTTGGGTTCCGAGTCAGACCTCGTACTTTCCAAGCCGGGTCTTTGGCGAAGATGCGGGCGACAGAACCACCCTGAGTGCCCGTGGCTCCGGTAACGACGATAAGAGGCATGTCGAAAAGATGAAAGTCGAGATTTAATCGATCTGTCCAAATGAAATAGTAGATGTTAGGTCAAGCGGGAAGGATTTTCATTCGCATCAGCTGGGTTTAAATGTATCTTGTCCCTGGTGCGACGCGTTGAACAACTCCGGCTCCGAGAACAGCAAGCGTAATAACCGCGCGAGTATCAGTCATCTAGAAGCCTGGAATCGCAATAAGCTGCATACATAGGCCTTTGTGCAACTAATCGCCATGTGAGCACCCGTGCTGCACCAAAGAATGCGTCAGTACCGCGCGGCGAAGAGGGGGACTCGCGCTATTGACCCCTATTTGTCTGTGGTCTCTATGGCCCCACTCTATCGATTGAAGGCTCTTTCAGCAGTAACTTAGTACTTATTAACATTTGAATAGGGGGATGCTCTACGTGAGGGTTGAGAGGAGGGGGAGGGAGGCGGTTAAGCGTGGAATAGGTTACTAAGACATGCCTGTTATGGAGAATACTATTCAGTGTTGCAACATTATGCCTTCTATATTCATAGATCATGAGCTTGATAGGATAAATTTAATACAACCAGCTAGTTGTAGTGAGGTATGTTAGCAGAAGTTGAGGCTTCGAGGCCTAAGGAACAGTCGCATAACCGTGAATTTCTTTCTGTATGTTGAAGTTAAGTATTCGGTGATCAATCGTAATGTTGTCAAGATTCTTATTGAAGATAGCTGAAACTGCTCATGAGACTGAAAACTTAGTTAATACAATAGACAATCAACTGGTCCTGAGACACTGTCTTGTGTCAATGTCGGTTCTCCATGGAATCTGCTATTCAATGTCGTTGACAAGTATCGGGACTCGAGTTGAAGATCTTTCGCTCACATACTTGGAAAATTCGAGTGCACATACTATAAAAAAATCAAACGAGTCGTTTCGATAGGAGGCAACAACCACATGAAATCACAATCTTCTATCAGAAGTGTCTCCATCGGGAGTGTTGACAGTTCCCGTTTGCGTGATCGCACGAGTCAAATCACACAGGCACGGTGCTTCACTTGACCACCGTCGGTCGTTTTCGCCCAGAGCTGTTGGAATTTAGCATTGGCTAGGTTTTAGACTGCATGATACCACGGACGCAGGATAAGAGCAGTAGAGAAATGGATGCTTACACGAGTGCACCAACGACGTCGATGACAAATATCAGTTGACGAGTTCCTTGCATTAAGAGCCATGACTTCATTCCCCACTTCTAGCCCTCAAGTATGACAACATATCACTGACGGCAGTGGTTTCTCGTCTCAATCACACGATTGTATTTGAATCACGCTTATCGTAAGATACCCCAGCAGAATCTCAGCCAGTAAAACACGTGGCATTAGTAGAGTATTTAACATCAACTCGATAATACTATAGAACGACTTACCTATTTGAAGTACGGCGCGAACTCCTGATGGTCTCTTTAAAACTCTAGTATTACGGCTACTTGATCCTAAGGAATACCAACGGTACAATTAGGACATGATTTACAGACAGCAGGCTTATGATTATGAAAAGAGTTCATAGGAATTAAAACATCAAAGCTGCGATTACATGTTGTCCCCATCCCTTGAACCCCATGCCACCCAATGCCATTACCGTCGTTAAGAAATCACGGCTTATTACTAGAGTGTTATACAAAAAGGGTCACCGAATTAGCTCGCAGCGCTGAAAGTCTCGCCACCCGTCTCAAGATATTTCTTCTCCTGCGCAGTAGACTCCCTACCCATGGCCATGTTCCTATGCGGGTATCGTCCAAACTGCACAATAATGTCACGATGCTTCGTCTCAAAGTCACAATTCGTCTCCAGCAGGTCTCTGGCAGCTTCTTTCTGCACCGCCAATACGCCCCAACACTTGCGCTGATCGTCGCTGCCGGCCTCCCCGTCTTCAGCCATCAGCTCCTCAAAATCGTCCTTCATCTGCTGGTACTGCTCCACAGCAAAGTCGTGCAGCGCCAGGTCCTCGGAGTGCATGAAGGGCAGGTAGAACCACATGCGGTAGGCCACGCGGTACTTGATCCTGTTGTGAGTCGCGGCGCCGGCGTTGATGGCGTGACGTGCGATTTCACGCGCAATAGGGTCAAAGAACTTGAAGACTGTCGACGACTCTGGGCCCCGGTAGATGTTTCGCGGGACTTGGTCTAGGAGCAGGACGAGACCGAGCCACTGCAAAGGTGTGAATGGCCTCACAATCGTGAGAATGTCTCGAGTTGTGATCTTGGCTGATTTCATGGCCTCCAAGACAGGGCGGAATTTCCTCCTGTAGGTGCACATTAGTAGAACGACCTTTGATGCGACCTAAAGAACAACATACACGCAAGCCTCATCAAAGTCGACGTCGGAGTAGAACCATCGGCCCATCTGGCTCCTTTGAGGTAAGATATAGGCCTCATCAGTCTTGAGGTGCTTGAACCAGAACCGGCGGAGCTTCTCAAGCAGATCGGGCGTGAGAGTTTCCTTGAGCCGCGCCTTTGCGTGCGTCTTGCACGAATTGGACCGCGGCAGTCCCCCAATGGACAACATCGGCATCATATTGTCGTCGGTTTCGCGATGACAGCTAGAAGTGTGGAAACCTCGTCTGCTCGGAGCCGTCGTCGTTGTCGACGGGTCTCGCTTGTGGCATGTCAAGGGAAGGCAAGCACCACTACTCCTCACCGCCTGCGACGTTGAGTTGTGCCACTTCTGCTGCTCCCACGGCTTCACCCGCAAGAGACGGTGGTCGACGCACCCCGCATTTCGAAGGGTGCGACTTATGATCTGATGAGGAGGCATGACAGCCACCTCTCACTTACAGGACGACAAAGGGTGACCAATGGGCGGAGGGTGGTGCCACCAGAGCTCGCACTGACGTCGTCTCGTCTGGTGTCTTTGCTGCCCTTTCGTTTCTGGGGGAGGTCTGGTCAGAAAGGGGGAAAGTCTGGACGCGTCGAAATGCGGGGTTTGTGCAGACCGAGCGCCCCGTTGTGCAAGTCAGGGTCCTTCGCTTGCCATCCGCTAATGCAAAGAGGAACGAGTTGGGCGTGCTGGCGCTGGCGTCGCTGCTTTGCTTATGTTCGCGGCTGGATGGTGGCATAGGATCGATTGGTTGGGGATGTGGCTTGGGGGCAGCACTTGATCCCACCAAGCACCCTACTACGTGGAAATCGGCATTATTGCAAAGAGGATCCACGGCGTTGGACAAGTCGGAGGCTTGGTCGAGAACGGCCATACGTTGGAATGTGGCGTAGATCAGGGATCGGCAGAGGCCAGACAAACCCGGTTCATCATGGCGTAGGGTTGCGTTCGCTCTGGACTCTGGAGAGGTGAGTGTGGGTGGTTAATCTGGAAGCTATATGGCGAGGGACAGCTCAGAGTTAGAACTGACGTCAGTTGAGGCTGCGCGCCTAGGAAAAGGTAAGAGAGAACGAAGAATACTCACGCTGCGGCGTCTAACTCAAACGTACTGATCCGGCGGCAAAAGCAGTGTAACATAGGTATCTCATTAAAGTACCGGCATGACTCCCGTGGTTACTTGGCGGGCTAGAATGAATGTGGCCCGGAATCGAGTTTCGAGATTATTACAAGGTTGAACAAAAGCTTGGGTCCGGCTGCACAAGAAAATATGGTACTATCATAAGAGACCTTATAAGCCGGCCGACTAAACCTCGGCGTTCATGCTCTTCTCCACACTGGCACCATGGAAGCTAATTGTTCGCGAGATTCAAAAAATGCAGTGAGTCTGGTACGCTAAAACTCGCAGCCTCCGTTCCTCTGCTCCGGAGAGCACTAGATGACTTCAGCCGACGGGTAAAGAGATCTATTCCCACCTCGAGGTCAGCAGTCACGCAGAATGCCCCCCAAGTGCCGCTGAATCGTTCACGGGCCGCTGCTAGTGCCACCATCCCGAACCTTAACAGCTTGTTTTAAAAATGATGCTCGAGATCCCGTCCGACTTGTAGATGGTTTCTGGGATCATCTCAGCTGTCATTTGTTCTGGATAAATGTCATCCTGGAGGCCGGCATGGCCGGCTAAACAAGCGATCATGTGTAATAGGGGGACGGACGAGCTGCCTCTAAGACTCTTTTCCCGAGAAAATAAAAAGAGGAACCGCTTTCTCGGCCGCAGTGCCGGAGCATGCCCCTTGCGTAAATTGCGGAGAGCGTAGCAAGGATCATGCAACATCGGCCCCGGCTTGGTTCATTTACTCCCGACGATGCGGCCACTCAACCCGACTCCTGACCTAAACTCGACACGTCCATTGGCGGAACCCCACAGTTCCTCATCGGTCCATCAAGGCCGGCCTCTCGTCGACCGTTTGGGAAAGATTTCCCAGGGGTTGGTGATGAGCCAGTGAACCACACATGGGCTCTTGTCACCCCAAAACCGAAAAGCTCGTAAACTTCGCGCAACTCTGCTAAGAGAGCAACTTCTTGAAGTTCCCACCTGGTCCCAAGAATGCTACCCACGTGGGTCGACGTTAGTTTATTCTGGGCAAGGCGGTCCCATCGAGAACACAACCCCCAGTTCCCATGCAACCGATGCCCAAATACCCATAGGAAACGGCACTTGAATCTCCGTTTTCCCCTGTCATCCCATCATCGGTTGCTGCTCTGGGCCCAGAGAAACGATCGAGAAAGAATTAGAATGAAAAGGACGGAGTTCGTCCTCGCCCATCCCACGATGCTCTCCTTTCCTCCTCTCTCAGCCTCACCAGCCTCTCTGTTCATACTCCGACCGCTACATTCGTTCTCTTAAACTTTTTTGTACATATCAAAAACCACCCTGTCAATATGGTTTCATTCACTTCTCTCTTCATGGCCTCTTTGGCCGTCGTCGGCGCCCTGGCCGCCCCCGCCACCGACAAGCCCATGACCACCGACCTCATCAAGCGCGCTTCGACCCCCTCCTCCCAGGGAACCAGCAACGGCTACTTCTACAGCTTCTGGACCGATGGCGCTTCCCCCGTCACCTACACCAACGGCGCCGCTGGCGCTTACAGCATCCAGTGGCAGTCTGGCGGCAACTTTGTCGGTGGAAAGGGCTGGAAGACTGGTGGTGCCAAGAGCATCAAGTACTCTGGCACTTGGTCCCCCGTCAACAACGGCAACAGCTACCTGACCGTCTACGGATGGACCAGAAACCCTGTAAGTAACCTCTGTTACTCTATGAGTGCACATTAGCAGACTTGCTGACCCAAACCTTCACAGCTCATCGAGTACTACATCGTCGAGAACCACGGCGAGTACAACCCCGGTAGCGCTGGTACCCTCAAGGGCCAGGTCACCTCCGACGGTTCCGTCTACAAGCTGTACGAGAGCACCCGTACCAACGCCCCGTCCATCGACGGCACCCAGACCTTCAAGCAGTTCTGGGCCATCCGCGAGAGCAAGCGCGTCGGCGGCACCGTCACCACCCAGAACTTCTTCACCGCCTGGAAGAACGCCGGCATGACTCTCGGTACCTCCTTTGACTACATGATCGTCGCCACCGAGGGCTACCAGTCCGCCGGCTCGGCCAGCATCAAGGTCGAGACCGCTGCTTAAATGCAGAACACTGTTGAGCCGACATGTGCTTTGGAAGTGGGCGACATTGAGGGTGTGAAAGGGCCTGGGGATGATCAAAGCGTGCACTGTCGCACACGTGGGAATTTCAGGGGTTGTCGGACGCACATCGATCACGATGGAAATTAAGATGGCCCTCAGGCGGAGGGCGGGCCTTGCGGCTGCTTAAAAAGGCAGAATTTCTTCAACTTGATCCTCTTGAGATCCAAGTGCTGTCTGCAATATGAATCACCTACTTCCCATCAATGAGCGCTCATGCTGTTGCAATTCTGAAGTTCTACAAGATATAATGAGCAATTCAAGCGATTGAAAAATTGAAATAGGGGAATCGACCCGGCCTCCCTTTCGGTCATCGTGCCCGAGCACTATAGAAAACAAATATATTGAATCCACATGAAGAGCCAAATTCTGTCGAACACGACATGCACCCCGGGCGAGTCGCCAAATTCGGCCGATGGGAGCTGGGTGCACCAGACCTTATTTCAGGCCCACCGTACGGGCAGACGATCACCTTTAGATGCCGGATAACTTGTGCATCACCAAGCTCGGACTACACTTAAGTGCATGGCTCTCGAACCGAACGCCATGACACCAACCAAGTCTGCTCGTCGTCAGGCTGTCAGTTGCCGTCGATACATGTTTACTTACTCCCGATCGCGATGCAATTGCAAGTTCTCTTGCGACACATGCTGGATATATATTGCCAATTTGAAGGTACAGTTGAGCCCACCCGCTAGTTCGCTCTTCGGGCTTCACAGGTACGTTGCGAGACTTCAAATTGAAAGAGAGGAAAATTGCGGCCGGACTTTTTGGAACATGCAGAACATCATCGTCCATCGAGCAAGAGCTTTATATAAGCAGATTTTTTGTTCATCAGCTAGGATGTTTCAGTCCATGACGCACTCACTAGTTGGGTACTCCCCGTCTGATTGAGAATTTATGGCTGTCAAGTAGATCGGTCGAATGTCGAGAATCGCACCGGGCATGAGGGAAGCTAAGTATGGAAGACATTGGAAATCATTTATTGTAGATATCGGCATCCCACAGCTCTCGGTCTCATTGACTTGGGGGCCTCCCCGATCTCGGACTAAGGCCTGACTTCCTTGTGTCAACAGTCGTAGTCTTCGTCGGCGATACGCCACCATCACACGATCTAATCATCTAAATAAGTGCTTTCCGGTTCCGAGCTGTGCGTTCTCTTATCTCTTGTGGGGGTTCGTTGACGTGTTTTGCTTCGCCGGAATCGTTCCGATGGTTACCTACCCGTAGGGTTATCTTATCTCAACGTAAATTGACACCGATCCTCGACACACGGGGGCTACGGAAAGGTTAATGTTGGTCACCAAGCTTAGGCACCTAGGGAAGGCAAATGATAGCAGTGGATCATACATGGAGCCTTTCGGGGTTGCACTAGAGATAGTAGCTCAGATCACCATGGCGTGTTTGAAAGGTTGAAGAGTTTTTCGAGATACAGATTCGGCAGATGAGTTGGACAGTAGACATACGTACCGGACTATCTGTTGCACCATGGTCATCATATCACAGCTGCAGCCTACAATGCCTTCAAGCTACATCATGAAAATCCCCGAGAAGACACTTGATGCCATGAAGAGAATAGTCACGGTGCTGCCCATTCAGCAATTAATAACTAGATATTGTAATGACAGTGGTCTAATTTGGAAATCCATCATTTTCACTGTCTGTTGTAACAATCGATTCCCCGTCGAGGGAATCAAGGTCTAAGAAATATGCGAGGAAAGCACAAGACTTGCAGGAGATACAAATACTCCCGCAAAGAGTAGCTAATCTCGCAATGCAGGCAATTTCAGCACATTCGCAGGACTCTGAATCAACGACGACTTTCTGACTCAGCTCAATCCATCGTGAATACTCGCAAGGTCTAGTGATGAGGTGATATTGAGATGAAATTGTAATACAACTAATAATTCTGATATCATGGGTCTCATGCTCTATCTAAAAACAGCGCTTTTTCATAAAATACATAGACTGATTGTCAATCTGATCAGCCCGTTTACAAGTTGCTCTTGATGGGAGCCTGCTTCTCAGCACAGCAGCTCTGGTTGCCCGAAGTCAATTGAGAGCCAATGTCCTTGTTTGAAGGCACATCAAGCGCAGGGTTTCCGGTGAAGAAATCAGAGGGAGTAATGTGCAATTGCAACATCTCGACGGGCCTGGATCCATTATTAGTCGGTCTGCCATCACAGAACAGCTGCCAAATCAAGGGTAATACTCACATGACGGGCCAATCCTCAATACGAGGGTTGTGCGTCAGACCGAAGACACTCCAGACGACAACATCCTGGTTCAGGACGTCCTCGTTCCTATCAGCAGCATCGCTGACACCGCCGACCTCGAGCTTGCTCTGCAGGGTGTACCGACCGCCGGCGAATAGCTCGTGGTCCTTGTACTTGGTGACCCAGAGGTGGTGGCGCGCGAACAGCGCACGCTTGGACTGCACGCTGTTGGGGTCGGCGAGCAGAAGCTGCGTCGCCGGCGGCGTGATCTTGTACCCGACGGGCTTTCCGCTGATGGGGTTCGGCTTGCTGAGGTTCTGGATCTTGAAGACGCGGTTGTTCATCGGGGCGGCATCGAAGCCTGCCGACGTCGTGATGGGCGTCTGCCTGACCTCGTACAGGTTGCCGTTGGGGTTCGTCCGCTGGTCCATCTTGAGCGGCAGACTCTCCTCCTGCACGACCGTGTTCTCATGGCCGTCGACGGAGGGGTCGATGCGCACGCAGAAGACGTGCTGGTGGTTCTGCGCCAGGGCGCCGGGGCTGACGACGTTACCCCAGGGGGCGGTCTTGCCGGGGTCGATGTTGACGACGGAGACAATACCCGTGGCGCGGGCCTCAACGACAATGCCGGCTGCTTGGTCGAACTTGAAGTTGAAGATGTACTCGTAGTTGGCGAGAGTGATGATGAACTGGATGACGAGCTCACGGCGGCGGGTGACGACGGCACGGCCGGTGCGCCAGTTGGTGTGCTTCCAGTTGATACCGTTGTCCTGCTCGTGAAGGCAGATGACGTTCTTCGTCTCAACGGCACTTCCCTTGGCATCGGTAAGAACACCATCAAAGTACTATGCCAACTATGTCAGTGGACTGCTATGAGTTTTTTGAGTATTCAGCATTGAGACATACCTTGATAACACCGAGGCAATCACAGCCAAGAGTCAAGTTGTTGACTGCGTTACCAAGACCACCATCACCAAAGTCAAAGGCTTGCTTGCGGTGGAAAGGTGGGCGAGGATCAGCGTAAGGTACAGTCTAGAGGACGGGTCTTGTTAATGGAAGCTCTTGGACCAAAACCACGTACAAGTGTTGAAGTATCTTACCATGTCACTCATGCTGAGACGGTACATGACCGGGCGTCCATCATAGCGGACATCGTGAACGACAGCACCCTCACGAGGGTTGAAGGTAACACGCATGCGCCACTTCTGCCACTCAATGAGGTTGCCATCCGTGATGGAGAAACTGGGACCCTCGGGCTGAACAACAGTCAAGGGCTTCAGGTCCTTGCGCGTGCCGTTGGGCAACAGCTCAGGCACGTACTCGCTCTCCTGGCAGTGGTCGACAATGGTGGGCTTATGGGTCTTGCCCTGGAGGGCGTCGCCCTTGCCACCGGTAGCCAGCTCATCAATGCGCACAATCTCCTTGGTGTGCGCATCCATGACGGGGATGAGGGGCAGTGGGTAAGCGTAGAAGTTGGAGTCCGGGTTGCCGCTCCTCGTGTCACGGGCGAAGATCAGGGCCTGGAAGAAGCGGCTGTCCCCGTCCGCGGCATCGGGTGCGCCATAGGGCCACGGCTCGACGACGACCTCAAAGCCCTCTGGTAGCTGGAGCTCCGCGATCTTCTCCTTGAAGAGCGGGGAACGCTCGACAGCTTGAGCGAGGGTCTCGAACTCATAGCTTAGCACATATGCATGTTAGCGCTGCAGAACTCAACGGAAACCTGGGAGCCAGGTAGTGGGGGCGTGAAGGGTTAGACGTACACAGTCAGACTTGCTTGGTGCTCGGAACCAATGACCTTCTGGTCAACGATCTTTCCCAGGCCCAAGTCTACGATAGACTCGGTGTACTGGGCTTTGCTGGCGCCTCCAATGACATCGTAGAAGGCTTGTGCGCATCTCGCCGGTCTCGGTGAGGAGGCTGTGAGTTTACCAGAGTGCTCGAGCTCCAGGAACTTGGTCACATCTGCTTTTGGCGGTTCCCAGAGGTAAATCACTCTGAAGTCCAGGACCGATCCGCCGTGCGCCGCAAGGACAATGTCTCGCGCCCGGTTGGTCTCTTCCGGAGACAGGGCGGACAAGGGGTGCGGAATGGGTGCCATTGTGGGAGAGGAGAGGTCGAGTAGGGAAGGTCGGAACAAGGGAGGGGAGGGGTGCTGAAGAGGTGTGTGGCCGGAAGTGGTTGACAGGGTGGTTGTCGAGACTGAGCAAGATTGTGTCTTTATGAAGAATTCAGACAACTTTCGGAACCAACTATAAGAGGCTCTCAATTGGTTTTGCTGATAGTGATGCTGTGATAGAGATGGACAGATGTTACGTCGAAAGTCTGGCCCATTAAATGAGACGAGACGCTTTGTCTGCTTAACGCCCTCGGAAGACTTTCCGAGCACACGCTTAGCTGTACAACGCGGAAACATCTCGGAAAGACGGAACGCCACCGAGTCAAGACAACGCCCCCATCGCTCTCTTATCTTCAACCCTGGCCTAGATAAGCCACTGACAGAAGCTAGTGTATTAAAGATTCCAGCCTCGAAGCTTGCTAGAAGCTCTTGTGATTGGTCACTGATTATCACATTGCTGATGATTGGACCTCGCGCTGAAGATAAGGTAGACCAGGAAGCTGCTGCGGTACCGCCGGTACAGGATATCGTCTCCATTTTGGGGGAACTCGTGGCACTGCAGCCAGGTTTCGAGGCTTGTTTTCGGTTGAAAGATCTGACAACCCTTTGGGTGATAAGATCAAAGAGAAAACGGAACCGTCTTTGTATGTAATAGCCATGGCGTACATAACTCGAGAATCGCCCGATACACAGGGGTCAACTCAATAGGATCGTACGACGACATAGTAAATTACTTCACGGTTTTTGTTAATCATGGACAACGACATGAAGAAAGATACCGCCGCGACTCTAGGAAGAATCGACTCCCAGTCCCAGACCGACGTTGTCAATGGCGACGACCTGCGCCTCGCCCAACTCGGGCACGCGCAGGAGTTGAAGAGACAATTTTCATTGCCGGCACTGGGAGCTCTGTGTCTCTGTCTCATGGCAACATGGGAGGCATTGTCAACAGTTATTGCGCCAGCTTTGGTTAGTGGAGGCGCACCTTGTCTGTTCTACAACCTGTAAGTTGACAGCGAAGCTGGGGTTCTTGGCAACACACACTTAGGCGAGACTAACATCGTGAAAAGCATCATTTCCACAATTTGCACTATCTGCATCGCCTCGTCGCTCGGAGAAATCGCTTCAATTTATCCGACTGCTGGAGGTAAGTTTTGCCCTTCAATGCTAGACAGTCTCCGTTACGACTGGAAGAAGCTCGATCTGAGTTTCAACTCAATAAGACGATGAAGTGCAATTGCATGAAGCTAGAAACTAATTCTCTTCTCTTAAAGGTCAATATCATTGGGTCGCCGCACTATGCCCACCATCAACTCGATCCGCGGCCGCCTTCACAACCGGATGGATTTCTGTGGGTGGCCAGGTTGTTCTGACCTCCTCGGCCGCCTTCGCAGCCGGTCTCCAGACCCAGGCCCTCATTATCCTCAACGATGATTCATATATCCCACAAAGATGGCAGGGAATGCTGTTCTACTGGGCGATCTTGGTATATGGAATGGTTATGAATATCTGGGGTCACAGACTTCTTCCCACCGCCAATCTTTTGTCCGGTAAGCTAATCCGAACTCTTGGCTTCGAAACTTAAGGACCAGCACTAACAACTCCAGGTGTCCTCCACGTCGTCGGTTTCCTCTCCATCTTGATCGTGCTGGGCGTCATGGCACCCAAGAACACAGCCTCGTTCGTCTTCACCGAATTCGTCAACTCCAGTGGTTGGGAGAGTGACGGCGTCTCATGGCTTGTCGGACTCATCAGCGCCGTCTACCCCTTCCTCGGGTACGCTCACCACCCCCTCATAACACTTTACAAGCGCTAACACATCTACACAGCTATGACGCCGCCTGCCACTTGGCCGAGGAAATGCCCAACGCCAGCCGCAACGTCCCCATTGCCATGGTCGGCAGCGTCGTCGTCAACGGCATCATGGGCCTTATATACGGCACCGTCCTCCTCTTCTGCACCGGTCCCCTAGAGGCCCTCCTCTCGACTCCGACAGGGTTCCCCTTTATGCAAATCTTCATGGACGTGACAAAGTCCTACGGCGGCGCGACCTTCATGTCCCTCATGATCATCCTCACCGCCATTGCCGCCACCGTCGCCGGCATCACGTCCACCTCGCGAACGCTGTGGGCTTTTGCCCGAGACAAGGCCACGCCATATGATCACTACCTCAGCAAGGTTAACAAGCGCCAGCAAATCCCCGTCCACTCCGTCGTTCTCGTCACGGTTCTCCAGATGCTGCTCGGTTTCATTTACCTCGGTAACACGACCGCTTTTAACGCCATTTTGTCCATGGCTATCATCGGGATGTACTTGAGCTACATCATCCCCATCGTGTACATGCTGGTGCACGGCAGGAAGAATTTGAGCCGTTCCGACTTCGGTCCCTTCAAGCTTGGTCCCGTCTTGGGCCCCATCCTGAATGTCATCAGCTTGATCTGGATGACTGTGGTGATCATCTTCAGCACTTTCCCCTCGGCGATGCCTGTCACCCCGCAGAACATGAACTACTCGATTGTTGTAATGGCTGGGTGGCTGACCTTTGGCGTGGTCTACTACATTTTATTTGGGCGGAAGAAGTTCGAGGTACCCGCTGTCGATAACGTTGTGACTGGCGTCTCCGTTCACACAGAAGTTGTAGTTTAGAAATGTGCGAGAAGGAACAGTTGGAATTTGAAAAGACGAAAATCGATGGAACCTTAGGTCTCTCATGATTGTGTATCATATTAGTCCCTGAAACCGCCGTGAAATCTCTTCCGGATCTCCAAGTGACATCCCCTGATCATTCCCTCCGAAGAAGCCGACAGGAAAATCTGAAGGCGCCGGGTGTCCAGAATTTGCTTGCCCGAAAGCGTCGAAGAGGTTCATGAGGTCATTACCCATGTTGAACATGTCCGGCATAGAGCTTGCTGTCGGCGGTCCAGCCTCATATGCATCCCACGTGGCGTCCGTCCGCCTCCCATCGCGCTCGCTTTGACCGACAGTCTGCTCCGATCCGTTGACATGGCTCTCATTCGGATCTGTCTCCCCATTGTCGACTAGCTGGGGTACGTCGCCCTTGTCAGGGTCACTGCGCAGTCCCAACGACTTGATGCTCGGCATGAGCCCTCGAATCGTCTTCCATAGCCTCCGACTGGCATGCCCGTGGCGGGAGAACCCCTTCACCAGCTGTACAGCTTTCAAGAACTTCTCCTTGCAAGGTTCAGTAAAGACGCCCGGTGCGTGACACACAGCAAGGAGGATCACCGCCAAGGCGCTCATCAAGAAGTAGTTGAAAGCGTGCTGCTGCCGCGCGTAAATGTCGCTCGTCTCGTTCAAGTGGACAAGTACTTGTATCGTGTCGAGGGCAATCTCGGTGACGAGCTTCGCGCTCTGCATGTCTGCTTTGATACTGGCGGTGCTCAGCACGTGGTGGCGGTGGATGAGCGTGCGCATGTGGTTCCCTCTTAGGTAGAGTAGAGTACGGAGGCGATGCACGCTGCGGGGCTGGATCCTGGGAGCAAGACCTAGCCTTGGGTGCCGAAGCTGCAAATCTTCCGGTATCGAATTGAGCCAGTTCAGTGTCATGAAGTCGAGGAACGCCACCGTATCCTTGGGAATGAATTGCGATGGCGACTCGAAGGGCGGCAATGCCTCCCAGACCTTCGAACAAAGCCTGCCATAGGCAACCATGCATCTCAGATAAGGATACTCGTCTCCCTTGATCAGCCATTATCAGTACTTTATCTCCAATAAAGTTTGATCAAGTAGTGGAGGAACTTACCGGCTCCGGTAACTCGGGATCGATGTCACGATCGATGAGCCCGAAAGACAGACTCGTGCCGAAGCTCCATCGGCGATCTAGTACATATACACACCAGAAGCATCGCAAAGCCAAGTCTCTCTCCTTGGGATCCTTGAAGTTCTCGAGGAGGATTGCGCGACGATGAAGACCGATTTCCAATACTTCCCGCCCAGAGATGCCGATCGATCTCCATGCCAGTAACTCCTCGCCGCAGTGGAACCAGTAAATACTCTGATGATGAGTTAGCAAAGGATTGAAGGCCCCGGTGGCCACCTGGACCAGGTCACAGGAGACGCGGAACTCACTAGCATAGTCATGATCTGGAGCTCTTTCAGGTCGATGAAGGCTTCGCCAGACACACGGCACACGATCGGCTCCACCGCATCTACCAGCTTCGTACTGATGGCATTCTGCCCTTGAGCCTCCATCACTATAGAGGTAGCAATCGCTACCTTGACAATCTGGACATCTTTGAGCTCAATCTTTGGCCGATCCCCGGCAGCGGTCGAGTCTGCGCCCACCGTCGGGTTCTGCTGGGTCCTAACGAAATCGAGGATGTGCGGCAAGTTGGCAGAGACATCGTTCATATTGGTAAATGGATACACAGACTCAACATCATCCTGATAGACATCAAGGAGCCGAAAAACCTCGTCAGCCTCGAACGTCAGAAGACAGTCCAGATCCTTTTGCGATGCCGAATGTGAGGCGGGGTGTTCTGAAGTTTCGGATACCGCCCTAGCAGAGGCGGCCGGCGATGCGGATCTACTCGTCGGCGACGCGTCGCGCGTCTGGATGTGCACGCGAGAGAGCGAGGACTCCGCGATGCGAAGGCTGAAGGCTGACCTGGTAGGACCGACGAACTGCGGTTCTCTCGGTTCGCTAGGCCTCCGGTTGGATTCGCTCGTGTACAGAGGACTCGGATGCTGTGGTCCGCCGAGGGCGGCGGGCGACCGGGTGTTGATCTGTGTGATCTTTCCGGTGAGCTCTCGAAGGGACGAGGTTAGGCTGGCGACCTGCTCTCGCAAAGTTGCCACCTCGTCGCTCAGGTTCTTGTATTGTGAGCTGTCACGACCATTAGTCTACTGGATTGTTGGTCGGAATATGGGAGTGCTTCATACGGGTTGATGGATTCATCTCTCTCGTTGGTGGCCTCGCGATCCCTCAGCGGCGTCTGCTGCGGGCCGGGAATGAAGATACACTCGGCGCCGTTGGAGAGGCACCGCCGGCACACGGCCTGGTGGTCCTCCTTGATGCATTTGAGCTTCCGTTTCTTGCACTCGTTGCTTTTTCCCGGTCAAGCTCTGTCAGCGAAATGTCTTTCCGACGCGATGGTCACCTCACCGACGGTGTGGACTGGATGTCTTTCCTTACCAGGCGACGGGGGTGTACTTGGCCCTCTTGGACCGCTGCACTTCGGCAGATGCAGACGCAGGGGCAGGACGCTTCTGTACCGATGCGGATCCCGCGGCCGTCGACGGCGGCGTCACGGCCTCTGCTGCATCCGCGTCCGGGCCCATGTCTGTGGTCTTCGCTTACTGCTGTCGCAGCCCGGGGGAGCGCGGGTTGCAGATCCGCGGAACAGGTGAGGTTGATCGGAATCGGTGCGGTGGGGTCGGTGAGAGGTTGTTGTGAAGGAATGGTTCCGAGTTTCTCCAAGAGAGGGAGGGGGAGGCGTTCCGGCAGTTATGAGTAAAGAACCGCCCGCGCCCCCCTTATCAGTTCGTCGCAGGCTGCGGCCTGCGATTCATGGTCTAAACCCACTAGGACCCTGATAACGCGGAATTGGAAATCATTCCCGTCAACAATGAGCCTGCTTTCTTCACCTTACCCAGCACTACTTCGGCATCCGATCCGCAAAATGCATCCGATATTTGATTGGCAAACGATTCCAAGCAAGGCGATCATTTCGATTGATGAGAGTATCAGCTGATGTGGAGGCACGCAGTTGCATGTTCCATCTACCTTAAGACCACCAGGGAATGAGAGGATGGAAAAGCAACTGGAAGATAACTCCCTTCCTTCGACAAGAGCACTAGCTGGGATTGGGAAGAACTTCGATCCTGTCATCAGGTCCCCAGAAGTCTATTTTCTCTACTTCGTCAAGATATTCAACCACTCATAGGTCTTGGGTTCTGAGAAGCAAAACTCTAAACTCGAGCCAGTGACAGAAACACGGCAAGTCTCGTCAACCAACACCACATGCTGCACCCCATTACTACATCGCAAATATGGAAGTATTCATCGACATGAAATCCGAAGTCTCAATGCTTCAGTCACTCGCCAATGGGCATCGGTAGCAACTCTGCTGAGTCTAGCCTTGACTCCTCCTCTCAGGCGAGACACCGGCACGCTGCACGCAAAGCCAGACCATCTAGTGGTAGTGTTCCTCTACTTACCTATCCACACTTCGTGTCTCTTTCTTCTGCATCGCTTTACTTCACACGAAGTGTCAAGCTCATTGCGCAGTCTGTAAACCAAGTTTAACAACCAGCGAGAGTCGTGAGAGGCACTGTTGAGCCTTAAAGTTGAACTTCCTTGCCAATGATTATCTCAAGAAGCAGATCTGGGATCCTAGACATCATTTTCGAAAGTCTTGAGCGACTCGAGAGATCGAAGATCTAGTTCAATTTCAAGCTAGACCTAACAATCTATTGATGCAGGACTGGGTCTCGTTCTAGTCACGAATCCTTCGCCCGCAAACCGCGTCGCAGACCACTGGAACATGAAGACATCTTGTTTCACTTCATCAAAGACGAGCACATCTACAAAATTCAAGCACGATTAAGCTGGTCAAGGTTCCTCGTCCCATCGTAACCGTTCACGACAGTCTCTCAGCTTTATCGGATCGGAATACTCAGGGAAGGAAGCCTTGCTTCTAAGAGATAGGAATTTCTCTTGCCAGGCATCTCGCTCCAAGTGGACTGTCTGCCGGACGTCTCCCACCGAAAAGCCTGCTCTTTCCAGCAGCAGGCAGTGAGGCTTTCACGACAGAGCACCACCACCTACAACTCAAACTAAACTTTCCTTAAGATACCAGTAACCTCCGATTAGCCAGAACCAAGCAGGAAAGTCATCTCTCCAGGAATCCAGAAACGCCAACAGCAAAGTCCGAGGACCATCTTCCAGGCACCGCGATCCAACGTTGGTCTCACAAGCTCAGCCTATATCCAGTTTAGAGAGACTGTAGAGATCAGACGAAACACAGGCTAGCTGTCCAAGTGAAAGACTCTACATACTAGGTAGGTATCCTAGCCTAACGTATTACTTGCGGTGTTGGTCTACACACGACTTTGGCCAAGTGTTCTTCTTCCCGGGTTTACCTATCTAAATCAAACTGCTTTGTCCGACTTCAACATCCCGCAGTACTGTGAGAACACCGGACAAGTCGTCGCGAACGGCCTCCAAAGTTCCACCACTCACTCCTTGGGGGAAGGCCCACGCCTGCCTGCCATCTACATATCAGCCAGGTCACAACAATGATCAGCGAGCAAGCGAGGGCACGTGGTAGAAACGGATCGTGAGGTGAAAGGTGATGAACACCTAGTTTGCTTGTTTCGTGCTATACACCCAAGTGGGACATTTGCCACATGTCCGCCGTGTTCCTGAACCCATCCAACGCAAGCGCGTGCTGTGCGTCTTGAACCCAACCAGCCATCCATCCAACCCAGGTATATACATGTCTACGGGACAAACCCTTTCGTCTTCCCAGAAAGCATGCGTGACAGTCCCAAATCCCCAACACCTCGCAAGAAAAACACAAGTTTGTCAAAATCCAAAAATAAAGTAAGAAAACTCTCCTCGCGGAGAGCAGAGCACAACGCCTGTGTACCAGTATCGGGACCGGGGAGCGACGGTTGCCATTCCGCTCGCCTCCCACCACCCTTTTTGATCCATCCGCTGGAAACTGTTTTGGTCGTCCAGAAACGTGGCCGTTTGTGTGTGTATATATACAGCAATGATTTCAAGGCCTCGGTTGCACCACCGAAAGGCATTCGGCTCTTGAGGCGCGAAATGCTGTCACCGCATTCCACTGAGCCATTGTGAAACGTATCTCGACTCGACCGGTTAAGAGAGATATAAATAGAGATAGGTCGATATCGAAGAGAGTCCGGAAGTGACTGAGAACCGAAAAGACGGGGAATAGAAATAAATGCGGCTGCGCGGGTGTGACCCAGCGAATGTCTCCACTCGGCCGACGACACCGGGCAGCCGTGGTGGTACTGATCATGATGTCATGACAAAATTGCCAATGGAAAGAAAATCGTTCTCGCTATTTTTTCGTGATTTCTTTTTTCTTGCTCGACCCTGCGGAGGTCGCGTGGTGGAGGGCGATGTTGGGCAGAGCCGCGTCATGCAGATGGTCAACCGAGAGTCGGCCCAATGAACGCCTGAGCGCGGCCCAACCCCAGATCTCAACCCCAATCACGATTTGCGGGAGAAAGTGCGACACGAGTGACACGATTGTGTGAAATATTCCGAAATTAAGAAAGAATTAAATCCGTGAGAATTCAACGACGTTCCCAATTAGTCTTTAGTAGGCAGTGTAGCCTTCAAAGCCCTCCGCGGCAAGCGGGTCCTGGTGGTAGTTGGTGGGTGTGACAGTGTTTGACGACGAGATGGAAAAGGCCGTCTCGTGCGACAAACCGTTGTTCATTGGCGAGTTCTGACCAAACGGGGAGAAGGCAAAGGCTTCCGACGCGGAGGAGAGCGGCATGTTGGAAACGGCCAGATACGAGGCCTGGGTAGTGTCGATCGCCGCCAACTCAGGCATGTGGTAGGACTGCGGGAAACCCATGTCGTAGGTCATGTTCTCGCCCATGTGGCCAAGAGACAGGTCCATCGACATGGAGGGGTCGAACTGTTGGGCAGTGGCCTGAGTCTCCTCCTCGTCTTCCTCATGGGTCTCGCCCTCGGCGACCTCGTCGTCGGCAGCCACAAACACCTCTTCCATCCACTGCTTGAGCTCGTTCATTGGGGGCCAGTCTCCACCGCCCTTACCACCGCGCTTCTCCTCGTCGTCGCCCCGCTTGTTCTTGCCACGGGGAGTCTTGGGCTTGAAATGCGTGCGGCGGAGATGAGCAGCAGCGTTGTAGTAAGCGCCGTATTGCTTGCGAGCGACGCACTGCTTGCACTTGGAGAGCGGGTTGATAGCCTGGACGCCACTTTGCATGCCGACCGTGCTGGGATCGCGGCATACAAACTTCTTGACGATGCCCTCGTGCTTAGCGTTGATGTGTCTGCGCAACTCGTGGTCGCCGCGGAAGCCATCAGGATGATCGCTGCACATATCGCAGAACACCTTGGGGTGCTTGGGACGAGTGTAGCTACCCTTAGAGACAGCAACCTTGCCTTCCTTCTTAGCAGAAGCCGACTGGGACTTGACCGCGTCGTGAGGCTTGGGGCAGATCTTTGTGCGGTTCGCATTTTGAATCTGCTGGAGGCGTGCTTCTTTTGCCCTGCGCTCGGTGCTGGACTTGGTAGATGCGTTGCTGGTAGCGGAAATAGAGCGCTCCATCATCGAGGAGCCTTGGCTGAGGAACTGCTCGTCGATGGGCGACTGTTGAGGATATTGAGGCGACAAGCTAGTGCCCGCGCCGACGTAGGCTAGGTAATCTGACTTATTCGGTGACGTGCCGGAGGGGACAGCGTAAACTTCCGGAGACATGAAGTCGGCAGCGCCTTGGGAATGTGCCGAGTTGATTCTCGTCATACCGAATGCGCCGCTGAGTGACTGGTTGTCAAAAGAGCTGTTCTCCCTCGTAAGAGGCATGGTCTCGGCAGCCGATGTGCCAGAGCTCATGGACGGGCAAACCGAGTTGATGAGGCTGGCCTGTGAATTCCGGCCATCGTAGGGCGTCAGGAAGTTCTGCGGCGGCGGTACCATGGCTGGAGATGGTATGCTCTCGTCTTGCGCAGCGAGGAAGTCGAGAGGGTTCATGCCGACCTCTGGGAAGCCTGCTTTCTCCTCGACAGGCGAGAGACCCGAGTGGCGTTTATTTGTTGGCGATCTCTGAAGGGAGGACTCGAACAGGACATGAGGGTCATCTTGGCTCTGGTAGAAGCGGTCCATCATGGGGTTGGGGTTATTTGACGTTTGGAGGGGCTGTAGAGGGCCCTTGACGACAAAAGGGATAGACTTTTCTGATCTGTTGGAAGCACTTCTAGACATGCCCGTCATGGGCGTGGCGCGGGGGTGCTGTTGGGACATGACCCTCGCACGCTTTACGGGATGGGGCGAGTCATCACTTGTGCGCTCCTGAAAGAGATTGTTAGCACACGGACACTTGATTCACGGTAGTCACGAGCAGTGATGATGGTGATGGGAGCTGTGGTGATGCATTACCATCATTCTTGTGGGCTGGGCAGCGTAGCCCATGTTGGACTTGCTTCTGGGTATTGTGGCCCTGCGGTTGAGCAGAGGAGCAGCATTGGGCTGTTGGTGTTGTGTGAAGGCGGCGGCGTCTACATGGTAGTCCCCTTGTGATGGGAGCAGGTTGAAATTGCTCTGGGCAGCTTGCGGTGCTACTGATGCATTTTGCTGGAGAAGAAGGTTTTGGAGATTTGCCAGCTCTTGTTGCTTCTGTTGCATCTGCCTCTGAATCTCCTGGACGTTATTGTAAGGATGGTTCATGTTGGCTCAAGTCGGCGGAGAACAGCGGGGTGATGGGCGTAGCAGCTAGGGTGGGTTGGGTATGGTGAGGAAGAGTGAAGCGTGTCGGGCTACCACTCGGTTGAGGAATTCAAGGCCGTCCGAGTCAAGACGGAGGGATAGAGTGTGGTGTTAGACGTCGGTAGTAGACGAGGTGTGATGTGACACGATGTTGCTGCAGCCTCGTTCTTCTTTCTCCAGCGCATTCAAGGTCTCCCGAGTGACGAACTTGTGGAAACCGGGCGGGGAAAATTAATTGTTTTCCTAGGAGCGAGACAAGCAAGACAAAACGCTGTTGTTTGGTTCTTGGTCTTGTCTTTCTATGTAGTATGGCTGGTGCTGCGCGGCGAAACAATAAGACCCGGCGAGAGTCAAGATTTGTTTCCTGGTATTCGAGACTCTTTTGGTGGATTGTTGGGGGGGTCTCGAAGATTTGTGCGAGCAGCAGGATTCAAGGTTGACTTGACTTGAAGTTTGGCGAGGCGGGTTGAGGCGAGTTGATGTTCGATGGTACAGGGAAGTCTGTGGCTTCGAATAGGAAGACGATCGCAGGAGAATTCGGGAAGGCGGACGGCGAGAGGCCAGTGGTTTAAAGAAGTCGACAGGATCAGCAGCGCAACGAATGTCCAGTCATGGAAGTGAGGCTTTGCGGCGTCTCCACAGCAAGCTGGTAATGTCGGTGGAACAGGCAAGACAGAGCACGCTAGACGAGCAGGGATGGAGGATGGAGATGGATGGTGAGGGTGGATGAATGATGGTGGATGGGAGGGGGGTGCGAGGACGTTGGAGTATGGGTGGTCGTGGTGGGTGGTGGACGTGCGTTGTGTGTGTGTGTTGCGATGATGATGTGGTGGTGTGCGGGATGGATGGATGGATGGATGGGGGTGTGGGTGTTTCTGTCCAGTGTCTTTTTGGGAAAACTGTGAGATGGTTTGGATTGGCCGAGGATTAAGCAGCATTGAGGTTGGATGGAGGGTGTGATTGAGACTGACGAGTGAGAGTGAGAGTGAGAGACCGCCGAAAAGAGTGAATTTGAGAGTGAGACTGAGAGCAAAGTACAAGTGAGTGAGTAAGTAGTGGTGGTGATGCTGATGATGAGCTGGCAGTCAAGAAACAGCCGCCACTAACAAACACGAGGCAAAACACAACGACATTCACTGCTCTTTCGGTATTGCAAATGTTACTGCAGTTCCATCAATGTTACAATGGAATACATTGCGCTGCTCCTCTGCTGCTGGGCTGCTATTCTGCCCGGCGGTCAAAGGTGCGGTGAGAAGAAAACGACTGGAAGGGGGGTGTGGGACGAGCGGTGGGAGGGACGATCAAGACCACGAGTGGTTGATCACCACCGGCACGACCAAGGATGAGGGGACCACGAGAAATGGAACTCTCGACAGCACAGCAGACGAATATCCGTAGCATGGCAGAAAAGAGAGAGCAAGAGAAATACGTGGGCGGCATCGCAATTGGCGGCACAGGGCCGGCAAAGAACGAATGGAAGCGAGGAAAGAAGGTTAAAGTGGGTGCAGCCGCCCGCCCGTGGCCCCTCTCACTCTCACTCTCACGCCGGTCTCTCACTCCGCCTCTGGGTCTATCCGTTCCCTTAGACTTCAGTGGGCTTGAATGAGCTCAGTAGCGTGCCTCAGTGAGAGCATCACTCTCACTCTCACTCCGAATGACAACACGTGGACCACTTTACAGATGAAAAGCTGCTCTGCGACTGGATGGAAATTCATACAATTGCATTCACTCCCCAGGGGAACTGAGAGCCGTTTGTCTCCACTGAGCAAGTAGAAAGAAAATAAAAAGGCGTAGTGTAAAGGTAAACACGCAACATGAAAAAGGGCTGACTGGGATCTGCCCGTCAACACATCCGGCCGAACGAAGCGTCGTCGCACACGGCGTTTCCAGTTTCTCCCCAGTCTGTCTGTGGCTGTCCCTCTCACTCACTCACTCGACACCCCCAGCGGCTCCTGAGAACGTGCCTCCCTCCAACCGCATCTCGGCTTCGGTGACGACTTGTCCCAGTTTCCAGTGGTATTTTTGGGAGGTGTGGGTGTAAGTGCTGGTCACCAGGGGGCGTGTGGGCACCGAACACGTCTGCTAGCGCGTGTGAGGCAGGGGTATGACGCCTAATCATCTCTCCTCTCATTGATGCTCGCCGAGTCACTCTCACTCTCAATCAGGTCTCTCTCACTCTGGCTAGTGGTCACTCACTCTGGGCATCTCCATCTCCATCACGTTCTCTGGCATTCCCTATCCTGATACCGAGGGATAGGTAGAGAGAATTGAACTGGACAGCACCCTTCTCCAACTCTTTGCCCGGCTGGCTGCCGTCCAGCTCACCCACGGACCTCTCCTACTCACACCTCCCACGCGGAACTCAACATTGCAATATACCACCCTCATTCTAACCTACGAGGATGAGCAAGATGAAGTCGTATTCAGCAACTCCCAGTTGGGCACTCTTCATCTTGGATCTTGTCCGTATCGAGACTGGGCCTGAACCCACGGCTCAGGAACCTTGCTCTTAGCTTGGGCTATCACGGCTCTTCTAGACCTCTTGCGCGCGCCTGTCTAGCACCTACTAGGCCCCGTAGCTGGGCAGCTGTCTGTCATTGTCAATCTTGGGCCCCGGGGGCGGCGCGACCTTAATCTTGAGCCCTTACCAAACCCAGCCTGGTGCTGGCCATAACGTTCCCTAGTGCTGGCTATCATGACCTGACCTTCATCAAAAAGTGCCACTGTCCGAGGGCAAGCTCATATTAACAAGGTCCCCCAAATTTCACTACCGCCAGGCGCCAGCACAGCACCAAGCAGCAAAGCACAACACGACGCAACTTTGGGGTTCGGGCCGCCGTGCTGTATGTCTGTCACATTGAGAGGAACCTGGCCAAGAAAAACGTGGACAGCCGCAGTCTGGCCGGGCCTGAAAGGCAACTCAAAAAAGCCCGGCCGTCGGTCTGAGAGCTACCTCACAGTACCCTCGTCCCCTTGATACTCGGCGCCTCTCCGTTAGGTAGTGACCACCTCACTGTTAGTAATTATACGGATTCCGCAAGAAACCTGGCAGAATGGGCCGACATCGTGATCGTCCCGAACTTTCACAAACCAGGCCCACCTTTGCGGATCCTCCTCGTTGCGGTAAAACGAGATCGCGATGCGATGGAGATATGCCATGCCCTGCCATGACTTATTGTTGGTGTCTCTTTTTTGCAACGGACCCATTATCGTCTCTCAACACCATATGCCGTCCAAGCAAACCGGATCCAAGCACACCTCACCTCAACCCTCTCGATGCCGTCTCTTGTTGCAAACACCGCGCGTCCATTTCGCATCCATCTGACAATCCGAGCCGATATGAATGACTCTTGTTGACTCTGCTCATCATGCTTGACTCTAATCCGTGCCCGTGGCTTTGATAGAACCCCTCTTCTTGAGAAGGAAGCACCAGAAGAACGATTAATGCCGCGACTTATCCTAAGACGGTGACCATCGCGCGCAACTGTGCGCAAGCAGAAAAAGAGAATGCGCACGAAGCAGCAGCTTAGCCGCTTCAAACGGTCGTTCGGCAACAAACACCCACCATCATCACCAACACACACACATACACACACACCATTGATGAAGGCCCCGCATAGCGATTGCATGAAGATCGTCCGCAAAAATAAACAGACCAGACCACGATCAAACCAGACCAGCCAAACTATGCTCTTGCGAAAACGGGCACAAGTTGCCCTTCTTCCTTTTGTCACACCCCGTTTCCTTTGGTGGGATGCGTGGCTTCGGGAGGGGAGGGGAGCGAGAGGTCTTACCGCAAAGCGCGCCGTTTTGAACCACTTCTTCACACCAAGTTCCAACCGCTTCTCTCCCCGTCACGCCCGTCTGACAAGAACATGACTCGTCCCTGGCGCCATTGACCGTTAGGCTTTCTCTCATGCGGTTGCGGCAGCCGCTAGAGTTGACAGCCCATACAGCCCACGGCAGCCCGAGAGCCAAAAAAGGCAAAACGAGAAAAGTCAACCATTCTTTTTGAGTTTCCATGTTAAGTTCCCGCGTCGGGCTTGTTCAACGGGACCAAGAAACCTATTGGCCGGGTTGAGATCGTTATCAAGTCTGACGGATATCATCATCATGACTTGTCCGGTTGTAATAGCCGCAAATGAAGGGAAAATGGTAGAGCAACTCTATTTCGTCTGGACTTCTGTAACCCTTTCCCCTCATGTATTCGCGTCCTTCCTCGTCCTTAATTACCCTTTTTAATATCAACATAGCTTCAAGTTCGTTCATGCAAAGCTTCCCTTAGCTCCCCTCAACACACACCACCCCTTTCTCACGACCCTCACAATTGTTCACGCGTCAATCAACCGCGAGCTGCCACTGCTCCTCTCCATCTCACACAGAAGCGAATGGGTCAAAGAGTGAATTGGCTTTTGCTTGTCTTTCGGGACGAGATCGGGATGAGGAGGGGCGGAAACTTTTTTCCCTATTTCCCCTTCCTGCCTTTGCTTGACACAACCTAGATCCTTGGGTTATCATCTCATTTCTCGGATCATAACATTTCTCTGCTGATTTTCTTCTCAACGGTCCAAACTTCATACACTAAGACGGTTGACCATCCATGAAGAGTGGGCGATAATTACTCCGTTATGAATGACGATGTGATGAAAAAAAAAATAGTCCATGAGGGAAACTTGTAAGATCTTCAATGACGGAACGTGTCAAACGTTGGACAAAACCGAGCGCTTAGCAGTAAGTACATGCGTACGGAACCAAGAAGAATTCCAATGCAGGCACTTTACACGTTTACTGAACCAAACAACGATTCAACCCTCTCCTAATTAGCAGAGTGCAAGACATCCCAAAACACGTTCTTACGCAAGGGGGCCCGAAGTTTTGTCGAACCAAGCCCATGCCTGGCGACCTAATCTGATTGATCTCCAAGTCTGGACCAGGGACGGGGGGATCGGAAGAGACTCCGGGCATGCATTCCCCCAAGACAGCCATTACCAAGACTCACTCGACACGCAGCAGAAGGCGGGATGTTTGATGCACCACCACCCCAAAGAGAAAAAGCAAAATTCCAATATGACGGCAGAGTGTTTTTTTTTTTTTTT
>JFBX01000359.1:30571-47943 GCA_001563135.1 Colletotrichum simmondsii
TGGAATTCCCGATTCAAGGGGGCACGGCGGGGGCGTGGTATCTTAGTGCGATGCTTGCTCAGCCCGAGGAATAAGAAACTCCAACAGAGACAAATTCGTCATTGTAGGTCGACACTTGTGACGTTGGAGGGCACAGGCGGGCAGATCACCACCTCCTTCGGGCCCTTTTAGGCTTCATCCATCCACGCATCTTGTTGCGCACCGACATGCGGCTTGCCGTGGGCCCACGGGCACTTACACATGGAGATGACAGAGGCAAGAGAAAAAGAGCTGAACGTGAGATGTCCATTTCCCAAGCCAAGCCATGCCACCCCATGCCTCGGCGCACCCACGGACGCAGCCTCTTCCATGATGTTCAGGCACGATATCCCATCACGGGCATGTCTTCCTAGTCTCCCTTTCTGGTGTGGTCAGTCTTTACGTGAATGCTACGACCAAGGGGATCGTATTTTGATGGGCAACCATCGCCAACGACACATTAAAGTGCCTCCTCTCGAAGCGGCAATGATGTGACAAGCTCTGGATCTGGACCCCAGACGCCCGGATGCTGGCTGACCACCACTACTTTAGTCCGCCATCCGTTGCCTTTGTATCACATCACGTTGAAATCCCATTTGATGGAATTTACAAAGATGCAAGTAGGAAAGCAAAACATTGCAAGATCTAGCAAAGTCGGAAAAAACGCCTAACCAGTAGAATATTGGCTGTCGAGCGTTGGCTTGCATGCGGCTTGCAGACTCGTGAGAGAGACAGCCAACGCTGTAACGACCAGGCCGCGGCCCTGGGCACATCACATTCCATCAGCCCAATCCCCATCCCATGCACAGCACCCACAAAGTGACGCCGGCAGAATCTGTCTCTTGTGTTGTGGTTAACGATACGGATGACGGTCACTGGACGCATCTCATCCCCCTTCCGCATCTCAGTGGCATCGAGTGGCATCTGGTGGCATCCAATGTGATGCATTGGCGATGTTGGTCCAATCGACAGCGTTTGCCTCGTTTTCGACAAGTACGTACCTCTCTCTCTACCTCAATGGAGGTACGTAAAGTAGGTACATAGTTACCTCCAGTCATCACTGAACCGGCGTTGGAGAACCCCCCACACTAGACCGCCATCAGCGCCGGTTTCCTTCCATCATCCGCTGGCAAACCAGACGCTAGTGAGGGTTAGGTACTAGCATCCACTGAAGAGTTGCTCTGTATAGGTCCGTATAGATAGCATTTTGCCCGGTGAGCGAGATGAAGTGGTCCACGACTCCACGATGCTGCGGCTGTTCTACTGTATGAGTCCCTGTGTCTCATTCTCTACTTGTACAACTTCCAAGTTCCCCAAAGTCACAGATCCCCAGCTTCAATTCCCACTTTTGGCCGAGTTCAGCTTTGACGAATCACAGCTCGCCCACGCAGCTCTAGAAGAAGACTAGCGTCGCAGGGCGTAGCTCGATTGGCTACGGCGTGTTCCCGCAAAGTGAGGCTGCCGCCCCGCCGGCTCCTACGATTGGCTCTTTGCGTTCGGGGGAAAGAGAGGAAGTACGTACCGGTCCCTTTCCCTCTTCCTCCTCTTCCTGAATCCTCGTCTTCCTCCTCCACCAACTGTGCAAGTTCATCACCATCCATCCATGGAGCTCGGCGGCATGGCCACTCCCTACACGGCCAGTCTGGGTCTCGTCTCGTCTCATCTGCCCAGGTGTGCCAGACCTCCTCCTCCACTCGAACGAACTCTCTCGCTCGTGACCGACCCGTTCCTGGGGCCAAGGAACGTGCAAGTGCCAGTTCTCTCTCTCTCCAGTCTCCATCATCACGGCATCGCCCTCACCTAGCGTCATCTCCTTCATCTCGCAACTCCGTCTACACAGTCACCTAATCTTGGCTACCATGATCCATCGGCATCAGATTCAGATGCCAATTTGTCAAAACGTGACGCCGCACGCGCGAACCGCTGCGGGTCCCTTTTCACGTCCCCATTCTCATGGCCCATGGAATCTGGAATTTCCAATATCTGGGAACATCACGAAAGAACTGACCAGCCAAGCCAAACATTTCAAGTCTCCATACCAAATCCCACCCCCAAAAGAAGCTTGGGATCGTCCCGCACCACATCTCGCAACAGCTCCGCCTCGAGGGATCATCGCTGTTGATCCTCTTCGGCTACTTCCAGCTGCTCGAGCTGAATTGGGCCCCAAGGCTCCCCCGACTCTCCCACCCTTTTCCTTCCAGGGCCCCAAACCATCAGCCCGCCCACAGCATGCACCGTAACCCCCCAAGGAAGCCCCCAGCCAGAAGCTATTAGTTGGCAGAAACCCGCAAAGTCTCTCTTACCGTCGGGGGAGTCTGGGACAGAGAGATGAGGTGTCATCAACCGCGACCCTCCTTGTAGATGGACCGGTGGCCCAAGCATCTCTGCGACAATCTCCCGTCATCAGACGGCTTTTGGCATTACGAGTGGGGGGTGTCCCCGGCACGTCCGGGTCGTTCTCCCCAATTCCCCCCCCTACCGTCCCCTCACCATCCCAATCCTAAGGTTTGGTGTATTGTTTCCGTCTCTCACCTTTCCCAGTTGGATGGCAGCTTTTGAACGCTGGAGAATGGAGTTGCCCAGAACCAGTTGCCAGAGGCTCTAGTGTATTGCAGATCTGCACTCCGTTTGTCGAACCCTCACCGAACTCTGTTCTCTATCTCGTCAGTACGGATACAAGCGGCGCCCGCTGCACCCTGCACAACTGCGCGCGACTCAGGGCCAGCCAGCGAGATACCTGTTCATGACAGTCACAGAGCAAAGGACTGACCGCAGTTTGCAACGGATTAGGTACGAATACTGACACGACATGACAATGCACAAGTGGGTTATTTCCTTGTATCTCATCGTCCCCCACGATGCCGATGTCTCCCATCTCGCTTTCGCCGTCGCTTCTAGACTGTCTCACGAATACAACGCTACGACCTAACTGAGTACGGGAGTATGGCGGCGGTGACCCTTCATTATCGCCGAAACTGCGCTTACCGCCAAGGATCATCAAAATCATCAATCTTATTAGCGATTTCACCTTGACTCCCTTTGGAAAGAAAGCAACGAAAAACTCTATGAATCTCAATTGTACGGATCAAGCCATCGGCCCTTTGCGTGCAACACCAGCAGAACTCAATCCTCGTAGTGGAATGGCGCCAACTTCTGCCACTCTTGGCACGGCATGACTTCCAAAGTTCCAAGACTCAGATCCAAATCTGTTTGCCAAAGTTCCATCTCGAGTTCCTCAAAGTTCCCTTTTCGCCAAGCACGAAGCTCATCAGTCGTTTCTTCTGTGCGGCGGCTGTGCCAGACACAAGAGGAAGAAAAAATGACATGACACCAAAAGTCCAAGCAAACATCCGCATGGCATGGCACTCGCATGGCCTGTCTTTGAACGCCTATTTGATATCTCAAATCAGTACCCACTGCCGAGTGGGCTGAATTATCGTGTCTTGAACGGCTTCTGGCATGACACGGCCCATTTCGGTGAGATTCGAGAGAACTAAGAGAGGGGTAACACCATCAGTATACTACCTTACCAAACCATCCATCCATCCAACCATTCACACGGGAGGAGACAGATACACAACACACACGGAGTAGTCCCTAGGAAACTCGAATAGCCTATCGCCGCTAGGACTTCTGCTTTCCTTAACCGTCTGCCGTCATCCAATCCGGGACGGCATGAAGAAGCGCCTTGGCTTTAACTGCCCAGGGAGCAGATTCATGCCTTCTTTCCTTCCCTCAGTAGGCTGCGTCCGAGAGCGAACTGTCAATTGTGAGTTTTTGGAAAGTCTGTAGCCGTCGGATCGCCGAATGGGCATCCGTGCTCTAATCGGCCCCGAGCCGCATCGCATCGCATCGCATCGCAGTGACACCACAACCACCCGCATCCGCATGGCGTAGCGTATCGGCGTGCCGCCTACTCGCTCACAGACGATACGGATACCACACACATTGATACACACACAATATCTTTGCTGCGTGGTACTTTACCTTACCGCACTGCGGCGCAGCGCCGGCTTCTGATAGGAGCTGTGTTGGATTCCTTTGTTGTTGATCTGTTTCGCTTTCTCTTTCCCACCCCGGGCGGTCGCGGCTGACTGGGTCATGTAAGTCGAGCCTGCAGGAAGAGTGTTGCCTGGTAGCCTGCCGCGATGTTTGGTCTCCTCCGATCACGCGCGGCACGGACGATGCTGTCGGTTCTGCGTGCTGCGGTCAGCATTCTACCTTGAGCGACCAATGAATTAGTCGTCGAGGGGAGGTTTCGATGTGGCGGCAGCGGGCGGGGGAAAGGTACGCTGCGGGATCTGCGCGTGTTGGTCGTTCTCCAGACCGGCGACGGTATTTCTGTGCGCGAGGAGCGGGCTTGTTCGCCGATACCGCGGCGACAGTGTGTTTTCTAATGACAGAGAGATGCCTTCAATGTACTTAACAGTGCGGGTTTGAGCTTGGATGATGTTGAGCATCAATGATGAGCCATGATAGTCGCCGCCTTTAGTTACGTCTATACAGCCTGAGGGCGTAGAGCGTGATACTTTCGCCATGAGAAGGAGTCTCCCAGATGCCAACTGTAAAGCCACAATCCAAAGAATTACCTTTGGGCGTCTTCACTGCGATTTAAACGCCACTGCAGGCAATTTTGAGCCTTTACCGTCTTCATGCTTCGTCGGGACGGGCCTTCCTGTGGCTGTAAACCTAGGTATACTTTGACGTAAAGACCTGGAAAGTTTACTCGCTGTTATAGAACCTCTTGCGCATAGCGCACTCATTCTATTATTGGTGGCATTCGTTGTTCTGCATCTACCGAGATACCGAGAACTTCATCCTGTTACTTATCGTTCAGGATATGAGCTTAGCATGAGTTGAGCAGCAAACAATGGGCCTCCCAGAGATTCGAGAGAGCCATCAGACAACGCAAAGCAGTTGTTGATCTTGACCCGATCCTTTTTTTGCCGGGACACAGAAGGCCATGCAACATCCATGTTCTGGGCTCTAGCTTGTTGGTTCTGAAGATGGTGGCTGTGATTATAGAGCTGTTAGGCGGCATGGTTCGCCAGCCTCTCCCAGCGAATCAAAGTAGCTGTCCATTTGTGAGAAGAACGGCTAGATAACACAGCCATTTCACTGCATTCTTAACTCTTCTCAAGTGAGACGTGGTCATCCGCAGCTTGTTGGAATCCCAATGATTCTATCTTGCACCGCTATGTGTGACTAGTGATGTGAGGTAAGCTTCGTGTGGCCAGAATCAGACATGTATACTGCCTGGAGAAGCTGAATTTGCCAGCAAAACTCCGTACGGGACCAGAGAAAACAAGCCAATATCCAGCTTACTTTTCTTGTTCCCTAGAGAGTTCAGCTTTGGGCAGTTGATATGGCCATGGTGAATTACACTCCGAAGAATGATGCAAATAATTGATCACGCATGTCGATCATCGATAAATCGGCACTACAAAATACAAATTGGCGTGGACTACGGATAGTGATCACATATACAGCAAAAATTATGACGCGGTATCTCATTACAACATTTGCATAACTTATTCTGTACCTTAGAGATACAACCTTCGCAACTGGCATTCCATAGGTATCTAAGTCCTCAAGGTGGTTGCTCTTGACGTCCAATGATAGCATCGTGACACGTGACCGTCTACGTTATCGGAGCATCCCCACCGGCAAAACACCGGCGATCTTATCTGGGCGGGACCCTGCTGTAAATGACACCTGTGAGCTACGGAACCACGGCAGCCAATGCGCGGCGCGATTGTCCAAGCAGCTTCAAGGTGGCCACTCGAGCAACGGGCACCTCACCACCACAACTTTCAATTTCTCTGCATGTGAGCGAACCTTCATTCACACGGCACGATGCGCCGTTCCAATCTACTTTTGCTGGCCACGGCCCAGCTTTGCGGGGCTCGTCATCCTGGCTTCAGTATACACGATGACCTCGTGGCATATCCCCAGGTTCGTCCGATCCCAAGGAGTTCTATGGAAGCTCTGGCGGGCAAACTGACAATGAGCGCACCTACAGTACGAGATAGTCTTTTCGGAATCCTACATATTAGAACACGAAGCGCAGGCGTTACTGGACCGCACAAACCCGCATTCTGCCTACTCGGCCGAGTTCTCGACAGCTTCCGACGTCTCCCAGAACGTCCGAGAGGCCACCGACGCCGACAATGGCCGCTCGTCTGAGGTCTTTGAGCGATACGAGCTCATGAACACGGCTGACTTGAAGTACCTCTGCTCGATACCCATCTTGGAGCCCCAGACTCCCGAAAACCACACGGCGACGGAGCTCGCGAAGCAGGAAGAGGCACGCGAGCTGGCAAAGGCCTCGGCGCACGGCTGGGAGCTGCTGGACGAGCTGGATGGCAACTGTCTGTACTTCATGTCCGGCTGGTGGAGCTACAGCTTCTGCTACAACCGCGAGATTACCCAGTTCCACGCCCTCCCGACGGTCCCCAACGGGCAGCCGCCCGTCCGCGACCCCCACACAGCCGAGTACGTCCTCGGCAGGGTACAGAAGTCGCCTAGCCAGCGACAAGGCCAAGAGCAGCAGCATCAGCAGACGACAAAGTCGGGAGACCCTCCCGCGAATACGGATCTGCAGATTAAGGGAGACCAGCGGTATCTCGTGCAAAAGATGGAAGGCGGCACCGTCTGCGACTTGACGGGCCGCGACCGGACGATCGAGGTGCAGTACCACTGTGTGCCGGGCATGAAGGGAGACCGTATCGGTTGGATCAAGGAGGTCACCACATGCGCCTACCTCATGGTCGTCAATACGCCGCGCCTGTGCGACGACGTCGCCTTCCTCCCGCCGAGGGCCACGAGCGCGAACCCAATTAGCTGCCAGCTCATCCTCCCCTCCGACGATCCCGCCGCCCAGGCAGAGTGGCATCGTCGGAAGACGTTGGAAGCCGAGGAATCTATGGTTGGCAAGCAGGAGGGCGCTGCCGCAACGGACGAGGAAGAGGCGGCGGAACTCCTGAAGCAGGCCCAGCAAGACCCTAACGTCAGAGACAAGGCCCAAAAGGGCGTCAACGTGGGCGGCGTCATTGTTGGTGCGCGAAACGTGCTCGGCGATGCGGACGAGGAGGGCAAGCCACCGACGAAGCTCTCGCCGCCGCGTAGCTACCTGCCTGGACGCGGCCACGGCCCGCAGGTAGAGATCATTGCCAGCGCCAAGAGCAAAGCCGAGGGCGGCGCAACGGAAATGCTCGACGACGACGAGCTCAAGAAGCTGGATTTGAGCCCTGAGCTCGTCGAGGAGATGCGGGCTGAGCTGGAGCGGATCGCTGGCGACAAGGGATGGAAGCTCGAGGTGGTGGAGCAACCGGGTGCACAGAGAGAGATCCAGGGCATTGTTGACCATGGCTCTGACAGCGAGGATGGCGAGGAGGCCAAGGGAAAGAGGAAGAAGAAGGTTGTGGAAGGCGAGAAGAAGACACAGCAAAAGGGTCAGAAGCAGGAGAAGCAGGATCAACAGCAGGAGGGCAGCGAAGAGCAGTTCTTCAAGGAGGAGCTGTAATGATGCCCTCCCCTGATTTGATGGCCTAGCATTGGCGTTTGGAATGTTTCTTGTATTGATATGCTGAATGATACAGAGGGCCGTACGTTGGCTCCCATGCTCTTGAGAGTCTCTTTAAATGCACACGTCCTTCTCTACAGCCCACTACTTGCCTCTGTAATTTCACGAATGCGTCGACAAATCCAAGGTCCTCTTTCAATTCCTTTTTCGCTCGGTTCTCAGGAGTATTCAATTGTAGGAGTTGCTCGGTTTTCAGAACTGTTCGGTCTTGAGACTCTTCGGTTTTTAGGGTGTTCGGCTTTCAGCCTTTCGATTCTTAGAATATTCGGTTCCCGAACCGTTCGGCATACTATTCCGGTGCTCAATCTAATAGGAGACTGTATTGATGAAGGATTAAACCATTCTGCGTCCTCGGGCAGCAATCGGACTTGTCGGAAACTATACGATCGGTGGCATCAATTTGCAACATGGCATCACGCGGGCTCAACCCGAGATGATAGTCATTCAACGGGCGTCAAGTACGAATCACTGACAAGGCGGGCGAATGTTGATTTCTTCTCTCGATCTAATGGCCACGTCGGACTTGGAATCAATTCGATGTAACACCCGGACTCGGTATCCTGTTCAACCCAACGGTATCCCGAAACGGCAATGTTTTGGACCACTTCTTGGTTAGCTACAATCGACTGGATCCACAATAGCTGGACTGTTATGATCTTCAGGGTCATGGTGTCGACTGCCGTCTCTCACGGATCTCAACGAGGTCTAATTTGATCGTGGTCTAGGCCATTATCTCGATGCTTTGTTGTTGTGAGGAACTGGCAGGGATGCTGGCAACGTCACTCCATACAGTTCATATGAAGCAGCCTCGTGTGAGACAAGACCTACCTGCATTAATTACTGGAGACTGACGAATGTAACGCTCAAATGCATCTTGTTGAGCTGTTGAATGTTCTTTTCCACGATCAACCCTACAGAACACAAATGAACGAGCCGAACCCTCGGTGCCAACATCCATGACATTCGAACTCCGCTCTGTCCTCTCTGCGGAGACTAACGTTCTTGTCCTGTCTCGAGCAACGCCGAGACTTCTGCCCATCGCAATGCTTGGCTTTGCAGATAATCTGATTACTCGAGACACCGCGGCTTCCATGGCATGGACGTCCGCGGTACGACTTGATTACACTCCCGCCGGACTACCACCGTGACCGGACTGGAGTTGTTCATTCGGAAAGTCACGTCCGGGACCTGCCGGGTTTCCTGGAGTTTACAGCAATTGCCAATCGAAAGCTCTTGCCTTGACTATTGAAGTTGACAGAGGAAGGTGGGAGGTAGTAACGAGAGGTGCCCCTTTGCTAGGAAGGCACCATCCGATAATGGCAGGACGGGGGCATCCCACTTGCCGGACCGGAGGGCGGCAACGGCATCACCTCCTTCCGAGACGTGGGAGGAAGGTACCCCCGCCGAGGCGTGACCTGCCCTTTGCTCCGTCCAGAGGAAGATACGAAGACACGTGCTCACTGCTTGTTCAGCCTGTCGGTGTGAGTGAGGCAAGCACTGGTAGCTGGACATCACATCGTCTCCTGCCGACGGCGTAAACGTTGACAAATAGTACATGGGCGTTGAGGCAGAATATCTGCGATCTGCACATCTCTGACTTTTCTCTCTTCATTCCCAATCTCGGTTCAAATTTCAGTCGTGATCCATCGCCATGGCTAGCCCGCCCCCCGTTGTAAACTCCCTCAGATTCCCTCAGCCCTCTTCCCCGGTATCCGGGACTGGCTCCGGAAAAAGCTGCCACTCGAAGATTCTCAACCAACCCTACCCAACCCTGATGGAGAGTTTTCTTTGTTTTGATGAGGCAGAGAATCCGGAGGAGGCGGAGTTACATGGTAAGTGATTGGAACACGTATGCTCTCTTGGGCCTTGGCTCCTGAATCCCCTTCATCATCTACCTGCCTGGGCAGTTCAGGCTGTCAAGCTGTCTGTCGCAGATTAGACTTCTAACGATCATATCGCCAGTGCCCTGAGTACGAGGGGACCTGTGCAAGCTAGCAACGTCAAATGCCCACACTGCGTACGACATGTCGTTTTCGCCTTGACCTCTCGTCGCCCGTCGCATTGCCTGCCGCCCCCCCGTGCACTACCTTACCGCTTGGCAGCCACTAAGTTCTTGATCCTTGGCGGGCAGGCAGTGCTTAGCGTCTTTGAGCTTTCCTCTATCAATCGCAGCTAGGGCCTATAGCAGACACGATACGACCCGACAACACAACTCAACTCGGAGAGAGAGAGAAAATATTCAGACTTTGAGGAGTCGACTCTGAAGTCTTGGCTTCGACTTCTGCTGTCTAGTCTATTTGGGGCCCAGCCAAGATATCACGTCTTAAGCTTCTCCAGGATCCTGAAATGAGTTTGGAATTGATAATTCAAGGGCATAACCATTCTGCTGGGACAGGTTCTTCGGCATCGTCGGTTCAGGGGCACGCCGCACGCACATTGCACTACCAACTTCGCGGAGTCACACTTTCGGAGTCACCTACCGGCCATGATTGCAACATCAACTCAAAGTCGGCACTTGCAAGGCACAGCAAAATGGGATCGGCGCTTTTCCCCTGCGCCTGTCGTATACCCAGAAGTTTCACTAAACCACCCGACTGCCGATTCGCCATCGTCCCAGGGCGCGGGCCGTGGGCTGCTGCTGCTGCTGCTGAGTCCTCATCAATTGAGTTGAATCAATGATCGGGCTAGATATTGACGAAGCCCGTTGTTCTGACTTTGACCTACCTGTCATTTCGGACATGGACTTCCATTCGGCGTCCGAAGCAATACCCGGATCTGTTGTTGTAGCCTTGTAAGACTCAACACAGCTTCGAGATACTCTTGCTTGTCAGGGATGGCTTGCCATCGTCATATGGTTTCGGGAGCCATGTGTATAAGCCACGGATGCGTCGTCCGAAGTTCGGGCTGTTCAATTGTTCAACCGACAAATTTATCCACTCGACCCAAGGCCCTGGCACGCCCCTCGAAATGCAACCTCTTGGTTAGGAGGGATATTGCAGACAAGGTGAATGTGGATGTGAGTGGAGGACACATTGGGCGGCAGCGCCCGTTGACAAAGTTTATGCTCCGATTGAGCTAGTCTAGGCGATATTGCCAGCTGGAAGAAGAGATTTCCGGCTGCCCATTGTTCATGACAACTTCGACTGGGCAGCAGCATAGAGAGTTCCAGCCAAGTGGATAGGAAGACAAAGCGTCAATCCTACAACCTGCCCCTTGCAACTTACAAGCAGAAAACATCAGGCCCTCGTACCGGGTCGGCTCGGGAGCACACCGATAACCCCTTTGACGGCGTACGTGTGTCGGTCGGCCGGCGTTGTCGGCCGGCGTCCCTATCTCGACGTCCTCGACCAAGACTTTGCGGACCAGTAAACGAAGCCGCATGCCAGCTCCTCATGTTGAGCCCTGATCATCAACTTAGGTCAAGACCGTTCAGGAGATTCTCCCCGAGTCCGGTATCCACTTTTCTACGCTCAAGTCTCTCTCGGCGCCGTTGGAAGAGGAAACGCCAAGGACATCGCCGAGTCCATCATCGACACCACTGATCTTCTCGGCCTTGCTGGGAGCACGTACCAGCGGCCAGGACTCCGTACTATATTCCGTACTTGTCGAGAAAATCATCAAGTCAGTGCTTTGCCTCGCAGGGCGGATGAGGTCCGCGCGCGCCGCTCTTCACAAAGCTCCCGATCAACCGCAGGTAACCGTGAACCCGTTGGCGATATTACCCTCACAGCACCCATCGGGGACTCCGGGACTCGATATTGGTTTCGAGAAAGACCCCAACTTCTTTGCAACGCTATGATACCAAGCTTTTGTGACCACTGTCGTCCAAGACTGATTGACATTCGAGCTGGGCGATCCCTGTCTTGTCTTTACAGTTCGATGAGCCACCTCCGCATCATGTCAGGGGCCGTTGATATGGATGCCGCCGGCATCAGAGCAATTTCCCTGAATCGGATCGTTCTGGAATGTTCAGGACCCCGGAAACCCCTCATTTGAGCACGTACAAGATTTTGACAGCTGCAAATCGACAGGCATTGAGTCGTAGTAGACGGGGATAGATCGACGACCCTATATCGTCTACAAACCGCCTCAACCGCGCAAATTGCTTCGAGTCGCTACGCATGCAAGGTATATGCGTACAGTGATGATCAGGAAGCCTGTCTGGGAAGTTCCGCATTCGACTCGAGACTTGGACATCTGATGCAACGCGAACGCGCGCTTTTGGTTGCGGACCCCGGAGGCTCTTTCGATGGCCACGTACATTCCAACGGAGCAGCATGATGCGGCAACCCCAGACCAGACCATAACAAAGTCCCAGACATGCAGACATATCTGGACCATGAAGTGATTCAGAGGTCTCGGGGACTGGTTCCCGGAACGAGGTCGAAACGTGGCATGGCAAGCAGAGTTTGGGCACCCGAGGAGGGAATTAAGCATCTTGGATCTCTGGAGCTCGAGTCGAGCTTGAGTCCCTGACGCTGGAGTCAACGCAGACGCAGCCCAGGACGCGGTTGCCCCGGGACTCCCTGGCTCGCCGTCACGAACAAAGCTCGCACATGTGGTCCATAACGGCGGGGGTGGTGCCTGCGGTTAGCTCCGCTCGGCGGTACTCAGTGGAGGATTTTGATGGAGCTTGGCATGAGCGGGCGGATGCCGGGCACGTCTCCAGGAGCCAGACAAATGGCTCCGTTCGCAGAGGGGCCGGAATAGCGCCGCAAATCATTTTGATCCAAAATAGCTGCAGGTCCCTGGCAAACTTGGGACTGAAGAAGCTCAGGTTCAGCTGAAGCCCCAAACGAGAGAAGGGTTACCAACAAGGGGGCAACACGGACTCGAACGTCTTGGACTGACGACTTATTTGTTCCCTCGTTTCTTCTGGCCATTTGCCTTATTTTGAACCGTTGCCTTGCCGTTCCGTTGTGCAGCTCATCCGAAGTTGATTGGCCTCGAACCCTTTTCCCCCGCACATCTCCAAGGTCATCCGTCGATTTGGCCCAAGGTCATCATCAGATCGATCTTTCTTCTCAACTTCTTCTTTCATCAGCTGACTCACAAAAAGACCACCTCACACGACCTTTACCTCAGCTCTACCACCTTACTATTACTCACTTTACCTAGCACACAGTATACCTACCTCAGTACGGATACAGAAACGGCAGCGAACCCTCCTTTTGCTCGTGGCCGCCCCTCACTCATCCTTCCCCCCTTCTCTCTCTCTCCGCTTCTCATTCGCCTCGAACTGTCGTTTCTTTTTTCCCCGCATTTGCACAGGCAAGCCGCAAGCTGCACGCCGTACCGCACCGCACGCCGCACGCGCAACGAAAGACGAGACAGGAAGACAGACAGACACTGGACGTCCAGACGAGACGAGACAAGACTGGACAGAAACTGGACTGGGCAAGTCAAGACAAGACCGGCAGCCGATCCCGACGGTCTTCGAGCAGACATCGGACACGGAGTGAAAAACCTAAGCAGCAACCAACACCTTCATGCGCTAGCGACGATCAACAAGACAACCCCCCGACGCCATCCCACCAGCCAGCTACCGACACCTCGACTGATGAGGCGAGGACAGACGAGACGCTACCTCCACTAGCTATTCGTACATACATTTCCTTCTCCGTACCCTACGTACCTCACCTCACAGCTAGGCCACACCTTACCGACCCTACCTTACCTTAGCTTCCTTCCCCTTCCCCTTCCCTTGCCGGTGAGGGGCTGAGGCGGCCGAGAGTGGACTGGAACTGGCTTTTTGACCGGGGGGAGGCTGGGCTGCAGCACTGTCCGAGTCGAGGCTTGTTGCTCCACGACAGTTCTGCTTCTGGCACTGCACTGCTTTTTTGCTGGACTGCGACAAATCATCACTCCACCGCGAAATCTCTCGCTCAAACTCTTTAACGGCCGTCACCCCTGTGACAAGAGTCCTGAGCCTGTCTCTGCCATCTCCCTTCTCTCGACTGTTCCCTTATTCTTATTGCGTCATGTTTTGAGTGATGGACGACACAGATTCCGCGAGAAATGCTGCGAGCAGAGCAGGCTCTGCAGAAGTGAAGGCCGAGTCACCAGGCGCGACCACTACCGCCGCCACTACCAAGAGCCAGCAGCAGCACCACCAACAACAGTCAGCGCCGCCAAAGAGGACCGTATGCGATCACTGTCGAAGGAGAAGTATGCTGTTCCACTTCTCTCACGTTACTATTATCGTTGTATCTCAATTTGCATCCCCTGCCGTCCGTCCGTCGCATTCATGAACTTTCGCGCGATTCTTCCTCTTCCCAGCAGTCTGCCGCCCGGGCAGTCCATCTGTCGGCTTCATGGTACCACCATCCCGCCTTAGCTACTGCTGCTGATGCTGATGCTGACGTTGCTTGCTGCACGTCATCACCATCTTCACATCCATCATCAAGAACTGTTCATTTCATGTCCGCAACTCACGTCTCTTGCCACGTCTTTCATTCTTCTCGTTTTCTCATACGATGGAGCCCATGAGAACTAACTGCCAATAGGAATCCGTTGCGATGGCAAGTTCCCTTGTGAGCAATGCGTGCACGCTTCACTCACCTGCAAGCGCGAACATGTCCCCAAGAAAAGAGGACCGAAGCGTGGCCATGGACGGGTCATAAATGAGTTACGCGCCCGGGAGTCGTCCCAAGGAAAGCAGCAACCAAAAGTCCAGAAACCTTTCAATGCAGAAACTGCGCTCGAGAGTCCTACAGAGTATGTGCGGCGTCGATTATCAGCAGCATGCCCGCCGCTGAACCTAGACAGCGTCGACATTGGGATGAGCGGTAGCGACCTCGGCGAAGCGACATCTCAACATTCGTCCAACGCGTCCGCAGCATCGACCCCGCCGAGCTTTTGGGCTGCCGTCACCTCGAACCCAGGACATAGCAATGTACCGGAGCCCAGAGGCATCTTCTCGAGCGATGAACTACGACCGAGAACGAGGAGCTATTTCCACATGATCCCCCAGCTGGTCGAGCTGTACTACGAGCACATTTACCCCATCATGCCCCTCATCTATATGCCGACCGTCCGCGAAACGATCAACCGACCCATGACGCCGAGCGAGAAGAACCTGATCTACGCCCTGTGCGCCTTAACGTCGATGCACATGTCTGGTAAAAGCATCGGCGCGCCTGGACCCACGTCTTGGGAAGTTGTCGGTCGCTTCTTCCTCGACGAGACCATTTCGACGAGGCAGACGTATGACTTCCTCGAGGATTTGTCCCTGTCCGCCGTGATTTCGTCGTTTTACCTAAGCACATCCTTCTTTGAAATCAACCAATCGCGCAAATCGTGGTACTACCTCCGGGAAGCGTTGACCAACGCACAGGACCTAGGACTCCAGGACGATTCAACATACTACGGGCTGAGTCGCGAGGAAACACTATGCCGACAGAGGGTCTTCTGGATTCTCTTTGTGACAGAAAGGTTAGTAGCGACTGACCGCTGGGTCACGCCAACGTATAATGCGAGGCCGCATCCCAAATACTAACGCAACTTGTGCTACATAGGTCTTTTGCGATTCTCCGCAACAAGCCAATTACGTTCAAGAGAACACCGTCGCTACCAACAACACGGCAACCCTACGAAGGCCCCGATATTCATGCCGGTTTTCTACAGCTTGTTTCATCCTACACTCCTCTGGACGAATCGTTCGTGACGGCTTGGAATGAGGGGTCTGATCCCCGCGTCAGCGCAACAACGTTTTTGGCTTTGCAAAACCTTCTCTCCCTCCCTCCCGCGTTCCTCCGCCCACATGGGCGATCATCACCACCAACTCAGCCTCATGGGCAGCTAATGGGATCCTATGGTTCAACGTCAGCCTCGAGAGATGCTGGGGCACCAGAGCCGACAGACATTCAGAAAGCCGATTTGCTCATCACTCAACAATGGCTTCGACTGATTGTGTGGCAGTCGTCGATGAGGCAAGGCCTTCTGAGCTGGACCAACCCGGCCGACTCAGGAGGTGGGGTATCTTCGGGCAGCGGTGTCGGCGGTGGGAACAGCATGTGTTTTTCTTTCCCCCTAACAGTTGCACGTGATACGGCCTCGATCTTATCAAGCTTGCCTAGCAAAGCTGTTGAGGTTCACGGAATGGGTATCATGGAGAAGATCTTCGAAATCGGAACCTGGTGCGTTAATGTCTTGGGGGCATGCGAAAGTGTTGGCTTCTCAACCGCCATGGACTTTACGTCAGGCGATATGGGTGTTCTGGGCAGCGGTCGAAAGGGGGCGAGTCTGGACCCTATCGAGTTCTTTGTGCGTACACTGAGTGCGAGCGACAACTCCCGAAAACAGTTCGCAGAGAAGCTGCTCACCGCTGCCGGCGAGAACCCAGGAAGTATGAGAACACAACTCAGCCCCGCCATGTCCGGAATGAGCTCAGCCGCCGCGGCGATGATTGCCGCGGGTCAGGCGCACCACATGATGGAGCAAGGCTGGGGACAAGTTGGACAACAAAGAGGGAGCGTTGTGGGCGAAGTCTTTGACGACAACGAAGAGAGCAATGGCAACAATCAGCAGCAGCAACAGCAGCAGCAGCAACAACAAAGGCTCGACCTCGGAAGCAACTCAATGCACCATCCTTCTACTATACCAAGTATGGGGTTGGGAATCGACCTTGGGTCCGACCGCTTGACGGGTGGTATGGGTGGAGTCGACATGGACGCGAGCAGTGTCGATCTCATGAGCCCATTAGGCCTGACTCGAAGCAACACCTCCGATATGGCAGCGATGGGCATGCCCGTATATGATACAGCCTGGAGCCCTAGCAGCGGTGGGACAGGGCCGCGGGAATACCCAGAACATAATCCTGGACCTTATACCAATCAACATGAAGGGGCCCAAGGCTACCCCGATATGGGGAACGGAATGTCGATGCACGATCGGATGGCAACCGGTACCGGCGGTCCCGTGGGAGGCCCCGTTGGTGGGGAGAATCCTGGTATGGACCCGCGGCAGCAGCAGCAACATCAACAGCAACAACATCAAGGGGATAATGGCGGTTATGACGGACGGAGACCGGAGGACAAGAACGGTGGATACCCAAATGGCGGCAGGGTCGGTCTATGGCTAGGGACATGAAAACCTGCACCACGTTGTTTGATCTTGACGTTGGACGGACAGGTGGATGCTCTGGGCCAGAGTAGGTCGGATGTACTCATACTTCAACACTATTGGATAGGAAAAGGGAATAGGACTGGGCGGGCGTGAACTGGGAGCATCTGCACAAACGGAACTAGGAGTTTTACGTCGGCCACGGTTTATCGTCTACCGGCGGTTTTGGCGATACAAGTGTTCAACGCTACAGTTTACACGCTGGATGGCGTGTGGTAGCTGATCTGGGTGTTTAGTGACCCTCTTGGGTGGATTCGGACTCGGCGGCATTCTACGCGTACATGTATATACCTCTGGTGGTGACATTGGATGAAGTGTCGCCCAAAATACCTACTGTAATCACTCTCACTCTCTTGTTAACTCGTCGACCTACGTGCGCCTCTCCGAGCAGTCCCACATCCCGCTGTCAAAAGTAGCATGCCTCCGCGAGTGTGGAGAAGTGCCGGCCGACGTGGGCCCCGGGTATTCGGCAGCAGATTGAAGGGGGTAGACGGCAGGCTGCGGGCAAAGGGAACAGAGCTCGGGCTCGGTTGCAGCAGACTTGTAAGCAGTGTTACGGCGCAGTCTCCTGACTGATGACTCTGGACTGTTCTGTTGTTCTCGAAGGATGCGAAACCTTGTCAAGATCTCCCCCCCCCCCCCCCCC
>JFBX01000361.1:0-40273 GCA_001563135.1 Colletotrichum simmondsii
TTAAAAAAAAGGGGTACTAGTTAACTAGCAGAGGTTTTTCTAATTCCTCAATATAATAAGATACTAAATCTATTATTATATAATACTTAGTCTTTTTTTTTTTTATAATAATTATTAATAATTTATATAGTTAAGTAGTATAATACCGAGTTTATAATCGTATACGAGGGGTTATAAGTTCGAATCCCGTTATGGGTATTTATATTATTAATTATGAACTTTCTAAGGGCGTAGTTAATAATATTAATTTTTAATTAGCCCGGCCTTAGAATTTCTTTTTCCCAGGTACTTCCTATTTAACTAAATATACTAAATATAGGGCCTTGCGATATTTAATTGTTTGACTCGCTGCGATTATTATATTTAACTATTTGTTTAACTTATTTGTTTGATTGATTTGAATAGGTATGTGCGCTGATAATATATTTCGCTAGCCTTGATATGCCATTTCGCCCAAAAGGAATTCGAGGGCTTTGTTATGTCGGGTCGTTTCATATCTCCGACATTAACTATGTTGAGCCAATCCGTCATGTCAGAACCCTCACGGCTTCTTTGCAGGGAGGGGCCGAACCTGACCGGATATTCCGAGATGACAAAACTCGCCGGGTTAACACACAACCGGGAGCAGCCGTGGCGTTATTCTCATGCTAGGGTCGGGTGTGCGGTAGGGGGGCAGAAATCTCCAGTTTCACACAAAACCCCCATCGTCCTGTCGTCTGAAGCTTTACTCTTTTCTCAAGATGACTTTTACTGTAAATTGAGTTGATGGGAAAGTCCAACCAGTCGCAACCTCTGCCGTCCCACGCCTTCCAATGCCTGCCCACGGCTTATTACCCACCGCGGCTATCTGGGGACGCTGGCAGTGACGGCTATATCATGCCTTCGGGCCGTATGGAAATAGCGATGCTTCCTTTGATAGCCACATTTGGCTGCAATCATAGACCCCGTTGTTCTCAAAGAAGACTCATGATGGCGATCATTGTCGGGAGGTCGGGCCTTACCCCGTTAGACGTTTGAGTTTCCGGGCGGTGTTCATTGCACGCTAGGTGAGGCTGTGCCTGTGCCGAGATCCGACCACGTCTCATGAACAGGTGAGGAAATAAGTCTAAATAAATCGCTCATGACGTTGGAGAATTCCTGATCAGCTATGACTGGGCAGATGAAAGTCGAAATGATGCTCCTGCCTCCCATCCTGCAGATATGGATAAGGCCGCCACAGCAGGCCGTGAGCGGCAGGATTATTCTTTCCAACTGCATTTGCACTGCAGCATCACAGACCACTAGACTAGCCGTAGATAGATGAACAGAAAGGCACAGAGCAGCCCATCGTCGATGCATTCAGAGCTTATACCAGCTATGAATTTGACCCAATCAAAGGATCCCTTACACGATGAAAAGCGATGGCCACGCTTTACCTGACTCAGGAGTCCGTTGACAGTAGCTTGGAAAGCTATACAGATGCACCGACATCTAACATTGACCACAGTTGGCAGCAGATTCCTCCACATGCTCTAGGACGTTGAGCGTTCAGCTGCATATATGATCTGGATGGGGCTATACCAAGGACCACGGACCAGGAGTGTCCGATTCGAGTCACTCAGTAGCTTATCGTCTTTCACCTTCGCCTTCTTCTGGGAGGAGACCGTTCAACTCACTAAGTGGACTAGCTCGATTAGGCGGCAACACCCGCAAGCCATATGCGGCATGCCACGGTGCCTCCACAGCGGGAAAGCCCTGCTTCCATGTCCTCACAGGTCACCCTCCAAGTCTTCAGCACGGGGTCTATAGGAAACATTGAATCGGATGTTGAGCAGATACTGCTTATGTTGAGTCATTTCGCCGAGATTTGCGGCTGCCATTATGATTGGCGCATCGAGAAAGTACCAGGGCAGTAAAACTACCAGCTCGCGTGAGAAAATAAGGCGGAATTTGCCTTCTTCATATTCCTGTCACCGCTTACATATGCTGCACTTAGTCAAGCTTAGAGTCGGCTAAATGGACCTTCCCCGCGCGTTGCAATTACACCGTAAAGCCATTGAACCTTTTCTGCTATATCATGACTCAGTGAGACCTCACTAGCAATAGTCATGTAGTAACTACAGGTTGAATTGAGACAAGAGCCACGATGCGGTCCAACTTCTGAGGGTCTTTTACTCGATAAGCAGACTTGACAGCCCTGACAGTCCTGACATCGGCTGTTCCGCGGCGCTTCGGCCCGAATTTGCCATGATCATGTACCTCAAGCACAACATGGATCATTGACCCATCTTGCGTAGAGAATAATACATGGAGACAGATCACTGGCATTGATCAGAGCCTACCAAACCCGCGACAATAGGAGTAAAGACTGATAGGAATAGCTGCATATACTAAGGCTGAGAGGTAGAAAGGTAGACAATTGAGCTTATTGGAGAAATGTTCATGATATGGGAAGTAGCAATGTCAAGCAGTCTTAAGAATGCAGCTCTTGTTTGAACTTCAGAACATTGCCATTGGTGTTGACTGCTCTCCTAAAACCTTGCTGAGATTTTCCACCCCACGGCAAGCACCCTGACCGCGGCGTAGCAAATGAAAGCAAGAAAGTAAGAGACACCGGAAAACAAGATCAGTCCCTTCCAGTTTTGGCCTCCTTCCTTTGCCTCGAGGATGGCACCAGCAATTGGCAAACTGCTCAGAGTGCCGAAGCTGGCCATCATCATCGCCGTAGACAAATACCGCCCATACTCCCTCGCGTCACATAATTGGCCTAGACAGACCGGGACCAGGCCTAGGTTACTTCCGCTCGCGAATCCGAATATAGCCACAAAAGCTAAGAGCATTGGTTGAGAGTTGCCCGAGGGCAGCCAAAGACCGAGAACTGTGATGAAGCAGAGGGCGATGGTGATGAGAATGACGTTGAATCTTCCGTACTTATCTGCAGCTAAGCCCGGCAAGAACCTCCCCAATGCTGATGTTGCGTTGAGGATGGAGAGAATTGTATACGAATGAACGTTGCTGCCAGACAGAGTCGCAGCATAGGAGATAATGTAGGTTATGGGAACGAAGAGACCCCATTCCATGAAGAAGATCCCGACTGCTGATAGGGTGAACTTGAGATTTTGGAAGACGGTGAAGTCAGGCCAGATAGATCCAGGTCCTTCCTTCTTTGGCAGCCGAGAACGAATAAAGAGAGTCGCAGGTACAGTGAGTCCTAGGAGAATGAAGCCAAGGATCCGTGCTGTTGGACCAAATCCCAGAGTTGGAAACAGGTTCTGAAGCAAGATGGGATACACTATTCCACCTATCGAACCAGCCGTGGCTGCTATGCCTGTGGCAAAGCCTCGGCGCGAATCAAAGAAGTGAGCAATAGCTCCATAAGAGGGTGAGTTTAGCAGAGCACCACCCAAGCCACCTAGAATTGAGTACGCCAAAAGGATTTGATAGTACTCTGTGTGATATCCGTTAGGAAAAATGACGAGTCTAGCCGTGGGGGGGAGCAAACCTTTGCATAAGCTCAATAAGAGAAGGCTTGCAGACATGCAAAGGCCACCGGCGACAACAAGGCCGCGGGGACCATACTGGTCAAATAGGGGCCCAACTTGAATGCCAACAAAGAAGACAATGAAAAGGTACAGGCTGAATATCCATCCAATTTCGGATGAAGAATGATCAGCGAGTTGGTTTTCGGAGAAATATGACTCAAAGACGGCAGCCGAGTTGATGAGGCCGAAAACCGAAAGCATTGCACAAAATGATCCAAAGACCACCAGCCACGCCTGCCAGCCGCCCTCGGGGAAGGTCAATTCGTTTAGACTCGAGGCATCACGTTCAACATAGCAGGATCTATTTCTTGACCTTGATCTCTCTTCGTCGTCGTGAAAGTCTGTAGATGGTGAAGATGCTATAGGGCCGTGAATGTTTCTCAATTGTATGGACGATGTTTTTACAGCCGTTTGCGACATCTTCCGTGCAGGTCCTGTCAATTGCAGTTACAGGCGAATGTTGAATGCACTACTTCTCTGCCTCGAGTTGGCTGGGCTTTTGTAGAGGAGTTGTTCAAGAAGGTCATTCTCCTCTATTGCAGTGGTGGTGAGTAGACAAAGTTGAGGCAGTGTTAATAGAAGAAGATATGTTTGACTCAAAATCCAATTTCGAGTTCTATGCCAGCAAGAAAACACTTGGATCCACATGCACGTGTTGCGTCCTTTTGGCCCCTTTTGGTTACTGGGAAATATCTTACTCTGCTTTGGATTGCCAGCACTTTAGTACGTCGCCAATCTAGCACTAAGACCGAAGAAGGCTAATACCTGGCTCATCAGTACATGTGCTGTCGTAACGACGTACCTAGCTAGAACAAGGAGGATACCCCAATACCGCAGACCAACAGCGCATTTAATCAGGGCCCGACCCCATGGCTCCCTGCTCAGCTTATGCCCACCTTCTTGAGAAACAATCCTTTGAACACTTCACAAGACGAGAATGTCTTATAGACATGAGAGTAACCTCATAGACATGAGAATAATTGAAGGCAAATCTGATCAAGTGTGGGCTTGCTCATTTAGTAACAGGGAAAAAAAAAGACAAGAAAGGGAAAGACAGCCAGTGCGCAGCAGGGTTTAGCAGCTCAGCAGCCTTTGCTTGGAGGGATCGACCCTGCCGACCGGTTTTCCGCCGCTCTCCACCGTTGACCGCTGTCTCTCTTGCTGGATAATTATTACTCAATCTAGACACTTGACCTAATTACCTTATAAGAACTTCCCCAAATAGGCTCATTGCATCGGGCTTCAGGTGAGAGTTTCCGAATGAGTGACACCGTCAGGGTTTCAAGTGAAGCGACTCGAAAGATTGAGGCAGCTACACTGTTCCATATAATTTATGATTCTCCCAGAAATCAAGTACTGCCCTCACTAAACCGTTCAGGTCAAACTTGCATAAAAAGTTGAGGTAGAGACTCTCAAAATGATATCGTGCCTTTTCCTTCCGATGACGAGGTTCGTTTACGCATGTATCGGTTAAATGTGGTGATGCCGCCACATAGGTACAGCACCCTAGGACGTAGGTAGTGGTCTATCGGGTGCCTAATGCTGAAAAGCTTGGTGAGCCATACTGCACCAGATCAGTGACATACAAACTATGTACTGAATGGCTGTAAACAACAAACATAGTGGACATGAGACCACCGCTTCACTCAACGCAACCAAGGTAAATCCGGCCTTCCAATCCCAAGACACTTCACCGCTACAGTTCGCATCAAGATCTGCGTTTTGAGTTCAATCATAGGGTTGGATAGGTAATACGTCATGCAGCATCTTCGCAAGAGCTGTGTTCGGGCATGGGATGAGAATGGGCCCAATTATTATTGATGTAAGTAAGGCAAGTAATGTTATAGTAGTTATACGAGAGCAGTGAAAAAATACAAAACCAAGGCCTCTATCAATTTTCGAGGCACAGGAATCAATCTGATAGTCTATAAGACGACTCTCGATAGATGTGACGGGTCTTCGCAGATATGGAGGCAGAGACCATCTTCCCTCTCGTCGTCTCGGACGATATTAGGTTTGTTCAGGAAAAGTCGGCATTCACGGAGAGACAATAGAACTTGACCAAGCCGAACAAATACAACAAAATCCGCTCGATCAAGCCCTCAGGTCTTTGAGCTTCTGGAGAATCTGCTTGCTGGTCAGATAGTCGGAAGTGCCGTTCTCCGGATCAGCGTCCGTGGCGTTCTGAGCACCACATACAGATCCAGCACTGTATTTGCCTGCAGGACCATTTACACCGGCGAAGTCCCGCTTTGAATTCGCAAGCAACATGTTCTCGGCGGCTTCAGGAAGCCATCCATTGATGAAGTCGCCGTGGGTACAATAGGCGGGGCCGCAAGCCAGTTCCAGAGGGGCGGTTCCCTCCCAGCCGTCAGGCAAAGCCTTGCGAAGATCATAGCGGATGCTGAAGCGCAGTTGGGGCATCCTCTTCATACCAAGAGGGCAGCGGTTGGCAGGCTTGCTGGTTGCGGTCCAGTGTTGGGTTCCAGAGTATGTGGATTCGAGTGTCTCTTGGTTGACACAGTCGTGGAACAGGAGGATCGTCTGCAGATGGGTGTTGCAGGTCTTGGATGGAAAACCATTGACGTCCTTCCCTGCGCTGGGGCCACCCTCGCAAAACCATTGAATGCCCGCTAGAGGCTCCGTATCAGCTTCGGACTGTGCGGAGGCGTTGCCGACGACAGCCTTGTAGTCTTGTGGAATGGCGACTTCTGCCTTTTCGATTGCAACGTAGTAGGCACTGAATCGACTGATGGGAACTGGGGCAGTGGCGGTTTCGTTTTTGTAAAAAAGGGTAGGAACCCCTAACTTCGAATTAACAAACGGACTTTTCTCAATAGGTAGAGACTGTCTCCTCGACAGAACTTGACTTACAGTAAGACGAATAGTCGTTTGGGTTGACCGCAGTGGCACAGCCCGCTTGCAACTCTTTGGAGGTGGTTGTGTTCAGCGTCACAGCATCAGATCCGAAAAATGTGTGCATGTGGCTGGCATACTGGCCTGGTATAACCACAGGATCAATATTCTTGTACATGAATTTGTCAACGATGGTGACGGTGTAGGCACCAGCTGCACCGGCAACTCCCAAGATATTTGCCAACTTCATGTTGCTAAGGTAGAGAAAATTGGAGAAGAGAATAGAAAGATCGGCTTAAGTTGGTTCTCAAATGAGCGAATAAGGTGCAGGCTGGCTGGTGTAAAGAGCGACGATACTGAAGAGTGTAAGATCAAGAGCGAAAGTAAGAGTTGAAGACATTAATCAGGCTGGACTATTGGTTATTACCTCAAGATTCAACACGTTTCCATCACAATTCTTAAGACTTCTTCGCTCGATATCCCTTTGATGCCCCTCGTGTGTGTTTGACGGAGTAGTCCGCATGTTGAGACGTGGGCATGCCTCTCAAAGCAGGGGTTTGAGTCTGATTAAGGTATAGTCATCTCCACGCTAAGAGCCCAGGTGGGAATCCGTTGGATGACAGTCACGCCTTTAGAAGTTTAGCGTATTGGTAAAACCCATCAGAATGCAGTAAACAAGCGTTACGCCGATCCTGAAATTTTCATTCCTGCGCGCTTGCACGCTGACGGTTGGAGCATGGGTTTACCTTTGGACTTGACCCTAGCCTACTGCCACGAGGATGCCATGCTTTGATGATTGAACCTGGCTTTTCTTCCATCCTTATTCGTGTGGAACCTATTTACGGTATATGCGTTTAATTAGACGTGGTTTCAGTTTAGATACGTCTTTGTCGCTTCGCATCTGCCTTGAGCCCACGCCATTGTTCAAGTCCCCATGTGGAATAGTGATGTGGCCTGAGAAAGTATGTTACCTCGACCTACCTACTCCTATGTCTTCTTCAGCCGATAAAATCATTGGAGTGAATGTTTTCCTGGCTAAGTGAATCAGACTTGCCAGAAACGGATGAAACCTCAAGTAGTTCACCGTTTGCTTTCCTGGGAGGGCGAAGCAGCAAAGCTCCATAACTTTTACTATATCAACACTTCAGATTATCAACACTCGTGTATCCCACGAAACAATTCCAATATCATCTTCGTAATGCGGGATACCAGGTTATGGACTAAGGCCTTGTTGGGAAACAATCTTCCAGACCAGGAATCTCGTCAAGGATGAACTGCACGTATTGGACATGCACGTATTGGACATCTCGTCCGGAATGTGAAATTTGTTTTCCCATGCTGGTCCTGGAATCCGACAAACTTGCTCCGTCAGTCCGGCAGATCTGGACGCGCAGACGACGATCACTACGGCTCACCTGAAAACACCCACACTCTGTGGCTAGGAACCTGGTATGGTTGAACGGAGCGACCCGCATTAGCCCGAAGACAGCATCCACAGGGATGTAATTCAGTATATGCATGCCACTTCGGGGCAATGATTGTGCGGGTGTTCCCTCCAAAGCGCGGGCAACTCCAAACCTTTACAAATGTTGCAATAAAGGATTGGCACAAACGTTTTGCCTAGATAGGCGTTGATCGTGGACGCCAAAGTTTCCTTTGCTCCGAGAAAAACGATTTATGCCGGTGAGTCGCCCATAGGGCCCCGCGTTTACGCGCAATAATGTACATGAGATGGCGTCAGTTCAGCTTGCCATGTCTTCTCGGCCGAAAGGTTGAGACTTAACTCGTGGACTCAGCCATATTATATTGTCCGTGACCATCATGGGAGGCCTCAAGGATGAGAGGTCGTGATGCTCATGAGAGACGTATCAGGGGACTGTCAGATCTATAAAATATCGAAAGTCAGATCGAAGAACTCTCAGAATCTCAAGAGGTCATCAAGCTTGACGAAACAAGTGCAGTGCATTCAGGCATCGTCAACAAAAACCATAATTGATTCGCCATCACTAGCTTTCCAGCTTACAAACTTTGCGCGATGAGATCCACCGTCTTTGTATCAATTCTCGCATTGGCGGCGACGATGGCCATGGGGTCGGCCATGGCTCGAGTCAAGAAGCCGCCGTATTTCTTTCTCATCGGCGATTCCACCGTTGCGGTCAATGGAGGTTGGGGTGATGGCTTTCTGTCTTACCTCAAAGACCCCGCCAAGGGCGAGAACAGGGGCAAGAGTGGTTCTACCACCGTCTCCTGGAAGTCAAACGGCCGCTGGGCTTCACTCTTGCAGGGTATCAACGACACCAGGGCAGACTACGAGCCAGTTGTCACTGTCCAGTTTGGCCACAATGACCAGAAGAGTCTTAGTTTGGATGAGTTTCGGGCCAACCTGGTTAATATCGCTGCCGAGCTCAAGGACGCCGGGGCGACACCGGTGGGTTTGCATTTGATGTGCAGTGTACCAAATCTAGCGACTAATACTATGCCTAGATCTTCATCACGTCTCTTACTCGCCGTCGCTTCGAAGATGGCGAAGTGGTTCGAGATCTTGCTGAATGGAGGGGCAAGACGATCGCAGCGGCAAAGGCCAGCAGTGTTAGGTGGCTTGATCTCAACCTGGCGAGTACCGACTATGTCAACGCCATAGGGGAGGAAAACGCCCAGTACTATAACTTGGCTAGCACCGATAGAACCCACTTGGGGGAAGCTGGCGAGATAGTTTTCGGCCGCATGGTAGTTGACCTCTTGTTAGAGAAACGCAGCGATCTAGACGTCTACTTCAGCGCCGACGAAGAGATCACTGACGCTATTGCGAACGGCGAATTCACTACCGGAGGCAAGTGAGGGAAGCTGAACAGACGACGACCTCCCCAGGTTCTCACAGAGCAGAAAGAACTTAGTACTCGATGGTATTTGTTGCATGTGTACATACCATCAATCAAGGGTGACCGTGGTAGTTAAGAATCAACAAAGCCGTGGTTGAATTTTTTACTACGCACATATTTCTGGGGCTTGCACAGTGATCATTGGGTATCTAGCCAAGGCCAATAAGTGAAGGAAAACAAAACGATGAGAGAGAATTGCACATCACCACCACCCAAATCAAGTATTTTGGACACACATTGTAAGCTGGGAATAGGTGCATCCAGGACACGAGTAATCGTGTTTCTAGGATGATAGATCCCAGGACCATGGGACTGGTGAGTGGGTCCGGACGAAGAAACATCGCCAGACGATGTGACCCAAATTGGAAGGTCGTTAGTGATCTGCAAGAAAGGATGTTGAGATGGCAATCAACGAAATGAGGAGGCTGGTATGTCACAAACCAACCCGAACCCCGCCTTGACACCTACATGCACTTTATGTGTACAGACCTAATCATCTTAAGGGATCCTTTATTCTCACCCCTATCGAACCGATCCATCCCAACTCTGTCCTGCCATGATGAGGCACCTCCTTGCACTCATCTTACCGCTTGTCGCGAGCGCGTCCCCTCTTGCAGTGACGCGAGGTGTCCATGAGCGGAACGTTAACCTGACTCTGAAATGGGACATTCTACCGGTCAACAGTCAACACCAATTTCGAGGATTGTCGCCTGTGTCGGACCAAATAGCCTGGGTGTCCGGTACAGGAGGAACGGTTCTTCGCACCACCGACGGCGGTGCTTCGTGGCAATCAGTCGGTCCCGAATTGTCGACCGAAGATGCCGACCTGCAGTTCCGTGACGTACAGGCTTTCTCGGCCGAAAAGGCAATCATCCTATCTATTGGCGAAGGAGCGGACTCGCGCATTTACATCACGAAGAATGGAGGAGAGTCTTGGACGCAGACTTTCGCCAATGAGGAGGCATCGGCGTTTTTCAACTGCGTCGACTTCGAAGACGATGAGAGGGGCATTGCCGTGAGCGACCCCGTCGATGGCAAGTTTCGATTGATTGAGACGCTCGATGGGGGTAACACTTGGACTATCATGGACCCTAGCGGCATGGCCTCTGCTTTAGAGGGCGAATTCGGATTCGCAGCCAGCGGGACTTGCATTTCTACCGCAGCGGGTCGTTGGTATCTTGCATCGGGCGGCACCGATCCCGGCAGGGTCTTCCGGAGCGCAAACGGTTATGAGTGGGATGTCTCGGGCAGTGCGATTGCGGGCGGTGCCTCGGCTGGGGTGTTCTCGGTACGATTCAGAGACGCGCAAAACGGCATTGCAACTGGTGGCGACTTTAACGTGGTCAATGGTTCCCTCCATACATCAGCATGGTCCGAGGATGGCGGAGAGACCTGGACCGCGTCGGAGGTGTTTCCGGGCGGATACCGATCGGGCTCATCATGGGCCCCAGGGCTGTGCGGGGTGGCTGTCGCAGTTGGACCATCTGGCTCCGACATCACGCTTGATGCTGGAAAGACTTGGGTTACATTTGACAGAGGCTCGTTTGACGCTGTCGAGTGCGTTCACGGCCGAGTCTGCTGGGCGTCCGGCTCAGCCGGAAGGGTGGGCAAGCTTTCATTGAGATAATAACGGATGGCCACATGCAGAAATGATGAAGGCCTTCACTGCTCTCAAGGAGAATCCATGGAGGGCTGGAAGTTTCCAACTCAATTCTTCAGAAGCTCACCAATGACTCCCCTGTGCTGCACGGGAGACAGGCATTGAGTAAAATAAACTCGTTTTCGTTCGATATTTAACAGCTCTCGGTTTGTGTGAAGGATGACCTTATGTCTTTTCCGCTTCTTTGCCCTTGGGAAACATGGCCAATACGAGTGCGATGGCGGAGACCACCCCGATACACCTAGCCTTTCTAAGCAAGGTTCGAGACAAAGAGGAAGCGATACCCTGCATATGCTATTCCACCCCTCCACGAACCTGCACTAACATGATCTGCATATGAATCCGGTACCATCGTGTTAGGTCACGTCGCGACCCAGAGCAAAGATGAGACGGCACGTACCTGAAACAGGTCACAGCGTGCCTCGCTTAAGCACGCAGGATTCGACAGATATGCTCCCAAAGTTCCAATCAAGAGCTCTTGTGGGGAGCAAACGGTGCCAAGCGAGGGGCATAATAAGGAACTTCGGAGGAGATGTTGTTCGTTGTCAGAGATCATTGGAGGCAGCTGAAAAAGAAATGTAGCTACCTGATTAAAGTAGAGCTGCAAGTATCCGCCGGCAGCTCAAGTCCCGTCCAAATGACAGGCTCTAGCCTAGCCGCCAATGCAGCCAGCGCGTCATGACCTGAAGTCCAAACCAGCATTACCAATCGTCGACTCCTGAGCGGTCTGTTGTTAAGGTCCGAAGTTCCACCTACACATCTCCGTCTCACTCCTATACTCTGGGTTGATCTCGGTTCCTTTTCTCTGCAAGCTAGAGACGACGATGCTCAGAGAACGATAGCTCTGCTGTTCACTACGTCACCATGGCGGGCAGTCTTCACGCCCAAATCACAGAGTCGCTGACGCCTGGGCGTGTCTTCGGCTCCCTCTTTATCGTCTTTGTTGGTTTGCTCATCCTCGATCACACATGGAAGCCCACATACCCAGAGAACATTCCCGTTGTGGGCTATGGGAAGGGTACCGTCGCACGCTTCAAGAACTTCTACTACTACATGTTTCGCTACCGAGACTGGGTTATTGAGGGCTACAAGAAGGTATGCTATCATCCCCGGCGCGAGGGACTTGGTGAGGCTAGAAGAGACACTGACTTGGTATGCGACAATGTAGTACAACAAGCAGAACCGCGCATTCGTAGTCCCCGCTGCCGCTAGCAGAGCGCCCGACATCATCCTCCCGCAATCCCTCACGAAATGGCTCCTCGAGTACCCTGACTCAGTCGTTTCCGCCCATGAAGCGCATAACGATGTCCTCTACAGCGACTACAACTTCCTTGGAAAGGTTTACGCCGATGATGTGTGGCATACCCTGGTAATCCACAAGAGTCTGGCCCGCCACCTGAGCACACTGATCCCCGCGATTGAAGAAGAGGTCTCCGTCGCTGTCGACGAGGCCTTTGGCACGGATACCGAGGACTGGAAGACCCTTAACCTCTGGGACGCCTGGCTGACGATTGTGCCACCCGTGACAAATCGCATGCTCGTGGGGGAGGGCGTATGCCGCACCAAAGAGTTCTGCAAGGCTATGGTTTCGTTCGTCGACCAGGTCATTCTCAACTGTTTTGCGCTGCACATGGTTCCCCAGACTATCCTGCCCATCCTCGGGCCCTTGATCGCATTACCCAATTGGTGGCTTTGGCGCAAAGCCTCAAAGCATAGCTTGCCGGTAATTAGGAAACGACTCGACGATATGGCAAAGAAGGAGGTGGGGGATCCAGCCTACGAGAGCTGGGTTGCGCCCGAAGACTTCATCACCTGGGATATCCGCATGGCAAAGGCTGAGAAGAAGTTCTTCGAACTTGACCCCTACGTTATTTCGAAGCGTCTGTTGCCGATCCAGTTCGCCGCGATCCACACGACCGTCATTACCGGCCACAGCATTGTCTTAGACTTGCTGAGCTCCGACCCGGCGAAGGGCTATATCGAGGGTATCCGAGAAGAGGCAGAACGTGTTCTTCGAGAGGAGGGCGGCAGCTGGACAAAGAATGGACTATCGCGACTGTATCGCCTTGACAGCGCAATCCGTGAAAGCCAAAGGCTCAGCAACTTTAGCTGTACCCTGATGGAGCGTAAGGTCATTGCAAAGGAGGGCATCATCAACGAGCAGGAGGGGTGGCATTTGCCGAGAGGCACGTTCCTCACCGTGAACCTCGAAGGACTTCACCACGACGACGAACTGAACCCCAACGCGAGGGAGTACGACGCGTTCCGGACGAGCAGGAAGAGGGAAGAGTACGAGGCAAAACCGCAGTCTGAACGCAATTTGGACGAAGGGCTGAGGTTGAAGAACCTTGGCATGGTCACAACGAGTGATGCTCATCTGCCATTCGGACACGGTCGACACGCTTGGTAAGCTGCTGTCTCTCTCTCTCTCTCTCTCTCTCTCTCATATATCGCCGCCATCGTCTTGGAACTAACGATATGCAGTCCTGGCCGCTTCTTCGTCGCCCACGAGCTGAAGATGGTAGTTGCTAACTTGTTCCTTAACTATGACGTTAAGCCGCTGGCTGAGAGGCCCAAGCACCAGTGGGTCGGCGTCACTGTTGTCCCTCCTGTTGACGCAAAGATCGAGCTGAAGCGCAGGAAAGGCACTGTATAGATAGGATGGTGACAGCGATTTGATGGTAACGAATATCATGAATGACTCTGGCGTATTTGGACAGGAATGGATTACAGAACTCGACGTACTTGGTCGTTCTCAAGACATTAATACAGCATAAATTAACCCTCATTGCCCCTGGGATCTAGAATGTTTGCTAAATCGTTCCTTTCTATTCTCTGATATCATTGGCGTGGTTCTCATCTCACCACTCTGAACTTCAGATGAGGCAACTCGCTATGGATGACCTTGCTCTTTGTAGCGGATTAGCCGTCGTCTGTGGTTGGATTCGTCCGTTTGATAGTGTGGATTCATGTCCCCTCACAGCGCTCGGCGATGCTCCCTTAGACGTGCGTAGACAGCTTCGCCTCCAACATCATCCCAGCTAGGCAACTCCGACTCTGTGGACGCCTGAGAGCGTCCCTCTTCTTGTTCCATGAATATCTGGACAGGCACCAACAGAGGAAGCTCAGCTCCTCCTGCCGTGACCTTGATCTCAAGAGTATACGTCCGCGAGATCAAGCAGGAGTGAAAGGTCGGGGGGAAAACGTGACTTGAGGTTGGCAGTCCAAACTCGACTTGCGTCGAGCACGTATATGTGATTGGTATATCATTATCCTGGGTGCTGCCGTTGCGTATCACCGTGATGTCTCTCGAGCTTCCATTGCCTCTTTTTTTTCTTTCTGATTTCCCGTCCTCCTGAAGGTGAACGTGTTGAATCCACGGTGTGATGTTTGTGGCGCCGACGATAGCAGAGGTAGACAGTGTGATTGGCTCTCGATTTCCGCCGACGTTTGGAAAATTTTGTGCCGGTCGCGTAGAAACCCAGGTTTGTGCCAATATCCTTGTAGACTTGATCTTGACCTGCGGCGGTAGCATATCTGGCGCCGCGGGGCAGAAAGCAATGGCGATGTAGGCTGACGAGCTGGATGCCTTGTGTCCATCAGAACTCAAACGGATTGCTTGTGGTTGGGATGTCTTGGCCGTGATCTGGCCTGTAGGTACAGAAAACAAATTCTTTCTGACAGTTTTGGTACCCTCGAGAACATAATGAAGGTCGTGCTCGTCGAGGATCAGGGGCGGATCTTCCGGGGATGGCGCGAGGATGCTAATCGGATGCTCAGCCTCGAGAATTGGCGTCGGTAGTTGTACGGAACTTCCCTCATCGATTTTGAAAACCCTGGCCCTCACACTGTATTGGATGTTCGCCATATTTGTTGCTAGGTCATCCTTCTCAAATCCGGTTAACGACGACGGCAGGCGGAGGTGGTTGTCCCGCACTGCTTCTGTTTGGACTTCGTATTGGCATACGTTGCATGTGAGCCGATGCGGAACGATGAAGCTGAAGGGTAATGAGTAAACGTTTCCACGTTGAAACACCCTCGTTGAAGGGTAAGATGATTCGGGTACAGGCATGTACAGCTTGAGGAGTGTCTGCATCGTTTCGGTCATAACGTGGACATCCTCCCGTCGAACAATAGCTTTTCCCAAGAGATTGATCTCGACGAACCCGAAAGCCGTATCCTGTTGCGTGTTTACTTTGACGGTGCCGGAAACCTGGAATCCGGCGGAGTATATCTTCGACGTGTAATGATGGTCGATATGAACTTCCACATCGCTTCTCGTTGGCATGCCGATCAATTTTGCCATTGACATCAGACTATTTCCCATTGCTCGCATGATCCCTTTCTCATTGAATACTCCGTTTGACAGCGCGGCAGAGTCACTGGGCCTAAAAGCTGAAGCCAATGACTTGGATCGGTGATTAGAGCCAGCTTGGTTGGTTATCATGTTGAAGAGATTTCGCAAGGTAACATTTCGAAGCGCATGAAATTGGACAAGAGTTCAACTACATGGCTTCTGCCAAAGCAATCATGAATGTTGTGACGATAAGACTCATGATACACTTTTATTCTCGGATAAGTTAGCTAGTTCAAGTTTACATGCGTGCAAGCCTGCAAAGACTTCGCTACTTGCGGGTTTGACTCTACGCCGATTACGCCGACTACTCCGCAACAATATCATGATCCATCCCGCTGGCGAGTTTGTCCGAATGCCCAAATCCGTCTGCTAACTCTACCTGTCTTACCAATCAATGAAGAACCAATCAAACATTTCTCATGGATGGTAGTCATAGTTGACTCCCAACTCCAAGGCTATTGCTCCCCCTGCTCCATACGTGGGCCACTTGGCGCCCCGGTCACAAAAACGAGTGCACTCTTGACAAGGTCTCCATATGACATTCTGCGCCCTTTACTAGTCCAAAATAGCCAGGCCTTTTTGCTGGCTCGGTTCCCGAAATTTGCAGATTCCGATGTCGGCAATTCAATCCGGCCAGTTGCCTACTTGGCGTCAGTCCAGCCAAAGCCTCAAATCTTGGCCTTTTCGAAGTTTCCATGTCTTCCCGCTCCCTTGGAAAATTCCGTTGCACCCCGGACACTCTCCGTGTTGATCACTTTGATTCCCTGGTCGAACTCATTGCTCAGAGCATCCTCTAATGAGCTAGCATTGTAAGTCGAGTAGTAACAGCTCGTTCTGTCAGTGTTCATGCAGGCTTGTGGGAACGCCAGCAATTGTCGAGCAATGTTTGTTGCTTCTGCTAGAGCCTGGCCCTTGGGGACAACCCGATTAGCCAGACCCATCTGCAACGCTTCGGCTGCGGATACTCCACGGCCGGTGAGTATCATATCGAGGGCTCGACCGATGCCCACGATGGCTTGCAAGCGAACAGTGCCGCCATCGATGAGGGGGACGCCAAACCGCCGACAAAAGACTCCAAAGACCGCATCATCTTCGGCAACACGGATGTCTCCGAGAAGAGAAAGTTCCAAACCTCCGGCAACGGCATAACCTGACACGGCGCTAATGACTGGTTTCTTGATTTGCATTCGCGATGGGCCGATGGGCCCGATGTTTCGGCCTTCAACTCGATGACTGTCGTCAATGATGGGCCCTTTGTAGCCGTCTTTTCGAAGATCATGCCCATACTTTGCGACTTCATGGAGGTCGAACCCAGCACAGAAAGTACCATGTGCTCCATTAAAGACACAAACCTTCTGGACAGGGTCGTTCTCAAAGGCTAGGAAGGCGTCGGTAAGTTTGCGCGCAGTCGGTCCATCGATTGCATTCCTTCGATGCTCCCGGTTGATGGTTATAGTGGTAATACCATCAGATCATTTGGACACCTGAACTGCTTGTGTTTCGTCATATTCCATTTCAGATAGGCCTAGATTGAGCTCTGTCCTTGTTTGTCTGATGCTAGAGGGAAATTCAAAATGCCTCAAGCCCGCGAAAAGAAGGGTCAACCGCCCATTTCATGTGATTATCGCCTCTACAGTCCATCTACGTCATTTTGACCGGCCTTACTCCAGCTTCCCCGCCATGATCATGGCCGAGAACCTTGCGCTGTCTTGTGACTATGCCGGTTCTCCAAATATGCAGATTCGACTACTTCGATATGTGGCATTCGGGTCACTCCGTCGACAGTTGAGCCGACGGCAACCGAAAGTAGCAGCACAGTCATTCTCGCGACTCTTCAGACAGGTTGAGTCACAGCTCATCAAATGAAAATGGGGTCAACAAGGTCACCTACTTACTTGATAAGGTAAGCTAACTTCAAACTTCGTAATGTCCTTAGGAAACCTGTTGGTAGACCTTCCCTAGGCACTCAGCTAAACGTCAGCCATAGTCAACATTGGCTCTTTGCCCCAAGCCCGCGCTCTGGGGGTTCGACCTTCCAAGCCCCTAACTATACGGGCTACACTCTGGACGCAGTCCCAAGCAACCCCAACCCGACAAGAGGTCTAGCTGGCTTGTGGCTTTCTTCCATATGCAACAGATTCGATTTCTTGCAGAGGACTCTTGATGTTGTGTCCCTGGCGAATGGTTAAAGCCCGACCCATGTTTTCGGCGGCCTCGTATGTCATGTCAGCCCATCGCTTGAACACATGGTCGGCAGAAAATTCGACAGAATCAGACTTGATACGGATGTCCATCCCGATGCAACCCCCAGGTTTCAGGCGATTGAAGGCTTTGGCATGCAGTGCCACCAATTTGGGATGCTCCCATAGAGGGACCGCAGGTGGATGTAATCAAAATGACTTTCTTGCCAAGTCCTATTCAATGTGAAATCGCCTAGGATTAATTCGACATTAGGGGAACCCAGCCGGGCTGGATGGGGCTAAGGTCGGTGCCGATTACCTTAGACTACGGGTACTGATTCCTAAAAACTATGGCCGAGATTCCGGTCCACGTTCCAACCTCGAGTACCCGTCCAGGCCCATCGTCGCCCTCAATGGGAATGAAAGACAAGCGATTATCCAGAGGCATCAAAAGAGCATTGTAAATGAGATCGAGTTCCTCATCTGTCCTGGTTGTTCGGAGACCAGTACCCTCCTGTCTTGCTATTTTGAAATGTTCTACCGTGCAGTGAACGGTAATCCAGAACACTTGAGGGGACCAAAGTCGTAGATGCGTAGATGCTTGATGTTTACGGCCCATGGGCGTCGTCCTCTTCATCGAAGAGAGTTGTGCTTCCTTTTTCTGAGCGCTTTACAGTATTCCTTGCATTCATTTCCTGCGACCTATGGGGTTGGTTGGAAGACTTTATAAACCGCGATCATGTCCTCCTCGCCCAGGCCGGCATCACTCGCCTGTCCATAGATCGAACGACACAGCTCTGCCAGAGGCGACTGTACGTTCGCCCGCTTCGTGGCTTCGGTGATGAGTTGCATGCTATTGTAGCAATCCTTCATAGATGCTTGTGGATTCCAATCCCCATTGACAATCTTGGCGACCTTGATCTTCGAATATGCGGAAGCCATGGGACCGGCGTCGAGTATCTGCCCGAAAGCATCGAGATCGAGGCCCTGTGCCCGAGCGAGACTGAACGACTCTGCAAGAGCCACCGTCATGGTGTTGAGGTAGAGATTGACCGCGTACTTGGTCTTCAGGCCTGAGCCGATTGGCCCGCAATATACGGCAGCGGTGGTAAGCGGCTCCACCACTGCCCGCATCCTCTCCGCCACGGCCGGATCGCCGGCCATGAGACCCACTAATTTGCCTTGCTCCGCCGGGATTTTGCTGCCGCTGACCGGCATCTCGAGGAAGTTGCCTCCCGCTTTGTGAACATGGTCCGCTACTTGTTTGCTGACTTCCAACGGGATCGAGCTTGTGTTTATTAAAGTTTTGCCGCGGAGTGCCGATTTAAAGTCGTTGTTGAAAATCGAGATTAACGCTGGGCCGTCGAAGAGCATCGTGAAGATCACATCAGATTGATGAGCCACCGCCGCCGGTGTGTCGCCGATCTTAGCACCAGCTTGTGCGAGCGCCGGGTATTTGGAAGCAGTCCGGTTCCACACAGTCAGTGGAAATTTGTGAGCGAGGTTCAAAGCCATCGGAGTGCCCATGAACCCCAAACCCAGGAAACCAACACGCATTGTCCAAAGCCTGGTCTTCGAAGTTTTGTCTATGATTGTCAAAAACCCGATAGGGAAGTATCAGCACGTATGAAGACAAGCACCGGAACCTTCGAATCTTATACCACTTTGCGTCGATTGGATAACACTTTGGCTTTTAAAAACCGGGAAAACGTCTTCCCAGTGAAAAATATTCATGGGTACAGAAAAGACAAAACTTCCGCTTCAATACCCTGCACACGACTAGTACCTTACGAAGTCACTAAATCCAATCGATGAGTGTGGACGAAGCAGTGGTTTTAGCCAGATAGACTCACGCCCTAGGGCGGCAATTCTATCAATGTGACAGGTTACGGAGTAGTCCCTGCGGATAAGCCCCATAAAATCCATGTCATTTGCTCCCTACGCCCTACGTGTGATCCAAATGCGCAAGGCGCGTGTGGATGTGGCCGGTATCGCTGCGATGTGAGCAAGAAAATCGTTTGTTCAAAGGTATCTCGAGTCATTGTCTCTAAGGAATTCAATGGTGGACTCCTTTTCTAGAATATAGAGAAAGACAGGCTCAATTGCTACGCCTTTCGAGTGGAGTCTAACGCATGGAGGCTGAGAAGCTGTGCACCATGAACCAGTTCAACGAAATGATCGCCCAGTCTCTTGCAGCCACATTGGAGGCGACAATCTTGTTCACGAATGACTCAGTCCTGGGTCATCGTCGAGAATGCCCATCTCTCGCTTGAAGTCTCGAAGCCAGTCTGGGTTGTCCGCAGGAGTCTGGTTCCACGGATCGTCACTAAGCTATTGTCAGCTCTGAGTTTCTTATAGGTAATCTTCAAGAGGTATTACTCTTCAAAGGAAATCCACCTCGCCTGATGTTGGAGTTCAGCATCGGTGGGAATTCGTCTGTTCGGATTGCGTGGCGACATCGTGATGGTCACGAAACGAGTGAGTTCTTTCATAAGTTTCCTGTAGCAATTGTCGTCGTTGACGAAGAACGAGGAGGTCGAGTACACCTTGCTAATGTCGCCGGTCTTACCGCCGCCAGCATTCACCTGTGTCGGATCAGGTGTGCTACCTGAAGAAAGGTTCGCGCCCGAAAACTCTAGACGGGCCTCAGCTGCTATGGAGCCTAGAAGTCCTTCGGATACGCTGGACGGAGGAATAGCATTCGAAGCCTCCGACGGCGAAAGTCCAGTCCGATGACGGAATGCGGAAAGCCAGTGAGGAGAGCCATTAATGAGACTAAACAAAAAGTTGGCAAAGATTTCCGACGGATTGGGCGAAGAGGCCTCGATCCTTTCGACGATGTTGCAGGCCTCTCGTTGCAACTCGTCGTCGGAAATTTGTGGCTCAATCAACTTAGATATCTCCACGTAGCTCTGCAGTTGCTCTTCCAACCCACAGGCCTCAAAGATGCACGCTTTACCGTTTATGCTAAGATACGTGAATCGTGACCTTGCGTTGTTCTTCATCGGTCGGACCCGCGCCTGCTGTACGATGGATTCGGATGACATGAGCAGATCTCGCAGCCAGCTCTGGGTTGACGTTGCAGGTCTCTTGGAAAATGAAATTGAGTCGCATCCAAAAATGACGCAGCAGCTCTCGTATAAAAGTTCTGCATTCGTAGGCATCTCATCCCTGGTATTCTGGTGCTCGGCGGAAAAGTGTTCAAGCTCTAGCTTGATCAGCTCGTAGGCATTCGGCGGTGTCTCTGGAACACCTTGCTTCGTTGTAAACGGCCATGGTGAGTTGCGTTCCATGTGAATCAAGTCTGGGCAGCATCGATTAGATCTTGCATGCTTGAGTTCTCTGACGACACAGCGGCACTTACAAGGCTGCACCGAGTTCTCGACCATGTTCAAGACATTGTCGTCGAACCCCCAATCACCGTGCCAATCTGCCATCGTCTTTCCGTCTTTGAAGTGCTCAGCCAGATGATCTATCCGATCGGTCCACGAAGACATCGTGTGGCCGCAAAAGCCGCACCTGGAACGTATAATTTCGCTTTCGTATTTCCAATCCCCCATAGGCCACCTCAAGAACTTGGCGTCATGAACCAGCTTCAAGTGTTGCTGCAGGTGATCTTTTCGATAAAATGTCCGGTCTTCAGGCTGACGGTCCCTACATGCTTGATAATTATGCTTTTCTAAATGTTCCTTATTCGGGTTCGCTTCGCTGCAAAAGATGCAAACCGGCTGCCCGCTGGCGTCAGGCACGGTCGGGCCGGTCGGAGCGCATTCCCAGCGCTCGAGAGATAGATGCAACGACTTTTCGTGACGCTGCCAGTTGTGTTTGGTCTTGAACGTCTCTGTGCAGAACGTGCACTGATATGTGTTGCTGGTCTGCCAAAGGGTTCCTGTGCCCTTGGCCTCAGGGCGTTTCGCCAGCGCTCGACGCCGTCTCCGCTTGACTGCACTTTTCCCAAGGGGTTCGAGAGACCTCAGAGACGTGTGAGAGTTGTGCGAATATGCTGAGTTGGCCGAGCTTCTACTGGAGTGAGATGTTCCTGCACTGCTTGCCGAAGACTGCCCGTACAAGGACCGCGTCGGAATGGTGTCTGTCAATGATCGGTCGCCCAAGTCTTCTCCTTCTGACGAAAATCCAGACACAGCATGGGCAATAGCCGATACGGACGCAGGTTCATGCTCTGGAGGTGAAACCTGCCATCTCTGGAGAGGGTTCAAGTTTTGGAAAGTGTCGGAAAGGCTGGAGCCTGCAGGAATGTCGATGGGCATGGTTCTTGAAGAGGTAATCGCCGGAGAAGGCGGACGTTTTGGCGGAATTTTAAAGCGCGTCCGTCTGCGGGTGTTGGCCAGCCAATTGGTGATCTGCTGTCTGCTGAGGCCGGTCTGCCGCTGCAATATTTCCATGTCCTCAGTGGTTGGGTACGGGTGATGATTGTTGTTGGCCAGCCATGTCTTCAGAATGCGGAGGGACTTGGATGAGAAGCGAGTTCCGATCTTCGGCGGCGTTGTGGTATCTGAAGGCTGGAGTGATGGTATGCTGTTCCCTTCGTTGCCAAACAGGTGTCCCATAGGCTCTCCGTCGCCCAAGGCTTCTGAAAACATAAACACGCCAGGCTCGTCAAATTGGTTGGCGTTGTTCACGGGTTGCCTTTCGGTAAAGTCCATGCTGACATGTTGGCTACCGAGAGCGATTGGGGCGGGGCCAATCGCAAATGCATCTTGTTGATGAGATGACTCAACACCAAGAACACTGAGAGGCTCAATAGCACCAATGCCCTGTAAATTCTGTGAAGTTTCGTCTTGTCCAGTTCCAAAGCTGGTAATATCGAGTTGCTGATTGTTGACAAAGTTTGAGGTGATGAAGTCCAACTCAAGCGCGGCGGTGAAGTCGTCGATGTTGAGAGCTTGCGTGTCATTGGCTGCACCCAGTCCCTTGTCCATTGTTGTACGAGTTGTGTAAATGCTTGAGGATGCAGCTTGTCAACGTCGGAGGAGTGGCATCTGTTAGTGCTGCCAAAGAGCAGATAGGATGAAAGTTTCCCCGACCAAAGTCTCTCTGCTTTCAGATGGTCAGGGAGGGTAGTCATATTGTGCCCGCACTCCCCGCAGTGAATCTTGTTCCTTTGCTCGGGTCATCATCAGCCCGGCTATCGGCACACCTCTCAATTAGGTACTCTGCATCGCTCCTCGTCATTCTCCTCCCATAACGTGAGAGTCGAGTGCTAGCTACCAAGAAGCGAAGCTCGGGAGAAGCTTGATTGACGTTAATTTCCTGTAGATGTATCCCACAGAGCTCTTGTATCTGCGACAGGTTATGCGAATCTTGTACTTGGGACTTTTCTTTTTGAATATCTACACTCGCGACTTTGTCGGAGTGCCAAGTCATCGTCTGCCTCCCACGCACCATTCCGCTACCACACTCCCTTTGAGTTTGCGGATCAAGATGCGGCTCAACTACTCAATGTCTTCCATACCTCTGTTCCAATATAGGACTCCGTATCACCGGAGCCGAGTCCGGTACAGGACCACAGGTCGGCAGATCCGTTGACACCACGCGACACCGATTTCGGCTGAGCATTCGGCGACCGAGCCGTTTGTTCGGAGCCGGCCGATCTCGGAGCTCTGGATACCACGCAAAAAGATCCGTAGGGGGACACAAACATTGCCTCGCTGGTATCGATCTCGGTCAACCCCCACCATTTGGCCTTGATTGCTAGCCCCGGGGCGAACCCGTCGGGAGATGTCCGCCGCGGCTAACCCCCGCGCCCCAATAATGCTACCATGAATTCAGCAAGGCGGTGTCTGATTCGTGGGGACGCAGTGATGGCTTCTGTTTAAAGCAATTCATCTACCAATTTTGCGGGGACAACTGGGCTATTCCGAGGGATGATCTATCAGTCCAGTCACCGAGGTCGGAAAAGTCAGCCAGGTGCGATGTGGCAGACGTTTCCGCCGGGTGGATTCTTCGCAATGCCGTCGGTCAACATCCTTTCTTCGCCGAGTTTTTCGGGCAGCTAGCTCTGAAAAACTTGGATTCCCCATTCATTTTTGCGCAATGGCAGTGCTATGTGGTTGCCAAGGCACGGTCGTTTCTGAGATTCATTCCCGCATGGTCGAACGGAGAAAGCCAAGCCAGGTCTCTCGTCCCACATCGGCAGCCCGCAAACATGTCCCACGACGAAGTCGAACAGTCTGAGAAGCCGGAGCCGAGCAGCGACGGCCGGCCCGAAACCCCGGACTTGGTACCGACAACTTCCAACGCGGAGAAGAGTGGCAGTATTGTGCCGGCCGTCGACGTAAACGATGCTGGTCTGAGCCGCCAAGACACCGAGGCTGTTTACAACAGGTTTACGCCAGCCAAGAAGAGGCTCGTAACGGCCGTTGTAGCATGCGGTGGGATTGCGTCGACGGTCTCTTCCTTGTTGCTTCTGGCTGCCATCCCCGAAATCGCTGCCGATCTCAACACAACTGGAACTACCATCAATGTCAGCAACGCCATCTATGTTTTATTCATGGGCATATGCACCCTCTTCTGGGGCCCCATCAGTCAAGTTTACGGTCGAAAATGGGTAGGTTGACAAGTTTTGGTTAAATACTTGTCTTGGCACGAGCTTACAGAAACTACGCAGCCCTGCATTATTTCAGCATGTACCTTCTTTGCCTTCAATGTAGGAACGGCCTTGTCGCCAAACCTTGCAGCCTTCTTCGTCTTCCGTATGCTTTCAGCGTTCACGGGAACAGCATATTCGGTGCTTGGCTCCAGTTGCATCAGCGACATCTACAAGCCCACGGAACGAGGCACCGCGCTTGCATTCTTCCTCAATGGCACTCTCATCGGCCAGAGCTTTGGCCCATTTATCGGTGGCGTTATGGTGAACTTCCATAGCTGGAGATCATTGTTTTGGTTCCAATCTGCTCTCGCTGGGCTCACATCAATCCTTGCGGTGGCATTTCTCCCAGAAACCAGCCACCGACTGCGCTCCGACGAGTTGAAGGGATTGAGCACCAAGGCAAAGGTAGCCCAGGTCTGGGATTGGGCAAATCCGTTCCGTGTACTGGCTCTCTTGCTGATTCCTAAACTCTTCGTGGCTGTAAGATGCACTCGGAATTGATTCTACCTTATATCATTAACTGTTCTAACCATGCGACTTAGGGAATGGCTGCCTCAGCCTTAGTGTGGAACATGCAAGCATTGCTCACCCCTATCCGATACGTCATTAACCCTAGGTTTCACCTGACGTCGCCTCTCGAATCAGGGCTGTTCTTCCTCGCACCAGGATGTGGCTTCTTCTTTGGCACGTATGCCGGAGGACGCTGGGCAGACCGGACCGTCAAGCAATGGATCAAGATTAGGGGTCATAGAGTCCCCGAGGACCGTCTGAGGAGCTCATTCGTGGCAATGGGAGCTGTGATCCCTATCTGCATCATTATTTACGGCTGGTCCATTGAGAAGGCGGTCGGCGGGATTCCACTTCCGGTGATCTGCATGTTTATCCAGGGCTTCGCCCAGGTAATCGCGTTTCCCAGCATCAACACGTATTGCTTGGATGTGTTCAAAGGCCGGAGCGCTGAAGTCATAGGTTCGTCCCTCTTCTACACACTACAGCTTGCCTTATATATCGAAATATTAACAACTTGTGTTTACCCAGCGGGAAATTACTTCTTCCGATACGCTATCGCAGCCGTCGGTACTGCTTCATGTTTGCCTGCAATTCAGAGCATTGGCGTCGGCTGGTTCAGTACAATCACTGCCTTATTTGTGTTCTTCGCCGCGGTTGCTGTATACTGCGTCGTTATAATTGCCTCAAAGGAAGATGCCAAAGTCAACGAAGCGGTCTGAAGTAATTAGAAATACAGCTAGATGGAATGGTGCCACGTGGCTTTGGATGAGATGATAATTCTTGGCTCATCTTGTCTCAAAACTACCTCTGCATTGAGTTTCACTAAGCCGGCTCATCTTTACCCACTCACGTGCCGCTGTCGCGTAGCGCTATTGAATACTCAATAGTTGATGATTCGGCTTCCGGACCTGGAAGCGATTCCGAGTAAGTATTATGCATATCATGTCCAATTTGATGCAGCAAAGCTCAGCCAAGGCGAGGAAAGGTTTGGCAATGATCGCCAAGTGTACCAAGCAGCTACTCAACAGCAAACCAAAGCCTAATACTAGCAATCGCAGCGAACTTTGGGCGAGTATGATGAAACTTGACGTAAAAGGAAGCGAGAATGATGGCAAGATGGCATACTTTGCTTGATAGGTAGGGCAATCCCTCTCGCTCGGTCCCTCTATTGTTGTCTGCACGGATAGGAAGATGAACTGAGACCTTTGCGAAGTGGCAGAGTCCGAGAGTGCGATCCCGAGTGTACCTACAAGCTATCTTGGCAAAACGGTTAGATGTTTCAATGACTCGATCGGGCGAACCTTGCTGTTGCGAAAAGGTCGGGGGCAGCCGAATCTCCCCCCATGATAGCATCCCGTGAAACACATCAAAACCATCTCGGTCCGGCCAATAATCATGTCGTCTTTCTCGGACTTTGTCGGCCCCGCTTGCTCCAGTTATCTCTATCGGGCTTACACCTAAGTTCACGATATTACAGGATCAAAACAAGAATATTCCATCAATCTGTGTACGAGCTGGAGCAAAGAAAGCGGCCTCTCTGGCCCCCTCGCCCCGAGATATGGCGCAGGTCAAGGGGGCGATAGGTCAGAACCTGTCAACCGAGGAGGCAATCGCGATTACGTGCCTAGCTACGGCTGGCATCTACAACGCCCTCGAATTATACATCCTAATCTTCACGAGATTTCACCGACGAAGCGGACGATACTTCTGGAGCATGCTAGTTGCCAACACCGGCATCCTACTCCATGCATGTGGCGGCTTAGGTCGGTTTATGCAGCCGACGAAAACGGTGATACCGGGAATATTCGCCCATATTGGCTGGTACTGCATGGTCACGGGCCAGTCCGTCGTATTATGGTCACGACTGCACCTCGTCGTTTACAATCGCATCACTATCCGGTTGGTGTTAGCGTTGATAATAACGTCCTTCTTCTGCGTTCACATTCCGCAGACGGTCCTCTTCGCCGGAGTCTGGGCAGGCAATAGCCCAGTCTGGGACAACCGCTTCAAGATATTCGAAAAGGCATCTTTGATGGTGTTTACGCTGCAGGAAATGATCATCACCGGAATCTTCGTTAGGGCTGGATTTCGAAACTTCAAAAGCCTCTTCGAGTTCAAGGCACAAGAGGCAAAGGTCCTGCTCAGCTTCCTTATCAGTATGTTCGCGTTGGTGTTCCTTCTTGACACCGGGCTCGTCATTCTGGAGTACACGGGCTATTTCGTCTTCCAGACAACTAGCAAACCAATTGTCTACAGCATCAAGTTGAAAGTTGAATTTGCGGTTCTGGAAAAGCTTCTGGCGTTCACACGGATGAAGCAGTGCGACTGCCATCAGCTGGACGACATCCCGAAGGATGTAGCCAAGTCTTTCGCCAACAATACTACACTCGCTACCACGATGAACACGATACCCTGAGGGCAACGCACTGAAATACAGAACATCAACATCAAGTCTTGGGCAGAGCAGAATATGGTATGATAGCCAGGTGCCATCGCAACGCCTACACTGAACCCAGTGGAGAAGCTAGGGCCGTCCGACGTCTTGGGTTGCCACCAAAGAGAGTGACTGTAATCAACAAGACTCTTTCGGCGCCAAGCGATCGTTGATGAAGCGCCAAGCTCATGGAAATAGACATTCGGAAAGCTCCCATGGGTGAGTGCAGCAATATTCCGCAACTGATTCGGGTCTCATTGCGGTGTATCAATACTGATTCCGAGTCACAGTGTTTCAAGGAGTCTCTTCACTAAACTGTGCTACCAACATTTGACTCCGGAACTAGTCGAGTCGTCCTATGATTTCACCTGTGCGAAACTTCGAAGATAACAACAGCATTTTTGATGTAACTACAGACAGTGGAAAAGGTAAGCTGCGAGACGAGGTTGTATTTGATAAGAAATACGTGTCGCAAGGGACGAAGTATCAGACGGCGACATACTGTTCTCAATAATGTCTAGTTTACAACTCATATCTAAATTCTTTATTCTCAAGATCCGTCAAATCCCAGAACTCATGGTTCTCCTCCACTTTATAAGCATCTCCTAAAGCCGCCTTTTCAGCATCACGCTTCTTGTTTCTTCTCTCCAACACCCAGCGCATCAAGAATAAGTCGACTGTAACCAAGAAGTAAATAATGCAAATGGATATCTTTGCAGGGAGATACCTGGGCGCATCCCGGGCCTGGAAGGTCTGAGGAGATATTATGTTACCAATGGTGTATGCGATGGTGCCAATGCTTGCGACAGTGACTTTCTTGGTGGAACCTGCAACATTGGTGCTCTGCAGCCCCAGAATCGTGGTCCATCCGATTGGGATACCTCCTGAAGTGTAGTACCCGATCAAGGCTGGGACCTTCGAAGTTGTAGCCATGAGAATGGCACCGATAATGGCAGGGATGTGACCGGCAATGCACCAGTAGAGTCGTTGTCTCGTCTTCATTGCTAGCCAAGTCAAGCCGACCAACGCCACGATCTCGTAAGCGCCGAGCGGTGTGACGAGAAGAAGAGACTCCTCACTTGTGTATCCCATGCCTCGCACTAAGATGTTGCCAAAGCTGGTTGCAATAGAGTTGGGGATGTTGGCCGCGAAGATCCAAAAAGCATAAAGCCAAGTCATGACATCGAGCAACGCCTCCTTAACGTGCTTCCATTTGAACTCCTTGGAGCCAATACCTTGCTCATTATCCCGGATTCGCTCAAGGTGAGTTGCCTTCTCCTCTTGGGAAAGAAATCTGGCAGTGGCCGGCGAGTCAGGCATGATGAAGAAGAACGCGATACCAACGAGTGCAGTCAGCAGACCAAGGAACAAGAAGATCACTTGCCAACCCCTCAAAGCTGCGTTGGGGTCTTTTCCAACGTGTGTTGCGACGCCATATGCGAAGAAGCCACCAAACATTTGAGCTGCACCACAGACAGAGAACCAAATTCCGACGCGGAATGCCTGTTCCTGCTTGGTGTACCACTGCGAGGTGAAGAGAACCCATGCAGGCACTACAGCCGCTTCGAACGCACCAAGGAGAAAACGGCAGACAAGCAAGCCAGCGTAGTCCTTGCATGCGGCGAGGCAAGCTAGGACGACGCCCCATAGAATGATATTGATGGAGGTGTACTTCGCAAGAGGAAACATTTGGATGAGTCGGATGGTTGGGAACTCGAAAGCGAGCTGGCCAAAGAAGAAGATGGAAGCAACCCAGTTGAACTGGTTACCGTGGAGACCAGTGGATTGCTGAATTCCCGTGACGCTGGCATATGAGATGGCTGTCTTGTCGATATATTGCAAAAAGTATACGATGCAGATCAGCGGCATGATGTGAGTATCGATGCGGCGCTTGAGCCTTCTATTCAGCTCCGGATCAACAGTGCGGGCTAGAGGGCCAGTATTGTTGAGAAGTTCGAGGGCAGCATCGGCGCCAGTCCTCGGAAGGCTCTTGGCAGCTTGCTCTGGGTTCCTTGCTCCCGTTGGCGCCGAGTTCGACGCGAAGGATGCGGAGCGCTCGTCTGAATTGGAAACACCATCTGCAGCAGGCGGCTCTGCCACTCCCTTGATGTCGTGGTCGGCCATAGTCTGTATTGTCGAGTTACAAGACAACAATGCAACTAATCGTTGTCAATAAGTGATCAGGCAGCATTAACGTTGACAAAGAATGTCCGCAAGAACTTATCCGTAGCGAAGTTTCAAGGAAAGCTGCTTGCTCTTATCACTTGCATCTGCAGCATCACAGGAGCATTTTGAGCACACCATCAGCAACGCCTCGCTACTCATGGCTGGGCAAATCCATACGCAAGGTGCAAATACCAAAAGTTTTCACCCATGACATCCACATAATTCCGATAAGGGACGACGCATCCACCAGAAACCAACGTATCAAGACACATGTCAGACGACTTTTGATCCTTCGTGTTACTCTAAGAAGCACGTCATCGTGAAACTAATGGTGCAAGCCTTCAAAACTTGCCTATTGTAGATGCTGTACCCCACCTGCTCGGCTCACCAGCGTAATGGTTCGACTTAGGGACCCACGTCACGGCCAACCAGAGCGGCGAAAACCGTGAAATGGCGGCTTGAGCCGGTTCTGAAAGCCACAAGAGTGACAAAAACACCATGCTACGCTTTTGATAGTTTATCTCCCTCAGTAGGCTCTTATCTGAGTAGATACTTGGGTTCTCTGGGTTCCGCCGCCGTGGTCTAGCTCAACCTGCGAGGCCACATCAAGCAGGCAAGACGATGGACTTGCATGAACGCCTTTCCCATCTGATGAGATCAGCAAGGCAATTTCCAGACACATGCAATGGCGCAGACACGTAAAATGTGTAGTCATTCCATAGGAGAACGTAAATCTCAAAAGATTGGGACAGCTTCGATGGTGGACACTATCTTTTGCAACCCTTCCTGCAATTGGTATTGACAATGAAACACCATTAATGCTTCTCATCGTTCCTGCCGCGGTATTGATGAGATTCTTAAAAGCTCTCAAATGATTCTATTCCGCTATTCTGAGAAGGGATAGAGGGGGGTCGTAGGTTTTCTCGTCTAGTTTCTGAACCTACCTCGTCCAAGCTGAATCATTGAAGAGCATTGCAGGTTATTAAACGATGACGATTTAAGGCAACAAGCCAATCAACAGTCTGTAACTTACCAGCTTGAGATCATTATATTTCATCATTGCTATTGAACGCTACTGCAGGCTTTAAGTTTGGTAATTAGTTTACCTCCCTCCAGGTTCTTCTTAAGTCCAGTGTGGTGTAGCTATGGGGCGGACCACGTATGTGCGCACTGAAGGAACCCGTACGCTTTTCAAGTGACGTGTTTGCCCAGTCTTCAAGCTGTACCAAATGTGATATTAGGAGGTGTTTTTGTTTGCAACTAGTACAATCCACATCCGAATTGCCTCGACGCATGAGTAAGCCACATTTATGCCCCAAAAGCTGCGGCGAACATGTTTGGAGTACTGGGCAATCCTAGATTCAACACCCCACCTCCTGACTATTGACGGTGTTGCCAAAGGTAGTCAGCCTTGAGCCGGCGTTACCGGGCGCAAGTACGGACTCACTGAATTATCACCGCTCACTAAGTCTGTCAACGATGACAATTCTATAAGGATCTGGGTGTCGAGCGATACTCCGCGCATCTCGCATCAGACCCGCGGAGAATCAACCAGTCAGAGGACGACGCATGGCTCACTAAAGAGTCTTCCCGATATTCCGCACCCAAATCGCGGCTGGCCGTAAACGCGCCTTACAGACGCCCTAGATCGACGCAGGCCCCCGGCGACTGCGGGGTCGATATTCGCCGAAACTTTGGAAGACTCTCCGCTTTCGGGGTGGTTGATCGGGATCCGGTTGGCCGGGCCGTTATCAGATGCTGCAAGCCGATGCGGGGAATCTGCTGACAGCTTTTCCCAGCTTTAAACATTCGTTACGCGTACGATGTCTAGGTCGTGGAGCAGAGATCCTTCACCATATAAATCACTCTTCTGCTACAACCTACCGCATAAACACTTCCAAGTCTTTGACTTCAAAGAAAGCCACTATGTCACCAGATACGTTCAACATCTCCTGCCTCTGCGGCGGCGTCTCGCAGAAGGTTCAGCCTGTCGTTGCTCACGGAGAGACTATCAAGTTGTCCATAAACCATGGCGACGTCGATCGACACGCCACAGGCATTCTGTGTGCCTCTTACTACCCCATCCATGAGCCTCATCAAACCGATGACACCACTGCGTATCATGGTGTTGACGGGTGGACAAGATACTTTTGCAGCACGTGTGGATGCCATGTACTGAGACGCAGGGATATTGATGGAGTGATTGTATGGGAAGCAGCCACCGGCGTCCTACTGCACAATATTGCCGAGGACGTTGGCGCGGACGCACGTTTTGCAAGGCACACCGGCGTTTCCGATACCAAAGACGGCGGGATCTCGATATGGCTGTCCGAGATTGATGGGCATCGGCTGGAGTCGACAACAACACCAGCCACTCCATCATCGAGGTCTACGACGAAGCCTTCTCCCACGCCAGATGTCTGTTCAAAAGACTTTCTGCACGCCTCATGCGCCTGTGGCAGGGTGAGCTACCACATCACACGGCCAACCGAAGAAAGCTATCTACCGCACTCCGGCTTCCCCGACCTACAATATGCTCAAGTCGAACATTCCGCCGAGTTCATGAAGAACCCCGACACCGTCAAGTGGTGGATTCGAAGCAACGGCACAAAGTACTTGGCTGGAACCTGTGCCTGTCGGTCTTGCCGCCTCATCTCCGGATTTGAGATTCAGACATGGGCATTTGTGCCCCGATGCAACATCTTCTTTCACGTCCCCGGACCAGACGACGGCCAGGTCGGCATCCTCCCTCTCAACTTCGCGGACTTGCCTGCCGGGATCGTGAGGACGTATGAATCCTCACCTGGTATCTTTCGCGAATTCTGTGGTAACTGCGGTGCAACGATATTCTGGCGCGACAGTTGGCGACCAGACGTCATCGACGTCAGCGTAGGGCTGCTTCGGGCAGACGAGGGTGCGCGGGCCGAGACGTGGCTGGACTGGTGGACGGAGCGATGCAGCTTCGAGGAAGAGACGGGAAAGGGTCGATCAGGAGAGCCCGCGCGCATTGCCAGGAGGCTCATTGATGGCCTTGAGCGAGGCTTGCGCTCAGGGGCCCAGTCAAAGTGATGCAGCTTGGTGCTTCGGCAGATAGTCATAGGTGATTCAATCAGAAACAAATCGTTCACCGTGACACTCTTCGCAGGTCGCTAGCAGGCCTATAATAGGCAATTTGCAGAATCACGTTCTTCTTGGCGAACAGGATAACAAATCATTCGTGCTACGGACTATAGAAAGATGGATCAATCCGGCAATCTGAAATCTGGATTCCATTGTCTTACCCCTGATCTTAGCCAAGGATACCCGAGTCATCCCATGTCCGTTCCAAGTTTCGCAATGATTGAACTGCTTTCCAATTCGGATGAAACAAGCAGGTTTCTATATCAATCCAGAAAACATGAGAACAGTGCCCGTGAACTTATCAAGCATTGTTTAAGGGGCTATTTCGGCCCGCTTCCCAGTGGGATAGACTTGGCGTATGACTCGGGGGTCCCCTTTCGGGCCTGCCAAGCGCACCGGGCCGGGCGGGGCCCCCTTAACGGACGGACACGGACTCTGTCAAAGGTCGGGCCCGCGGCGCCGGGTCATGTGGAGGGACACGTGGAATATTGGCGGGATACTGGATTCATGGGACCGGAGTTGGTGGGATACCGGGCGAGCTCATACTTACCGACTTCTTCAGGTCGTCAAGCTGAACTCACCGTTGTCTGACCGAGCGGTTAGTTTACTTGGCATGCTTATGTGCCTTGGTGACAGCTACTCGGATCGATTCCAAGCCCTGCAATCCTTTGGGTGCTGACAGCTTACTGCTGCGCCTCGGGGTAAGGGTAGCATCAAAGAAACTCTCACTTGCAGGCCATCCTGTGTCGTTGCACAGGGAACGTCTGTCCGTATCTTCACAAGAGGTCTAGTTTATTGCTGCACATCGTTGATCGGGACGAGTCTAAAGCGAGTATCGCGCCACTTCTCACTTTCAAAGGATGGAATACCGACTAGACCAAGGAGCGCTGACGAACCGAGCCTCCTTTATTGGTAGCTGAAAATAGAAGAGGACATCACCCGCTTATGCAGTGTGATGGAGTTGGGCCCTCAAGCTTGGCATGCACAGCTCAACCTAGTCCGCATCGCGTCGTTGGTCTGAGTTGCGACATAAGGTCAACGACATGTCTGCTTTCTTTGAATATCTCGGTGCTGTGAGCTATTTTCATCTTCATCTGTACTGGCAGAAGATCGTGGGCATCTGATTTGTGCGTCTTGTACTGCGGTTTCCAGACAAGGCGGTAATTTTCTTGGCTGTTGGCTCTGGAGTAAGATTACAATGAATGTCAATAAGGGCTCGCTCGACATGGGATACAAGTGTTTACGACTTGAAGGACATTCAGTCAATTGCTCTCGGGTGTGAATACGTCCGTGACGGAGTTTCCCTCACGAAGTCAATGCCATTTGAATCCGATGCAAGCCCATGATCAAAAGCCGAGACGGGCATAGTTTCTTGAGCTTACAAACATTGCTGGAATATCACTCGTGACTACGAAAACATATTGCATGAACTCGGCAGTGAGGTAGTTGGATGCCAGAAAGTAAACTTTCACAATGACCCATGTTGTTCATCGCCGAAGACGAATAATATTGAGCAGTACTAAGTCCGATGAAGATTGACTTAGTAGCCCAGGTCTGTGAGTTGGGAAACTTTTGACTTTGCATGCAACTCCAAGGGAAGTTGGCAGAATGATCACATGGATCACGGGTTGCATTTACCTGTCCTTCCCAAATGGAAATGTCGTCCGCCTCGGCATCCTAGAGCAAAGTCAATTGAAGACAATGGTAAGTTGAACGGAGTGAAGAACGTGTCTATTGTCACTGTGATCCTTGACGACTTTGACCGGCGTCCTATAGAATTGAGGCAGTTTATAATCAAAATAGGGTGCAGCCGAGTCGATCAAGGTTTCCAAGTTTACTTTTGGTATAGTGGGAGGGGGCAACGCGATATGATTCATCATTGGTAAGTTTGCGCGCGTGAGAGGGTGTGAGATGAACCCTGAAAAACAAATCTCCCAGTTCTTGAATTGCCCGTGCTCCCCTCCCCCCTTTGCTGTGTGGCGTTTCCGAGATGATATCGCAAAGGTAAACTTTCCGTGCCCCCTCGATACTGCATCCTTCGTATAGGTGACTATAGCTGGTCGTGCACGTGTTGGGGTGGACATGGACTGTGGTCTGTGGAGGAACAAAGATTATAGCATGCCACGGACGCCGCGGACGCATACGCCAGAGACGAAAGAGGGTAATGTTTCCGGCAACTAAGTGTGCAGTGCCCAGCCAATGTGGTTCGACACATTTCTAGTAAAGGCTCATGACCCGTCGGCAAGTGGGTGTCGGCCGAGTACCATGGCCGCAAGCAACACCAGTCTACAGGGATAAACGTGATTCAGAGAGTTGCACGCTACGGTAGTTGACAGGGCGGCAATCTCATTCTCATCTCAGCCACTCCCAACGTCAGATTTTACCTATGCTGTCACCGTGCTCCCCAGTGCGGCATGCCCCAGCAAACTCCCAAGGGCCTCCGGGTTCGCAGTTGCCAGCCAAGGGAATGGTGTTGCGTGTCCAAGGCCCAAGGGGACTCTGCATGTGATGAGAAGCCACCTCGCCAAGCATCTTGGCAGCACAGGTGGACGGGGTGACTGATGTGGCTATACGGAGTACTGAGGGACAATCTTTTGGCTCGGGCACAGCCGGGGTCGCAGGATTTTCGGCCGACAGCTCTCATACTGTAAGGTGCATGCACGAATACTCGCGTACCTCAAATCTACTTGTAGCCTTCCTGTTCAGGATGGTGGTGCTGGCTGGGTTGGCCCGGCCTGTCGAGGGTTTCTTTCGTGCTTGCAGCTGACGTGCTGATCTGCCACGCCGCCTGGCTGCATCCCATCCCGCCCGCATGTCCGTGTGGGTGGTGTCACCTTGGAGTGTGTCTGTGGACTGTGGTTCCGAGTGTTTCTGTGCCGTGCGTTCCAGTCGAGACCGTTGAAGGCCGCCATCAACGGCCGGCCGGCACGCGGGGATGAATCGTCGAGGAGGGTCGTCTAGGAGGGGGAGGCGTTCGGGTTCCAGATCCTCCCCTCCAGAGGCTTGCTTTTGCTTCTTCCCACACCCAAATATTTTGCCCGCCGCCAGAGGGAGGTAGGGCTGAGTCAATGCACGATTGATGAAAAGCTTCCTTCATCCCATGTTGGGTGGTCGCGATTTGGGCCAAAACCTTGTGCGACTCTTTAGAGTCTAGACCTGTAATGGCAGGTTGTCTCTACTGTGTAGCCGGGTTGTCTAGTCTCCCACCCGGCATTGCATTCGGGGGGTTTTGCTGGGACATGGATTCTCGAGACTCCTCTCTAGGGGTTTCGCTAGGAACAAAATCGCAAGTCCGCAGAAGCCAGATGAATGACGGAGGCATCAATTAGCCCGTTGCGCGCGGGCAGCTCCGTAAATGCTAAGTGAATATGCAGTCCTACTTTCTAAGTGGTGTTTACAGACAGGGTAAAGGAGGATATAGCAGGGAGAGGGCGGGTTGATATGATCCGATTTGTTGCTCTTCGGAGTTTAGGGGGCGAAGTCTATTAGATTCAAAAGTGGCTCCCGCAGCTTGGAAACTGTCATCGCACAATTGGTCGCAGTTGGTGTGAATTATTGCAGGCTTTACAGAAATACTACCTTACTCTTCCAGTCACCCAGTAACTTGGCACCGGCCCGCATCAGACTGTTGACTTTTGGCCATCGGAGCAGGGAGCACAGCTCGTCAGCTCCCCGGATTCCCTAGCTTATGCCTGGCTATGGATCAACATCTGAACTCATAATCCCGGCCACGCCAGCCCGATCCTGGTGTGTTCTCCTCCTTGGGCCCCATGTCTTCTCCATACAAGTTGCCGTAAGTTTCACCCATATGGACATCGCTTAGGACACAATCCCCGCCCAAAAGTGTGAAAAGCGGACCAGACCACACCAAAGAGCCATCTGCCAATCTGCGTGTGTTCACGCCCATCCTCATCAAACAAGATTGTTATTCCAGGCGCTTATTCTGGATCGCAAACCTTGCCATGGGGCATCTTAGTGCGCAATACCGACTCGACTGCCGTTGTAGGAAGCTTATTACCAAGGCCCCCGTCAGCGATGCCTTGCGCAGCATTGGGGACGCCGGGCTTGGAAGCGGCCTTCGCAGGTCTTGGTATTGTTACTAATCATGGAGTTCTGGAATCAAAATATTCCCACATGGAGATGCTCCATCGTGGCTCGTGGTACCTGCTCAGAAGCCGTGTCATTGCTCGTGAGTCGTAGGTCGCCACAGTTTATTACTTATGTCCCGGGGTTCGTCCCATCTTGGAATAAAGATCTGTTTCCTCCTCTTCAGGAACACACTCATCTCTCACCCGTTGAGTCTGCTACCCCCCGGTCTCACTCTCACCTAGTCATTCCTTCTTTGAACGTCCTCTGGACCAACCTGTCTTGTCAACATGCACGCCAAACTTTCAAGCTGCCTTTTGGCAGCTTCTGCTCTCCTGCCCGCCGTCACGGCTGAGGCTTGCCCGTTCGCCAAACGCGATGGTTCCGTCACCAGCGAGCTCCCCAAGAGGGACACGGCCGAGGGCTTCGGCCGATGCTCGAGAATCAGCAACCAGGCTGGCGGCGGCACCCGCAGCCACGACTGGTGGCCTTGCCAGCTTAGACTCGATACTCTTCGCCAATTCCAGCCCGCGACCAACCCGTACGGCGGCGATTTCGATTACACTGCGGCCTTCAACTCTCTGGATTGTGAGTAGATTCGATGGGGAGGGGGAAAAATGAACGATGTGTGGGAGGGTCCTCACTAACACCCCACGACAGATGAGGCTCTGAAGAAGGACCTCCACGCCCTGATGACGGAGTCCCAGGAATGGTGGCCCGCTGACTTTGGCCACTATGGCGGTCTCTTCATCCGCATGGCCTGGCATAGCGCCGGCACTTATCGCGCCATTGACGGCCGAGGTGGCGGTGGAATGGTGAGCCGTTTTTTCTTCACTGCATCTCTTGGCTTATGTTTTACTCTCTTCCCTTTGGCTGTGCTATCCCGAAAGTCCTTCCCTCCCTCCCCCGCTCTCCCGGTCTTCCTAGTGCGTTCCCCTTGGCACAAGGTAGCTGGAAGAAACACCGCGTTGTAACCCCCTCTCCATTTTAGCATATTTCTTATTCCTTGCCTACCGTTACACTTGATCATCTCTTCGCGGTCCTATTCGTCTCGCGTTGGAAGATCAATTGGTTAGACGGAGGTTTTTGTCCTATCCCGGATCAAAGCCAAGAGGTGCTAAAGCATCTCCCTCAACTTTTTCTCCACCCGCACGGCGTCACGAAATATGGACCAGGGCTGTTTGCATCTTATCACATCTCTGCATCAACTTGATTCTTCTTGAGGACTGGCGTTTACTAATATTGGACTTCTGCAGGGCCAACAACGTTTCGCTCCGCTTAACAGCTGGCCTGACAACCAGAACCTCGACAAGGCTCGCCGCCTGCTGTGTAAGATTTCCCATCCTTATGCGCTCTTTTGCGATTCGGCCCACCCCTGTTCGACTTGCATCATCGACTCGGTAGCGATATCCACTTTGCCGTGGCTCGATGGCGCGAGTAGAGCGATGTTGTGGGCCTCTTGAGGGATAGAGAGAGAAGAAACGTTTGCTAATCCTAGCTTTTCCATGTTTTACAGGGCCTATCAAGCAAAAGTACGGCAACAAGATCTCATGGGCCGACTTGTATCTGCTCACCGGCAACGTCGCCCTCGAGTCCATGGGCTTCACCCCCCTTGGCTTCGCCGCTGGCCGTCCCGACACCTGGCAATCCGATGAGTCCGTCTACTGGGGTGGGGAGACGACTTTCGTCCCCAAGGGCAACGATGTCCGCTACAACGGCAGCACCGACATCAACGAGCGCGCCGACAAGCTCGAGAAGCCCCTGGGTGCCACCCACATGGGTCTCATCTACGTCAACCCGGAGGGCCCCGATGCCAGCTCCGACCCCGCCGCTTCGGCCAAGGACATCCGCGTCGCTTTTGATCGCATGGGAATGAACGATGAGGAGACTGTCGCTCTGATCGCCGGTGGACACGCCTTCGGCAAGACGCACGGTGCTGTGCCTGCAAGTGAGTTGCACCTCATTCACGCGTCCCCCCTTCAGCATCCCGGTGCTAGTCGGACGAACGCGCAAGAACTGAGCGTCTCCGGAGAGAGCTCCGGCTCACCCCCGGGAACACACGATTTTCACCGCCACTTTTGGAACATGCAAATGCTAACCAGCGTCTCTCATAGGCAACATTGGAGGTGAGCCCGAGGCCGCCGACCTTGGCGAGATGGGTCTCGGATGGCACAACAGCGTTGGCGATGGCAACGGTGTCAACCAGATGACCAGTGGTCTTGAGGTTGTCTGGACCAAGACCCCTACCAAGTAAGTGATGATTGTGATGAGTCTATTTCCGTTTGCATTTGATTTGCGGCCCCCAGGTCTTGGCACTCCAGTCACTCTCATTTCCCCTCTTCTCACTCTTGAGAGCTCTCTTATCTCTCATTTGCCGAATGTTCGCCCATGAGATGAGAGAAAGAGAAGGTCATGGGAGAAATGATGAGGCGACAAACGATGAGGCCAAGAAAAGCTATTTATACACCAACCACACCGGGTGATTATGCAGTGACACACCGACGCTAATCCTTGTACCTGCAGATGGAGCAACGGCTACCTGGAGTCTCTCATTCACAACAAATGGACCCTCGTCACTAGCCCTGCCGGTGCTCACCAGTGGGAGGCTGTCAACGGCACCCTCGACTACCCCGACCCCTTTGACAGCACCAAGTTCCGCAAGGCCACCATGCTCACCAGTGACTTGGCTCTCATCAACGACCCGTCCTACCTCAACATCACCACCCGCTGGCTCGACCACCCCCAGGAGCTCGCCGACGCCTTCGCCAAGGCTTGGTTCAAGCTTCTCCACCGTGACTTGGGTCCCGTCGCCCGCTACCTCGGTCCCGAGATCCCCAAGGAGACTTTCGGCTGGCAGGATCCCCTTCCCGCTAGGGAGGGTGAGCTCATTGACGATGCCGATGTGACCAAGCTCAAGTCTGACATTCTCGGCACCGCCGGTCTCGACGTCTCCAAGCTCGCCTCCGTCGCCTGGGCCTCCGCCTCGACCTTCCGTCACTCCGACAAGCGTGGTGGTGCCAACGGTGCCCGTATCGCCCTCGAGCCCCAGAACAAGTGGGTTTCCAACAACCCTACCGTCCTCGCCGAGGTCGTCGACGCCCTCAAGAAGATCCAGACCAGCTTCAACACCGGTGCCAAGAAGGTCTCCCTCGCCGACTTGATCGTTCTTGGTGGTGTTGCCGCTGTCGAGAAGGCCGCTTCTGACGCCGGTGTCGCCGTCACCGTCCCCTTCACTGCCGGCCGTGTCGATGCCACCCAGGAGCAGACCGACGTCCGCGCCTTCAACTACCTCGAGCCCCAAGCCGACGGTTTCCGCAACTACGGCAAGGGCACCGCCCGCGCTCGCACTGAGGAGATCCTCGTCGACAAGGCCTCGCAGCTTACCCTCTCCGCCCCCGAGCTGACTGTTCTCGTCGGTGGTCTCCGCGCCCTCGGCGCCACTTTCGACCAGTCCAACACCGGTGTTCTTACCGCCAAGAAGGGCCAGTTGACCAACGACTGGTTCATCAACCTGCTCGACATCTCCACCGTCTGGTCCAAGACCGACACCGAAGGCGAGACCTGGACCGGTGTCGACCGCAAGACCAAGGCCGAGAAGTGGACCGCCACCCGCGCCGATCTTGTGTTCGGATCCCACGCCGAGCTCCGTGCCATCTCTGAGGTCTACGCCAGCTCCGACGCCAACGAGAAGTTCGTCAAGGACTTCGTCGCTGCTTGGGACAAGGTCATGAACCTTGACCGCTTCGACTTGAAGAAGTACTAAAGTGCTATCTGCACTAACCCAACTGTTTCTATGTTAAGGATTTAAGGTGTTGGCGGTTATTCTTGTATCTACTTTATACCTCATATATTCTTTCTCCTGCACTCTGTCCCCCCCCCCCCCCCCCCCCCCCC
>JFBX01000361.1:40283-56157 GCA_001563135.1 Colletotrichum simmondsii
GTCGTGACTCATAATTCAGTTTGGTCGGTCGGCTTAAGAAGTCAAGTACCTGCCCTTGAAACCATTTCCAATGCTGGGACACTCAACAGTACTCTGGAAGATTATTCAATTTCTGGAATGTCTAGAGGATTATCTATGAACTCGCATTGGGCTGACCTGACTTTTTCGACTTCGGCTTAATGAATATCGCAGCTAGAAGCATGCAACCAGAAACGCCAGTAAAGAATGCCCACATCACACGCAAAGCAGACATGTAGACAGCCTTGCTGGCCCCCGGAGTTTCATCGTTCCCATTCTCAGAACCAAGCTTCCCTGCCGTCAGCTCGCCACCGCCAAGGTTATGCTGCAACAACACCGTCCCGATGACAATGGACATCGAAGAAAAGAGAGACCTCACGAAACTGAAAGCCGACATAGCAGCCGCCATATCCTTTTGCTTCGTGTGAGTCTGAATTGAGATCATGGGACTTTGGAAGAGCACACCGGCACCGAACCCAGTAATCATTTGGAAAGACACAATCTTGGCCCACTCCGTGCTGATGCCAAAGCTGATGAACAGGCCATTCCCGAGAGTCATGAGTGCCGAACCAAAGAAAATGGGAATAATGTAGTTGCCAGTCTTCCGGGTGAACAGCCCCCCGAGCATTGTCATGACCGTGAGTGGGATAAGCAGAGGAAACAGCGTAATTCCGGCGATGATGGGTTTGAAACCGAGGACGACTTGGAAGTAAAGCGGGAGGAAATAATCGTATGAAATGAATACGAAGCTGTGGATGCAAGCAAGGGTGAAAGAGGCAATGTTGGTGACCTTTTGGAAGATTCGAAATGGAATAACGGGGTTCTTCGCGAAGCGAGCCTCCCATACGATGAAGAGCGCGAGAATGAGGACCCCGAACAGGATGAGGCAGATGACCAAAGCAGAGTTCCAGGGTACGATGCCACCGGCACCTGTTTCGAGGCCGTAGAGGAAGCAGATTGTGCCACCTATGATGAGAAGGAACCCAATCCAATCGAGGTCCCGAAGACCAGTAATGAATGGCTCTTTGGGGGTTTCAACCTTGAGGGTGAAGAATAACACCACCAGGGCAACGCCGTCGAACGGTAAGTTGATGAAGACTATCAATTGTCAGCTCTATGCCACTGCGTATTGGACTTGAGGGTTCCTTCTCACAACACCATCTCCATCCAATTGTCTGTGTAAAGACACCTCCAAGTACTGGGCCGACCGCACTCGCAATCCCGTAGACGATGCCAGTCATGCCATAGTACTTGGCCCGATCCTCCAGCTTGAAAATATCGCCAATCACAATCGTGACCAGAACCAACGATCCACCTCCCCCGAGCCCCTGTATAGTCCTCCCAGCGATGAGAACTTGAATGTTTCCAGCCAAGGCCGCAATCAGGCTTCCCGCCATGAACGTTGCTGCCGCAGTCATAATTGTGAGCTTCCGGCCGAATATGTCGGACATCTTAGCCCAGACCGGTGTGGATGCCGTGCTGGACAATGTGTACGCGCTTCCCACCCACGCGTACTCCGATGCCGTGGCTTGAAGAGTTGCTGCGATGGTGGGCAAGGCCGTGGCGATGATGGTGATGTCCAGGGCGCTAAGGAGGAGAGTCAGGCAGAGGGCACACATGACGGCGCGACGACGGATCGGGCTCATTTCAGGAGGAACATAAGATGCGGTTGTGATTACGCGATCCAGAGCACTCTGGGTGTTTCCATACTGCTCTGCGTTCGTCTCTTGGGGCTTTTCGGCCGATGTTGCTACAGGTGAATCACCCATGATGATCCTGCTAAAGCGACTGACGCTCTGTTGGTCCTTTGTCTCAAGAATCGAATAGAATGAAACGATACAGACTGCTCATGGGACACACGATGACACTGCTGTTGGTGTAATCATTGGCAAGCAGTCCCTTCGAGGATTCTTTTCGTTCCTTGCGATCACCATGTGGCTCGGTTCGGTTCGGTTCGGGGATCTGGGGTAATGCAGGTCAACGGGGCCAGACTAAACGATCACTTGCAGCCAATTGGCCAATCTTTGCATATCAAGTCTCTGGAATTCGCTTTTGATTCATTAATCAGGTTCATTGCATGTCTTTGAGCCCCAGAGTGAAACGCAACAAGACTTCCCTCCACCCATCTAACCAAATCGGATGTGGTTGAAGAGCTCGCTCGGCCAGAACAGTCGCCAGGTCCGGTGTTTCCTACCACTCGATGATCTCGTACGCCACACCGGTATACCGATCAGTCAATGGTTTCCACATGCCCCTTGAGTTCCTTTTGGATCCAATCGAAAATGCTCTCCTGAAGTTTGCGGTCCTGGCTGAGCTTCGAACCAGATTCCGCTTTAGCAGTAGGACCGTAGTATTGCCCGCTCTTGGCGTCAGGGCTTACAGCTGCCCAGATCTGCGATAAAGCACCCTTCTCCACAGGCGTGGCGAAGAAGATGGCTGCGTTCAGGAAAGGTTTGAGAAACATGCCGGTGGAAGCATGGTGAAGATTGGTCGCAACCATCCCCGGGTGGACAGGAACGATCTTGACTTGTTTCTCTCGCTCTGCCAAAGCCTTGGCGTAATGGAGGTCAGCAAGCTTCGACATGGAGTATCGTTGGGTAGTAGCTCGTTTAGGCATTGTTGTTCGGATTTCTTCGAACTTGTAGATATCTTTGGGGGCTAGGGAGTGAGAAGCTGAAGACAGCATGACGACACGCGTCTCGGGGTTCGTCTTGGCCGTTTCGCGTATGACCGGTAGCAGAAGCTGGGTAAGCAGCGCTGGACCCATCACGTTGGTTCCGAACTGGATCTCATACCCTTCCTTGGTAAGGCCCTCGGGGGTCATCATGATGCCAGCGTTGTTGACGAGTATGTCCAACCTAGATTCTTTCTTGAGGAATTCGGCCGCGGCAGCCTTGACGCTGTCAAAAGATGCTAGGTCAAGCTCGAGGAAGGCGACGTTTGTTGTCTTGGGGTTCTGTTGTTGGAGTTCTTGGATAGCCTTTTCGGCTTTGTCTCGGGACCTGGCTGCAAGGTAAATTCGGGCTGGGTTGTGTCTGCTGAGCTGCCGTATCGTTTCGAGGCCAAGACCGACGTTTCCTCCAGTCACAATAATTACCTGATCGCGAAGATCAGGGATGTCGTCGGCGGTGAAAGAAGGCATCTTGGAGCGGAGCGTGTAGATGGTACGAGTAAGGGGGCTGGATCGTGCCAGGTGAAGAGACTTCCTGATGTTAGCAAACGTCAAGATGTTGACAAGGAGGGAAGAGGCGATTTAATACATTGGCTAGAAGTGAACCTGAATGTGAAGAACGGAAGTCTGATGGGCGGCTGAAGGTGCCACACGGGAGCTTCGACGAGCCCGAGGGCACAATGCTTGATAAGCCAGTCAAACGAGCCGATCTGGGGCGTAAGCAAGCCACTGAGAGAGGAAGATTCGGAACCAAAGACAACAAGAGAACGGAGCGGGCTGGAATCTTCTTCAGAGTCTTCCAGTCCTCGGCTCTCGATTATTAGCCATAAGTGCTGTCAGAGGCTCGCGACTTCCTCGTTGCTTACACCCCTGTCGGGCAGGTCCGGCCTGGACTCGAATTTGGTAACGCTCCTTTCCTTCAATGGGATAAAGTACCTAGATACCTCACTGTAAGGTACGTAGATTCATACCTAGATACCTGTACCGGGGCGCGGGCCGTCATGGAAGGACGGGAGGTACGTAGCCGGGAGCTCGGCGTTTGTTTGGGCCGGGACAACGTCCCCGTATCATCTGACTCCTTAGATCTCGGTGACGTCCCGACGGTTCTCTGGTTCTTCTGACTTGAAGATCACGATGCCCTTGTCTCTCGCAGCGGATGCTGTCGGCTCGAAACTCACGGAGTCACTCGCGGGATGTCAATCCGGAGGCTTAGACAAGCATCTACGGACAGGAACCTCCTATCCAGAACGACTTGATCTTCAAGTCGATTCGACTCCTATCATTACGCGGTGCATAGATACCTCGTGCTATGGTGGAGCGCGCTGTGTGGTTATCTCTAACAATCATGCGATCCTTGCTTGATGTTTGGACATCAACTGAGGGCACACTCGCTACTTCGGGGTTGCGTCAGACGCGCAGAGTTTTACATGGCTGGCGGGCTTCTATCGAGGAAACCACCACAAGTCATTCCAAGTCATTCTACGGAGGTCGCCAGTTGGCAGTGCGCGGCGACCGACAGCATTGTCAAGTATTATGGCGGCGAACGCCCATTCCGTTGCGTCCAGGCCGTGATGGATGACTCGTGAGTCTTTGTCTTTCAACAGACCATGACGGCTCAAAGGAGGAGTCTTTCCGGTTGGCCATCGACCGAACAGACCAACCTGGAATCAGCCTGGAACAAGTCTGAAGATTCCTTTTTTGCCCCCAATATCCAAGATCGGCGAATGGCAAGCTGCCCATTCAAGCCCCGTTGACAGGGGAGTAAGCAATCTATTTCTGCTACACAGCACGTTCCACTGGACCTTTGAGTATAGTAGGTTCATCCCAGCTAGCAAGGGAGTAAGCAAACTATTAATCCCCCATAGGAACGCAATTCTGAAAGAACATCGCCCACAGCATGCTCGATAATCAACGCGCAAAGATTTCGAGATCAACATTTTCGAGATCAACATTTTCGAGATGGAACCGAAGCAAGTAAAGGCACTAGACGATGAAGACGATTGGACAGGCGTGGCAAGCGCCGCCGAAAGACGAAGACGGCAAAACAGGGTCCACCAAAGAGCCTACCGTAAGCCCATTCCACAACCCCGCTATCAAACATGCTATCACGTCGGCGAAGAAGGCTGATATTGCGATCCTACCAGGGCAGAAGAGACACCTGAAGCGCATTGCACTCAACAGTACTACAGTTTCGGCTTCCGCAGAGCCTCAAGCCGAGATGTCCCTGATCCCCGCTGCTGCGCCTAATGCGCGTAGACCCATGACTCCGTCGCAGATGCAAGAGATGCTTGGGATCTACCATTTGCTCAGATGCGCCGGCATACGCGAAAACGTCGCCGAATTCCTGCAGAGAGCCTCTTCGAACTGGACCCTGCAGCTCCCTACCCCGCGAGACCTTCCAGCTCTCACGAAACTCAACGCTTTTGACGCACTAGCGAGAAATGCGCTGGTATTGGGCATTCCGGTAGAGTTGATCGAGAGCGATGATGGCGACTCTCTCTTCATGCACCAAGGTCCCGCGCGGCCCGGATCCACTGAGGTCCTGCCCCCTCATCTCTCACCAACGACGCTCCAAAGGACTGTCAAGCATCATCCATGGCTAGACCTATTCCCAATACCGAAGATGAGGGATAACATTCTTCGTGGTATTCAGTCGGGCGAGATAGACGAAGATGAGTTGTGCAACTCTTTAGTCTGCGACCTCTTGGACTTGAACTCCCCCTCCAAATCATCGCTTGTCATATGGGGAGACGCCTGGGACTTGAATGGTTGGGAGCTGGGTCCTGAGTTCTTCAGGAGATGGGGCGGGCTAGTGCAGGGCTGCCCTGAAGTGCTTGTAGCTACCAACTACTGGCGACAAAAAAGAGGTGTAGGGAAAATAAGAGAGATCAACTCGGGCGGCTCGCTGGCGTTAGATATCACATGATGATTGAAAGTTGTGTTTTGGGCTATTTCAGTTGCAGCTCCCAAGTCTCTCCCACTCGCTTCTCTCCCCAAGCTTGATGTTCTTCGGTGGCTTTCAACTCGAACCCGGCCTTTGCATACAACCGCCGCGCCCCGATCAAGTGGTTATCTGTTGATAAGCCAATGCTCTCGAATCCAACCCCCCTTGCAAACTCGACACAAAGCCGTATCAACTCCGTTCCCAAGCCGGATCCTCTTGCATCCTTTTCTACCAGGAAGCATCTCAGCTTCGCTCTGCCTGCTGTTTCGCGGTCCTTGATGAGCATGATGGAGCCCAAAAATTTGTCATCTCTCTCTGCGATCCAGCATCGTTCTTTCGCTGGGTCGAACTTGAGGAGGAAGTCTGCCGTGATGTGGCTGACCATGGCCTCGAATAGCGCACCGTAGTTGTATTCTTTGGAGTAGATTGCGCCGTGTCGATGGGTGATGTAGCCCATGTCCCCCGGGCGGTGGTTCCGGATTGTAATGGAATCAAGGGCGCTGAAGCCGTTGGTCGAGACCATCTTGGGCGGATCGACAATGTGCTGCAGACTGAGCGAGTACTGGTTTCTCGAGTTCTCAAAGACAATGCAGTGACTTAGAGGTCGTGATAGCTGAGAATCTGACTGTGAATCCTTCAATCGCCGCCAATTCAACCATCTTATCACTTGCGGGAGGGGACCTCTCTTGATTAGCGGTGAGCTTGTTCCTGGCCTCGGGGCTCTGGTGGGGAATGTCAAAGTCATGTCATCCAAGGGCGCACTGTACTTAAGCGCCACGCTGCATGTCATATTTAGTGGCAGACACCAGTGACCTTGGAGGGTCAGCTTGGATGCTTCTAGAGGCTTCTGAATTAGCCCGCGCCCAGTAAAGATACCACTGGCTGATAAGATTTCAGTAGTGTCAAGCTTTCATCAGACCTCGGGAATAGTATGCAATTCTCTGGCAGGAGAAGCCAGAACTCGAAGCTCAGATAAAGTCACTTGACGGTATATCGAAAAGATTCTAAAAAGACATGTCTCAAAGCAGTGTGACTGGTCAAGTCTGGTTTTTCGCAGCAAATGACTTACATTCAAGAAACGGGTGAAAATTCTATATTACAGCTTTTGTCACTCTCGAACCTCAGAACCCATACCGGAGTTGCTGTACAAGGATGGTCCGACAAGCCCGACGATTGATATTACCATATCTACCTACCAAGATGCGACTTCAGCGATATGCATCTGCATCGCACTTGATGGCTGGCGTCACACGCCGTTCAACTCCTCCAGACTGCTAACTCTCCTCCGCAAGACATCTCAGAACCTCACACAGCTTCGCCAAGCTCACCCTCATGTATGGCATGTCAAAATATATGATAGCCAGACGATGTTCCGAGATTTAGATAAAATCTGACTGCCAGCTCTCCCGGCGATGCACCCAAATTGTCACCAAGCATTTCCCGTCCCTCCAGTCCCACAATATCATGACACTGAAGGTCACCAATAACCAAACATGATGCACCCAAGAGCCGTAGATCCTTGGGATAACCTACAGACAGAATGCAGCCACCCTTCTTCATCAAACTTTGGTATATCCATGACTCCACACGCCCAGATCTGTGCTGCAAAGCGGCCTTTGTCGTATAAGATCCCATCTGGAAACGGCAGAGAATTTGCGTAGTCGAGGTCGAAGTGCGAGGATTGTCCAAGACCGGCGAGCGTAAATGCCATGGATATCAATGCGAGGATGACGCTGATGATTAGCATGAGAAACAGGCTGAATCGCACCCACTGCACCATCTGAGATAAATCGTCAGCGGGCATTGTTCGCGCTAGCTGCGACCATGATCTCCATCAGTGTAGTCTACGTACCTGGACAGGACCTCGGCAAAAGGCACGGACGGCAATAAAAGAGACAGTGGTTGAGGTGAAGAGACCGATCACTGCGTTTGCGAGGTGCAACTCGTAATATAGAGGCAGCATTTTTCGCGGATCGTACCTCATGGTTTGCCCGCCGCCATAGTATTGGGAATTACCTGGAACCGGCCTGAAGATGCCACTCTTATACTTGTAATCTGTGCCGTACATCCACTCCCTGATCTCTCCCAAAGACTTAGCACGAAAAGCCAGGTGGACTGTCGACACCGCAAGCAAAGTAAAGCTCAATATGAGAGCCGTAATAAGTAGCGGCCCCCTGAATGGTGGTTGATCTCGACTTGTCTTCCTTGAACCTCTGTCCACTGGCATATGATGTTCCACGGCAATTAGGTAGTTGCGGTGCATTGATGGCAAGCTTGCGCATCGCGACGTAGACTTCGATGGAGAGAATCCGGACATAGCGATGAGACGCGGACTCTGTGGGCGTGTTTTCAAAGGACAGGGTACAACAACAAGTTCAGCTTAGAAAAGTTGCTTCTTCGCAGTCGGAAGGCTGTCTTTTTACATCGCTTTACTTGAACTACACGAGGAATGCGTTCAATGCCTTGAGGCAAAGTCAAGGTGAAGTGCGGGCATCGGGTAGCCTCGCTTCATCCTCAAAATATCCCCTCGCGTACTATTGGGGGCTTCGAAGCTTCCTCCCGGCTGTGCTACAACGCTGTTTTGCTGTTGTCGCATGAGTCGTGCGTAGACTTCATTGTTAAGTACTGGTGGATGGGACTTAGGGGCCACGCACATGGGGGCCAGTTGATAGGTATGGCTCGTATTGCGAACTTATATTACGGATACTGAGCCTTCTCAACTAGCTGGCGCCTAATTGCAGGAAGATCACACCACTAAAAGTACGCTCACATACCTGGGCACTTGTTGACAGCAATACGAAGCCTCCCCCTGTTCCAACACTCCTGGTCCCCAGGTAAGCCTGAACAGAGAACTTCACCATTCGAGTCGAAGCTAGAATTTGCTGTTACTTGGTCCTACGAAGCTGAAACCTCTCGGAGATCAACCCCCCATAGACGTCACCAATGTTGGTCTCAGTGCCGACTCTTTACGGCGCCATCGGTAACAGGCCCGACTCAGCCCCTACTTTGGGCCCCGCCCCCTCTGCTTTGCCATTCGAAGCTCAGTTCGGAATGGCCACCTAGCACGGTGTTCTGGCCTCCACGAGATCGATGTGACCGCCATCACGAAGTCAAAGAAACAGTCAGCTCAGAGGAGACTTGATCATCTGTTGTGAGGCTACTTACCAATCGCACTATGACCAGCTTAATTCTTAGACGTATAAAATGGTTTCCTTCACAATGCAAACATACGTCGGAATCACAATCCGATTTCGAGCGCAACTCCATTGCTACTTGCGGATACCACCACAGCTTTATCCCCTCCTCAATTATTTGTCTTGTTGGCGCTTGAAGACTCTCGCCATGGGCTTTGGAGCTGCTGGATTCTTGATGGCTGCCGTGGACGCAGCGTCGACATTGGTCAGTGTAAAGCTGCTGGTCGATGCTTCTAAGCCCGTTGCCAATGATCCAGCAACTCTTGTTACCTTTACCACCGGCCATCACAACGACATGACTGGTGCAGGTGGCAAGATCCCCCATATAGCTCTATGGGATGATTTTGGAAAGCGCATTGCACAATGGCATCCTGGAAAGAACCAAAAGATGGCCTCAGGTGCAGACGGAGACAGACACGGCCAAATTGTTGTCAAACACAACCAGAATGGGGGAAAGGGTGCAGATCCATTCTATATCATGTTGAGCAACCACGACGACGACGCCATTTGCATTTCAACCATTACTGTAGCGAACAGTGCTGTAACGACAAACATTCTATGGCTCCACCGGCAAGACTTGCGGACAATCATGGTATTACAGTGATCGAACCTTGGGAGAAACCAGATTCACAACTCCCTGCGTCTGGCTCGATGGCGATCACACTGATGGCCTGAACGCCAAAGCCATGAGCTTCCATCTGAACGACTTTGCTCCCACCCAATCAAAGATAGATCTGTACACGATGTATCCCGAAAAGGGCTACCCTTACTTGTGCAAAAGTACCCCTCGGTTCTCTTTCTGGGGCAATCTCCTCCCAGATGGCTGCATCCCTTTCTTCGACCCCCCTCTGAAGTACACTTTCGACGGCGCCGATCAAGGCGCAGATGAGGACCCCGATATTGCTCTTGACAAACAGACCTATGACAAGAGCGTGTATCTACGCCAAGGCGAGAGGAAGATAAGCAAACGAAACAACAGATCCAGAACCAAGAAGTTGAGCAAAAGACAGGGGAGCAACATGGATTTGGAAAGGCTCATCATTACCAAGATTGAAGGGCAAACTGCGCGCGAGATTTGCGAGGACCCCAACTCAGTCGGCTACGACATTCTCTCCTACTCGGACAACATGTACTGCGACATCTCGGAGAAGAGGCTTTACCCTCTTTGCTCAGGCGGAACTACGAGTAGCTGTTTCAACGCTAGTTCTGTCCAGCTGATTGGAGAAGCAGGCCCTCTTCTCGCCCGAGGTGAACCTGCTAAGCTGTACAAAGCGGTAAGCCACTGGGGGCAATGAAGTTTCTCATCACCGATTTCAAGGGGTTTTGTGAGGTCTTGGTCTAATTTGATAAATAGTTGAATGAGCAGCAGCTAGAAATTTCTTTTGTGACTTCTGTGGTTTTCTTGACGGTTCTTTTGGTATGGATCAAACTTTGTCTGAGTCTAGTGATATGAGTTTCATGTCTCTTTTCATATTCATCGGCTGTTTCTTTTTCTAAGTACGGTCAAGGCACACTTTTACAAATCATGTTTCGCTAGAAATAATGGGTTACAACAAGAACAATATTGGGTTAGTGCCTTCCGTTGCAGTCTTTTGAACGGTGGAGCCGCTCAAAGGTCTACTCTATAGAGCAATTAAACGCAATGAACATGTCCGCCTTGTTCGATAGTAGTGTTATACTCCTAGTAATAGCACACAAGCTCCAGCTTCGTGTCCACAAAATCCTACTTTAGGCATATCGACGATGTCATTGAAGCGAAGTCGATGCTGTCTCTCACAAAGGCATAGGGCGCACGCATACAGGTAGCGTCAGATCAAGGCTCTTAGTCACCGTTCCCAGTAGTATTTGCAGTGACTATGTCTATATAGAACTTCTCTTCCAAGCACCTAGTGCCTTACGAGCATGGAAATCCGCGACTACAAGTATGTAGATAGCAGAAAGGCCACCGGACACAATTCACAATACAAGCACCAAGCTTCTCTACTGATCCTTTAGTACCTGCTTCGGTACCGCAGGCACAAGGTTGAAATGGCCAGTCTCGCCGTTAAGAGCTTGACGCTGTTGCCATTGGCCATCAATCAGACGATAAGCCGGTCACATCGACATGTGGGGCACCGAATCTAGTTGGAGACGGTGAGACACATTGAGCGCTGACAGCTTTTGCCATACATATGGCCCCCGGACCGACCATAGTTTTGAAGGTGGGGTTGCTGTATTGGTGATGTGTTGTGATACTTCTTAGCGATGGGGCTGTAAGCAAAGCAACCAACTTCTCAGACCTGTGTTGGAACAAAGGTAATAATGCCCAAGTGATAAAGTGTGCCATTTTGCCATGTCCTGCACTTTGGAGTTACCCGGCCCCTTTGTGCAGGCGGCCGGCCCCAACTTGGCACTTCCGCTGTTGGGTTTGTTCTTCCGATTGCCGTTGGTGATGGTGCCGCGCATTCGAGCTTCCTTACAAATCTCTGTTGGGGGGTCGGGGCTGTTCTGTCCATAGTGTTTTGGGGGTGTTAAGGTGTTTTCGAACCCAGATCGCGACATAAAGTAGTAGACTTGGCATTGCAGTCACTTTAAACAGGAAAATAGTCCATATCACGACGTGATGGGGTACTCCATTTTTTGTTGGCGTGCCTGTTCAGGGCCGGAAATGATATTTTCTCTCCTTCTTGGCAAGTCGGAACTTGTTGCAATGATGGCCCCATCACGAACGCTTCTTGGGGTCCCTTGAATGGACACTTGTCGCCTTCATCATAATGGGGTGGACAGGAACAGTTCTGTTAAAGATGTTGATAGTATAAATCACCATTCGTCTTCCCAAGGTAAGAAAAGAATGAGCCAGCACAATAGCAAGCATTACACGAGCATCTTCGAGACAAATTACCGCTAGAACTCTACCAATCATTCGTGCTGATATCTCATCTCATTAAAATTGACACCAAAATGCATTCCTCCACTCTCAGGTTAGCCTTGGTCGCTCTGATCGGGTTGATTACTTTCTTCAACATTTCCCAGGCCCTGCCCATATATGCCTCGAGGTTTCCCAGGAAGTAAGTAGATTCAGACTGAGCTGAGATAATTACACTAATACTTACAGTATACTGAGAAACATCTTCCATACTGCATTCCCCGTCTCGATAGTCGAACTCCAGCACCACCACCCAAGCCTCCCAAGAATCCTGCTCTCAACGAAAAGTTTCCCGGCAGTAACACCCCTAGCGGTGCAGGTCGTGGACCCGGTGGCTTACCTGGCTCAACTCCACTGAAACAAGCACCTCCTGTAAGTCATTCACACAACATCGAAACAACAAACTCAGAATGAAGGCATTTGCTGACGATGAGTGGTGGAATAGACTGCGAAAACCCCCGAGCAAATCCTGGCTCCTGGCAATGGCTGGACCATCACTATATTTGATGGACTTGCCAACAGGGGCCTCAAAGTCGACCACAATAAATACTCAAACGCAGTATCCGGCAAAGTCAACACGAAAGAGGGATCCTTGGTTGTGTCTCACGCTAAGATGAATGATGCCAACAGATTGGTTCCTCTTGATCAACAAGTCAAATTGTCGAACATTCAGGTAGAGGTCCTAAAAAAGGCAGGAATCACCCCGGAGAAAACGAAAAAGCTCAGTCACGAAAATGTCCAGGAGTCAAGCACTATTCCGGTGCTACAGGCCGCTATGATAGGAAAGGGATCCGCGCGAGAGGTGGACTCTTTTACCGTTAGCGCCTCTGCCACTGGTGCTGACAAGAAGATTTTCGATGACATTTCGAAGACCATGTTTGGGAAGAATGCAAATTGGGTCAATTCGGACTACGTCAAGAAGGGCGTTTCAGGATATCGAGTCTATGGTGGCTTGAAAACCCCCAACTTGGACGCCCTCTTCCCTTGAGGCTCCCTTGCTTTACATAGCAACGCCCGGCAAACAAGCTATCTCTTTGCTCCTTCTGGAGGGCAATCTCGTACCCAGTTCAATCCTGGCAACCGGATGACGTTTGTGGATGGGCTGTTACCAATCATCTATCGCCAAATTCCTACTTCGCTTCTCTGGACTGGCTCGAGACAGTCCACATTCCTGTTTAGTTGCTTCATGTTATCTTTGCTTGATGTAATCAGAAACAAAAAATATTTAACAAAAGAGTGAGCGTTGAAGATGTCTTGGTACTCCAAACTCCCTCACAGCCATCTTCTCTTGCATTGCGCTCTTTCAAGTGCGTTGCACTAATTCCACCAGCGTGAGTTCCACCAGCGTTGACGTTGACCCTAACTCACTTGGTCTTGTAGTTATCATTGCAGGTGTCTCCATCGCTGTTGACGTATACCGACCTGCCGACCTGCAATGGCGTGGTCTTCGTCAAAAGGGTTGCATTGCAGCAGACGGGCCCAAAACGTTGGCTTGCATCAACTCATGTGTAGCAACCAACAGACAAGCCAAGAGCTTACAGGGGATAGAGCGATCTCCAGAAGATGATTATAAACAAGACACTAAAGGCCTGCCCAAGTCTCGCGCTGGTAATACTATTGACCCGACTCTCCACCCCAACCATCAACGTAACATCCAACAAGCCGTGCAGCCACTGACTTCCCACGATGCACATACTCGATTTCCCCCAAGACTTGATTCACAAGATTCTTTTCCACATGGTAATTTCTAGGGGCGTCACACGAGCCATGAGATTGCGCCTCGTGTGTAGTAAGTGAAATCTGATTTTCATTTTGGCCGTGCTTGAAGCGGGCGGTGTTGACTCATCTAGAGCTGTTCCGGGACTCTCTGAGGGCTGCTTTGTTTGAAACACGTCTCCTTGATGAATTTGAACACTTGTCACTGTATTCTGGTGGCCGAAACGAGGAATTCATGAGCGACTGGTACATAAGGGAACATCACGGCCTCGAGGAGTTCTGGCATGCTTACATCTCCTACCGAGTTCGAAACGAGAACAATCCAAAAGTTGGCCGTCTACTTGAGATTCGACAAGTTGCAGAGGCTTACTGCACTCGAGCTGCCACGGCGAACTTAGACAGCACCATCGACTCGCTGTGTTGGATGACCCTGGAGCGAGCCGCCAGATGGCCCACCGTTGCTCGCATGTGGACTCTGGACATTGAGAAAAATGGACGAATTGCTGAAAATGGTGTAGTCACGGATTTGGGACTCAATCTTCTCAGTGTAGCAGCGTATCTCGGGAACTTGCCGCTAGCCAAGGAGTTGTTGGAGGAGGGCCACTGCCCAGCAGACACCAACGAGCTTTTCGATACGCCCTTGCAACTTGCCGCCTGGTCACGCAATGCCGAAATCTTTCAGCTCTTCCAAGAACGAACCGGTAAAACTTCGATTACGGGAGCTGCGATGTCCGGGGATGTGGAGATGCTCCGCCTAGCCATCTACCCCCCCTCGCGAGCCGATTCGGACAGCACAGACTTCGCCGGGTTCCCGTATGGACACGTTCTCGTTGACTCAATGGATGAACAAGTTCACGAGCTTTACCGAGCAGTCTACAAAACGAGATCAGTGGACGCATTCAAATACATCTGTTCTTTTTTTGAGCATGAAGAGTATGGATATCATATGCTGAATACTGTGATTCGGCCCCATTGTGAATGGGGAAACTTGGATATCGTCAAGCACCTACTTGAATCTAGCGGTGGACTGTCATCAACTAGATTCAACGTTTATGGCACCAATTCTTCGGGGGACAATTGTCTCACCGGGGCTGCCCGTGGATGGCGGGAGGACGTCCTTGACTATTTGCTAGAGTCCGGCATGGACCCCAAAGGGGTCATGGGCGACATTCCCCCACTGGCCGCGGCAATACGTGCTGGAAGTCTTTCCATGGTACGGAAGCTTGTCAACCATGGCGCGAGCCCGCATGATTGGAACGGAGGAACCCTGCTCCAGTATGCCGTACGTCTTGAGCATACAGCAATACTTGAGTTCCTCCTAGATAGAGATGTCTGCCGTGATGAGCCGTCAGAGTTGAAATGGGTTGGGGAAAGAGCAATGGATTTGGGGTTGGAATCAATGGCTGAAATTATACACCGACGGGAGAAAGAGTGGAACACCAAGGACGTGGTGAATACATGTACTACATAGTAGAGGTGTTCTTGCTGACTTCTACGTCCGATCATTGTCAGATCAGCCTGCCATATTTCTCTTAGTTCGCAGTAGAATCGAACAACCAACCAGGTTTTGTTTCCAACGGGTATGGATGCTTGACACTGCAGTCAACGCATAGGTCAAAGGTTGCATATAAAGGCCAGTGCCATTGTTCCTCTTTGGCATCTGGTGATACTTCTCTATGATAGGCAGAGTGGTAATTCAAATGTCAGGTTTTAGTTGTCTCTGCTCAGTCATGGCCAAGCCAGCAAGACCCCTTGATCATTCGGCTGGTTTTTGTATTGATAGCAATCCTTCGTGTGGAAGCAAGTGCCTTTGGTGCTGGAAGATCCGGAGAGCAATGACAAGTTGAGCATTAACATCAATGACGCTTTCCCGCTGTGGGAAAGAAAAGCTCGACAGTCTCCTGTTCTGTCATGTGAAGGTTAGTGAGCTTAAGGCATGGAATTGGAAGGCTGTCACAGGTTCGAAAATGAACATCCAGAGTGTATTTAATGATTATTACAACAGCATTCAGGTGAAATCACGTGTCTCCGGAGTATATCTTCCGGCTATGGCCTCACCGAGAGGTCTGCGCCTCAGGCGCCTAGGGCACCTCGGTGAGGCCTTCAGATCACCAAATCACGTGTTGAAGAGGGATCAACATACACGCTCTTTCCTCTCTTCTAGATGAGAAGAATTTTAAGCGAGGCGCTAGTGAGGTTGTGTGCCTCACTGCTTCTTCGTTAGCTGTCCACACGACTTCTCCTCCTGTCAACATCACGAGCCCAACTTTTCCTTCCGCCAACCTTTTCCCCTACAACAACCTCATCTAAACAAATCCACCCTGAGCGCGCGACACCGCTGAACCACCTTTTTCACGCCAGTCAAGGCGTTGAGTTGACGCCTTCCCATTCACCTTCACTTGCTCCCCCCCCCCCCCCCCGGCCAC
>JFBX01000361.1:56167-93244 GCA_001563135.1 Colletotrichum simmondsii
CCTACAGGCTACCTCATACTCCTGATCGTACACCTCGATAAAGCAGCCAAGATGGCGGCGTACAGCCAGCTGTCTCTTGGTTCCTGTGCTTCTCTAGTGTTCTGGACTGCACTGGCTCTTGTCCAGGTTCCCCTTGCTTTGTGTGGTCCTGTCCACATTCACGATGCTTCGCCACGAGCTGCATTTGTCTCCCTTGTGTCCGAGCAGCAAAAGGAGCAGATGGTAGCCTCCGTTGCACAGCTCGAGCAGCGATTCAACCACAAGTACCGGTACGACTGGGTATTCTTCAGCCATGAAGAGCTTAGCGAAGAGTTCAAGGACGCTACCTCCAACGCTACTGCCTCAACTGTCACCTACAACCTGATCCCCCAGCAACACTGGACAATTCCGAGCTCTGTTGATCCCGGTCGCTTCGAGGCTGGTCTGGTGCGCACCTAGGGAGTGAACGCCGACAAAGCCCTCATCAAGACAGCCCACCACAGGCGTCGCTGGTCTGCTGGACTCTTTGCCCGAGAGAAGCGTCTCCAGGCCTACGAATGGTTCTGGATGGTCGAGCCTGGCGTGAGTTGGCATTGTTCTTTCTTCCCTTCTCCCCTTGGCTTTGTCTTGGCTAACAAGGCTCTTGTTCTAGACCAAGTTCCTCTGTGACATTACAGTCGATGTCTTCCGTCTCATGCGAGACCGCGGAATCGCCTACGGAGTCAATGAGGTTTCTTTCGAGGGTGCCGCTGACTCTGAGCTCCTCTGGAAGAGTACCAAGTCCTTTATGGATACGCATCCTGACATGGTCCGACCAACTGCCGATATCACCTGGATCCTAGGCAACAGTGCCAAAGCCAAAAAGCCTACTCGCTCATCAGACTACTATGTGGATGGGGCTGACGAGATGGAGAGCCTCGACCTAGGCTTGGAGGACGAGGGCTGCAGGGCCATCGGACAGGGAATTGAGGGTGACATGCCTCCCGGTGTTTTCCTTAAAGCTGATCCTCAGCAGTGTGAGCCAAACATGGTTGCTGATGCCTTTACCACTCGGCTTGCTGCAAGCTACGACCAGTGTGACATGGACACCCCTATTGAGATTGGCAATCTCAACCACTTCCGCGGACCTGAGCACAGCTCCTACTTTGACTATCTCGACAATGCCGGCGAGTTCTACTACGGAAATACCAGCAACGTTCCTGTCCACTCTCTGAGTGCCAGCATGTTCCTCCCACGCGACAAGTTCTGGCTCCTTGGTGACATGGTTTGCGAGATGCACGGCCTCCACAGCTGCCCTCCGATGCCTCACCCGACCTTCAACTCCAATCTACAGACCGAGAACAACCCCAACTACCTGGCCGATGTAGTCGAAGCTTCTTGGTTCGGCGCCTATAAGGACAACCAAGTCTTGCTCATCCACCGCGGCTGGGAGAGAATGGCGTCCGATATGGCCCGCCAGAGAGGTATCCCAGCAGCCCAGCTCGGACACACTGCCCTCGATGAGCGTAACTTCAAGCTCTACAAGCCCGAGAGATACCCAGTTGATGTCACACTGACTTGGTACTCGCTGGAGGATAGCTGGCGTTCCTGGTCTTGCGATCGCCTCAAGTGGTTCCTTGGGGTGTTGGGATGGTAAACTTTTGACATGGAAATCAGAATTAGCCCCTTGGGCTCGGACTTTCATGGAGAGCCAGAGATGGCGCTTCCAAACAGCAGGGAAAGGGGGTTCAGACTTGGGATTTCACTTGTTTCGCGGTACGATTTAACCTACACAGCTTCTATCAGCACCAGGTAGCCATCCTCAAAGAATGACTGATGATTCATACCTAACATTTCCGCCTGAACTGTCTAAAGTACCTACCCACTCCACCTACGTGAAGCATTTTGTAGCCCTTTTCTGATCAATACGACTGTGAACATGCATGTGAACACGGCGCCAGGCAAGACTGTGATTTCACCACACGGGTGTGTTTTGAGAATCATCTATGGATATAGGATAGTCATTGAGCTAAGCAAACTAGTACATTGAATGCTACGGGAAAGTCAGACACGTTCCTTCAAACCTCAACCTCGGCATCGCATAACAAACCCATTTGCCCGGTACCCATGTCAATCTTCCCAATAATCTCAGTGGTCGTGGTCCTCATTGCGATGAGGCCAATCCGAGTAGATTTCATCATCTGTGCTATCATTCGCGTCTTCATCCATCTGTCTCTCTCGCCCCATGGAAGCCATGGCCCTACAAGCGACGCAATTGTTCACCATCTCAATACAAGACGCTGGCCCTGCAACCGTATACTCGCTGAACTCCATGCTGACCAGTCTGTAGTAATCGTCGAAGTCCGCCGTGATGAGGAGCTGATGATCGCGAGGGCTGGAAAGGCCATGTTCGTCGTCGACTCTGTACCACGCATGGCATGCCATGTGGCCTTGACCGTAGGTGTAAAGGAGTGGAACAAACTTCATGCGGGGTTCAGCATTGTATTGGCTGGTGAAGTAGGGGTTGATTGCCTCTCTGCCTTCAAAGGATGTTCCCTCGTGACGTGGAAGATCGATGCTTGTCGTCAGAGTCGCGTCGTCGGTGAACCATTCCCAGCTACTATGGAGACCTCCGGCGTTGATGTTGTCTATGAGGGGTAGGAAATGAGTGTGCAGTATGTCTTCGAGCCATTCTACGTTCTCGTCATTGCACCAGAACTGGAAGGCATCCTGAACGGGGTCAATCTCGGAGGTACCATTCATGGTGGAGACCTGAGGTAATGTGTAGCAATGCAACAATGACCGCAAACTTTCTCTCCCTTGCCGCTTACGGGATCAACGGGAAATTCTTGCCTGTTTTCGAATAAGGATCAGACAACGGATGCGCTCTGCGAGGTTATGGGATGATGGCGAAGAACCGCGAGCGCAAAGCGTAGATGGACGTCGTGTTGTTTTGGGAGGGGCGACAGAAGGCCAGGAGGAAGCATGGCAAGTGATTTTGACAGCTCCTGTGGGGCCTTGGAGGTTCCTTCGCGTTCCCAGTGAGTAGGAGAAGAAAGAGCGAGTATGTTGGGCTTGCAGACGAAGGAGGTCGTTGAAGAAGTTGCGATGCAAAAACACCAGGCAGTCATTCTTGAGAACGCTTGCCTGTCTGTGCGAAGCAGAGCTCACTTGCCGTTGAGTGCCTTCTAACAATGATAAGAAATGATTTTTTCTCCCTTTAGTTTTTCCCCAATCCAAGCTAATTACATGTTCAAAAAGTAAATTCCTCGATGTTTCCAATGATATATGTTCGAGTTTGCGCCTTCCGAGTCCCGTCGTTGCACCTTTTTTCTTGTAACAGCTGACTGCACAATGCCTCTGCTATCACGCAGTTTCTTCGCTGACGCTTTCCAAGTGTAGATCAACTTTTCTGGCTCTTGTTGCCTCGACAAGCTGATTGAATGCACAGTTGAGCGCCACGGTCTCTGAGTACCTGAACTCCACTCTCTTTATCATGACGTTTTTGTCGAGGAATATCACAAAGGCTCCCCCGAACTTGCCGACGCGGAAGTCCCCTCTCATATCCTCCTCCGCCATGAGCGCCTCTTTAGTCTTGCTCGCCTCCTTAGTTCTGCTCGCCCCCTTAGTCGTGCCTTCCCGTATTAACCCTTCCCAGATAGAGAAGATTTGGCCCTGTACAACAAGAGTTGAGACTGGGATATATCTGCTGGTTCTGACTTTATCTGCAGATGGACTGTCGCTTCCAAGTGCTTCGATTATATTGCACTTTTCATTTACGACGTAGTCTGGGTACCTCTTTTCGTCGAGAGAAGGGTCGATCAAGGTGCAGTCGTCGGCAAGCCATTCTAGGACACTTTTATCGACCGTGGCCAATCCTTGCATGAAATTTTCAGCCGCCTCTTCTAGCAAGCGACGAACTTTCAAGTTGTTGTATTTGACCCCAGTGCCGCTCCCTTGTTTCTTCACTTCCTTGATGATGTCAAGGACAGGACGAATGGTTTGGTCGGAAGCAGCCACTACACACAATTTTAGATGGGTATCGCATCACGAAGGTGTATCTTCCTTACTTTCTACAGATATGTGGGCGAGCTTTTCTAGTGGTCGATGCAGTGAAGCGTGTGATAAGGCTGTGTTCAGGCGAGTCTTGGTCGATTAGATTCTGAAGATGACGTTTTGGTATTCTTTTCCGTTGTCACGAAAGTGCACTTAGCCAAATTGGAAACTTCAGACTGGCGTTTGAACATTATTTAAGAAACATTAGAATTTGGGCCTCCTTGGTAGAGGATAGAACATGACATACGATTGCTTCCAAGTTGGGAAAGCCAGAAGTCAAGACAAACAGGGTCCGTATGTTGGTGAACAGGACAACAAGGCGAGAACAAGGACACAAACTGTGGCGCCTGAGAACGCATATTATTTCGGCGGTAAAGTGATGGTTTAGGAAATGTGGCGGCGCAGGTATTCGGTAAAGGATGCAACCCTCACAAACTCACATCACCATGTCAGTGGGTGTTGGTAAAGTTGTCGGGATTGAACAGACGAGAGCTTGGTAGGCCGCACAAAGACGATGCTCCCTTTTCTTTCTTATACCATCATGTCACTGTTCAGGTTGGTACCCTTCCTATTCACTAGTTCAAGATCAGGATCGAGGGAATGGACCTTACGTCACGAAGGTTGATATTGAGGCACAGGCACTATGTGGCGTCACAAGCTCGCGTTACCACTTCCCTTCAGGACTGAACAGAAGAATAACAACTTCACTTTGAGGGTGTGCTCCTAGGCTTATTGAGGGATGTTCAGAAGTCTGCTGACTATCAGATGTTTCTGTGTCATCCTCAAGTCTAGACCCCTTAAAACTTCAATCTTCTTTCTCCTGTCATTGTTCACAACCAGGACCCAAGCCTATCTTCCTCGTACAACCACATGTGACCCAATTAGCTGAAGCATGGGTAGTTTCCTCATCATGGTGCGAGTGTTAGTGATACGTCCACGGTGGGAGATGTGTGGTTTCGACACAGGCAGTGGTTCTGTCGAACTGGACAAACAGCCCCATCGCTACCTTTCTTACATGTCGGTTCCTGCCTTATTTGCCTGGATACGGAATGACCATACACTCCCAGCTCATCAATGAAATAGGTTGATTTTTGAAGTATTCTCAGACCATTCCAGGCTCAGATTTACACAAGTGGCTCCGATAGTATGGTAACCTTGAGAGTACATGTTAGGAAGAGTCAAGAGTGTGCTCGCTTACGTAGCTTTCGATATCTTCGTCCTTCTGCATTACTATAATGAAGGAGCCATGGGTTTTGCTCGCCAGAAACCCCGGGTTCGCCATGTATAGTGATCTTAGTGACATTGATTCAACTTGGATTCAAGGTGTTGAGATAGATGAGAACCATGACTTCCAGCGACTTCAATGGATGTTGGTATGAGACTCGAAGGCAAACGTTGAGCGATGCCATGATCCGTGGATTCAAGAGCAGAGTTATGGGCCGCTTGGCCTTCTGGGGAGAGGGGAACACATCGACAACCACCTGCTGCCTAATATCTGGCTCGTCTCGTACTTCCTGCGCGGTCTATCTAATTGACCGATACCAATGCGCCTCGGGAATCACCTACACAAGATCCAAGCATCTCAGCTGGCCGGCAAATCTCGCGACCGGCATCACTAGCCTGCAGTGTAAAACCTGGTTCGAACCTTGTCCAAGTACTGCAACAAGGGCGGATGGCCCAAGTCTGGAGAGGCGTTTGCCCTGGATGCGACTCTTAATATGAGACTCGATGTTCTGAGTCGAATCTACAAGAATCGTGACGAGATCGTCAAACACCACAAGACCGACCTTTCCGACATGGCGTCCAAATACCGATATTTGGCAGTCGCGCCCCTGCTCAATCTCTCCAACCGCAGCCGCGTCACCTGCCATGTGTTCGAAGCAAAAGACGGCGTTTCTCGAGCAGGCTGGGTCATCATCAGTCAGAAGGGTTTCATCCTCGATATCGACAACGCAACCCAAGTCCAAAAGGTGAAGTGTCGATGCATCGTAGGTGAAACCCATCTGTTTATCAGTGATTACTTCGAGTTTTTCATGAGGGATGATGCATACACTGAGTCTACCGTCGAGCCATTCTCTATGCCTATAAAGGCGATGGCAGTTTCAGAGTCGAGGAAAGCATCTCGCCTCGGGTGAGTGACACTATGTTTGATGCAATGGGATGAGGCATTGAAGATTTTGGCGAGTTCAGTGCAAGAGTTTGGTTTACACTAATGAAATATGTATCGCGTCTTCATTCGTCGAAGAGACCTGGTACGAAGCTCGCTATTCATATAGAAAAGGATGTCATCGTGCATTTACTCTGACCAGTGCAGGTAGTCAGATCCATGTATGACAGATGTTCGCGTTCTTGCTCGTAATGACACAAAATGGTCACGGAATCAGATCTGGAATGAGGCTTGCTTGAAAGCCTTAGCTGTGATTCATCGATCTTGAGACGTGCCTATCTTTGTATAAGCTATGAGGCATGGCGCCGTCTCCCTAAAGCCCCTAAACCTTCTCTAAAATCCGAAATTCTCCTCCATGACCACAACGTCCTTCTTAGACTCCCTTACAGCGTCTCTCATTTCCTTGAGGCCGCCGCCTATAGTGATTATCTCCTGATCTGTGTCTCGGAACTCGATACGTTTGACGAGGTACTTCGCGTCCACATCAAAGATGCAGACCTTGCGCATTCGCCGGAACTCTGATGCAGCCTTGGTCGCGGCCTCGCTTTTATCGTGTGTTTCAATCCAGAAAGACTCCAAACCGCAAAAGGCCCTGCCCCTATCGACGACTAGAGCCTTGATAACAGTACGTTCATGTGCATCTCGACTATCTTTGTAGTATTGAATGACCGAGTTCGCACCATTGTAGATAGAACCCGGCCTGTCCAGCCTCTCTACGAGCTTGGCGTCCTCACTCAGGTAGATCTTGGCTGTGTCCCATTGTTCTTCATCGATCGCTTGATGGAAGTCTCGGATATTGGCGTCGATGACACTTCGCATAGGGCGATCTGACACCTCGCCATTCTCCTCGGCGGTGAAAAGCTTAAGGTCGTCGCGGCTGTAAGCGGGCATCCTGCCGTTCTGGCCGCAAAACAAATTTAGCACCGGTCTAGGAAGGCGCATGGACTATTGGAGCGCATACCTGAGATTCCTGAGTCGAGAGACGAGCCTGAGTTTGAGTGGTTCGAAGGAGGCTTGGCCTGAAGGATAACCGCAACTGAATGGCGGTGGTAGGTGACGGTTGTTTGCGTGGTGCCTCCCGCTATCTTCTCTTGCCAAAGAGCACAAAGAAGTAAGGTAGGAAAGGATTCTTGAGATGCAATGGCAAAGCTGGGTACAGAAGGCCCTGAGTGGTGGTTGTGGCAACGTTCAGTGGGTGGAGGAGAGAGGAAGAAAAAATGGAAGGAGGGCTGGGAATTGTTAAAATTTTGTGGGCAAGAAGATAAGCGGAAAGCGGCAGAAGAAATACGGAAGGCACAATTGTTATTGAAAGGGCGAGTACGACCCCTAAGCTTTTATTTCTTCTGGCCTGTTCTCTTCACGAGATCGCTCCAACGTACCTAGGCAGCTCGACTCGCGTTTTGAGCCCTACCTAGCAAACAGGCAGAAGGAAGGCGCGTACTTGAGTCTATAGCTTCCTTCAAGGCTCATTCACTCTTTGAAACAATTTGTTAATGTTGAGAGCTGAGCTTCCCACTCGTACGTTAGGTAGTAGGGTGATATCAAAGCCTTACCCCCCTTCCTGGAGACAAAAAGCTGAACGACTGTCCACATCCTTGCTGATACCCAGCATAGTCCATCATGTCCTCAAGCACTAGGATCCAGTCGACAAACATTGCGATACTCTTTCAACTGCCAACATTGTCACATTTTGAACCGACTTGCAACAATAATCGACGAGCTTCACCCTCATCCCAACCCACAAGGCAGGAGGCTGAGCCCCAAACGATCTGCAGGATGATCTACCTTTTGACCCGACCGGTACTCTCCCTGTATCATTTAAGCAGTGTACTCGAATTCAATCCTTCTCAGAGCACCATTATTAATTTGGCAGAAGATGGAAGCTTGAGGACAACGGTGATAGGGAAAGAGGTCACTGATGCGATGACCGGCACAGCGTTGTACCCCCCACTTGCAGCCCGAAGGCCCCATAAAACTGCCCCCGCGACCGTGACAAGCAACGGAGCGAAGGGACCCCACCCGGAGCGAGCTTGCCGAGAGAGGTATAGCAGGGAACCCGGCAGATGGTCTACCCCACCACACCGGCCCAAACTTCCATTCCCTTCACAGACGGACGGTGGGTGGCTCGCAAAGTCTCAATCCGGGCGGGCATGACGTGAGGCGACGGACATTTGTTCGGAGGCGGGGGTTGAACGTCCCGCTCGATCCCCCTCCTCCGCATGCAGTCTCGAGCTCAACCCTCGTAGAGTTAGGTTTCGTACGGATCCGGGCACCACAGACCAAAGGCGGGAGTTTCATGTATCTTCCAACTACATCCTCTATTCATTCATTCATGTTCATTTGGGCAGCGGGCTACGATGCCGAACCAGATATCTAAGCAGTGGTACAAGGACGAGTACCTCATCTCTACCGACCGGTCGCTAGTCGACCTCAACGCCGTAAATGATGCCTTTGACTCTGAGCTTCTGTGGTGGACGAAGCGCGTTCCGGAAGTTGCTCTGAAGAGGCTGATAGACAACTCGCTGTGTCTGGGGGTGTACAAACTCCCACAATCTACCGCCGACATTGCAGGTATGCCGACAAGCCTTTCATCAACTTCTTTCTAAATTCCTTGGCTAATCGTCACGTAGGGAAGAAAGGGCCTGAGCTGGTGGGCTTTGCCCGCATCGTGACGGATTATGCCACTATTGGGTATCTGGCGGACATTTACGTCCTCCCCACGCACCAAGGCAAGGGACTAGCGCCGTGGCTGATGCAGTGCCTGAACGAGATCCTGGACGAGTGGCCCGACTTGCGACGCTTTCTGCTTCTGACGTCCTCGCCGCAAGCGAGTAAGTTGTATGAGCAGGCCTTGGGGACAACGGAATGGGGCGTGTCACATTCAGGGAAGCTGTATCTGCTGGAGAAGCGCGGCCCTGCAATGCCCAACGGTCCGTCAGACGAGGAGGATGAGGATTGAGTGCGGACACTATCCTGATATTAAAATGTTGTCGTAATGCATCATGCCTTAATCGACGTCTTGCCGTATGCTCCGCCAGCGGCCTTTCTCAACTCAATTGCGCGCTTGTACGGGGGTGCCGTGGGTGGCTGGACGGGGTCTAAAGAGACGTGATCCTCGGGGAGTTGGTATGATGCGTCAGAGTCAAACGCCGACAGGTCACCACATGCGATGAAGGGCGCAATCCATCTGATATGCTTATCGTGATCTGTCGTCTCGTCCGTCTCGTCGTAGGCTTCCACCTCAACAACCTGGCCGTCTCCCCTCGTCGCAGACGCCGTGGGAGCAGAGTCCCATTTTCCAGTCAGAGGATTCTGCATAAGCGCATCAGCCATGACAGGCAGCTGGCTCCTCCTCTCCTCGACCATCTTGGGTAGCTCGTGACCAACGCCAAGCGGGTTCTCAAGACTGGCCTGGAAACCAGCAGGGGGCTGAAAGTTGATGCAGACAATGAAGGCCTCCACACTGCTAGCACGAGAGGATCTCGGCTTCGCGACAATGACAGTCTCAAAGAAGATCTTGAGTTGCGCGTAGAGGAGATCGACGTTGCGGCCGCGGAAGATCTTGGCGACGAACTTGCCGCCGGGCTTGAGTACGCAAAGAGCGAGGTTGAGCGCGGCGAAGAGAAGCTGGGACTGGACGTAGATATCCAGGTCGTGAAGGCCAGTGACGTCGGGAGCACCATCGCTGATGACTAGGTCGACACGATGACTGGCTTGCTGGCTCTTGGAGTTGGCGGCGTCATAGTCGGGATCCAAGGCCTTGAGGAGAAGGGGTACTGTGGCGGGGTGTGTGATGTCGGCACGCAGAGTAATGATGCCGGGGAGAGGGCTGATGGGTTGCAGATCGATGGACACGATCTTAACATCCTTGCGAGGTTGTGTCTCTTCGGGAGCAGTCTCGGTCTGGGTCTTCTGCCCTGCAACAGCAGATTCAGGGGTAGCCGGGAAGACGCCCAGCATCTCCTGGCGGAACTTGGCCTCACGATCCTCCCATGCTGAACGGCCGAACTTCTCTCCCTTGATGAGAACACGAGACAGCACCTGAGACCAACTACCAGGGGCGGCGCACAGGTCAACGACTCTTGTTACGTTGGCGAACAGGTCAAACTCTGCATCACTATTCAGTATCATAGTCAAAATGTCACGGGATGGCGGGGTAAAATGAGTCACCTTCATCCAATTGCAGCAGCTTGAAAGCACTGCGTGCACGCCAGCCTTGCTCCTTTGCAAGACGGTAGTAAGCATCGCGCTTATCCTTGGAAGATTTGCCCATCTTAGAATAATTGCGAGAGACGTGAAGAGGACTACCGAGGGCTGATATGATGCGGAAATGGCGGGGGAGGGGAAAAATTGCCAGCGATATTTTTTGGAGGGGTCAACGGCCGCTGTGGCCGCCAAAGAAAATTTGCTGCAGCGCTGTTCTCGTAGGGCTGAATTAAGCTGCGGTCTGTGCATTGCCTGGCGTCCAGGGGTTCGCTCTTCCGGCTGAAGTTTTTTCCGGGTCCGCCAAAAATTTCGAGCAGCGCAGCAGCGCCGGCGCTCAATTGCAGCGGGCGAAATGCGCATCGACTTTTTTTATCTTATTTTTTTTGGGTTGATGTGAAGATTACTCGCGGGGCATTTTCCCAGACCATTCTTTTTTGCGCCCTCTGTATATACAACACCAGGACCCCCAATATGCAACACAAGAGGAAGCAACAGCCTTCTGGGGCTGTCCAGAACCCCCAGAAACGTCAAAAATCTGCTGGTGGAAAGGCTGCCGCCCCCAAGAAGCGCAAGGTCGCCGTCAGTGCGCTACCATGGAAGACGGTCGAGGTCCCCGAGATGTTCGACGATGCCGAGGGTTTCTACGGCTTGGAGGTTATCGAGGGCGTTGATGTTGTTAAGCAGGGCGATAACGTTGATTTTGTACGTAATCCTGCTCAAGCTTCCCTTTCTCGTCCCTCAAATACGTTGCATGACTGACTGCAATCTAGATCGCTGCTATTCCCTCTGGCGACGAGAAGGAGAACGACGAAGACGAGTTCGAAGGCTTCAGCGACTCTGAGCCCGCACCTACACAAACCGATATGATAATGGAGGAGGCGGAGGCAGCACCAAAGGCAGAGACCAAGAAGACCAAGAAGGAGAAAAAGGCTGCCGCCAAGGCAGAACAAAAGGCACGAAAGATGGAAAACACAAAGGGGGACAAGCCTGCAGAAAAAGCCGACGAGAATGACGCCGCTACACCTACACCCGCCGCCGAACCCGAAGGCAAGAAGAAGAAAGAGAAGAAGCAGAAGAAGGCTCAGCCTAAGCCGGAAGACGCCAAGCTTGAAAGCAACGTTTTCAAGGCTCTCGAGGAAGCTGAAGAGGCCGAGGAGGATATCGACACGGCTCCCTGGGTGGACCTTGGTCTCTCCCCGGCGACTGTTGCGGCCATTGCCAAACTCAAGTTTGCCAAGCCAACAAAGATCCAGAGCTCGTCGATACCCGAAATCCTCGCCGGTCACGACGTCATCGGCAAGGCCTCTACGGGTTCCGGTAAGACGCTTGCGTTCTCGATTCCCATCGTGGAGGAATGGCTCGAGAAGTTTGAGGGAAAGGAGGACGAGAAGAAGCCGGATAACACTCCTTTTGCGCTCATTCTCTCGCCGACAAGAGAATTGGCACACCAAATCACCAACCACATCAAGAACCTTTGCGCCGGTCTGACCCACGCGCCCTTCGTTTGCTCGGTGACGGGAGGTCTGTCGGTCTTCAAACAGCAGAGACAACTAGCCAAGGCAGATATCGTTATCGGTACGCCAGGACGTCTATGGGAGGTCATCAGCTCGAGCACAGAGCTCCTGAAAGGTTTCAGGCAGATCAGGTACCTGGTTGTCGATGAGGCCGATAGGCTTCTGAGCGAGGGACACTTCAAGGAGGCGGGAGAGATCCTAGACGCCCTTGACCGTGAGGTTGTCGAAGAGGATGACGAGGATGAGAAGGAGCTCTCGGAGCGACAGACGCTAGTTTTTTCTGCGACGTTCCACCAGGGACTACAGCAGAAGCTGGCTGGCAAGGGCAAATGGGGCCTCATGTCAGAGACGGAGAACATGGAGTATCTGCTGAAGAAGCTCAACTTCCGCGAGGAAAAGCCAAAGTTCATCGACGCCAACCCCGCCAAGCAGATGGCCGCCGGTCTCAAGGAGGGTCTCATCGAGTGCGGTGCGATGGAAAAGGTGAAAAAGAAGCGCTCGCCCATACTATCATGATGACCTGGTCTAACATGTTGCAGGATCTCTACCTCTACACAATCCTCCTCCTCAACCCGAACCGCCGCACTCTCGTCTTCACCAACTCCATCAGCGCCGTCCGTCGCCTGACCCCCATGCTCCAGAACCTCAACCTGAACGCCATGGGCCTCCACTCCCAAATGGCTCAAAAAGCCCGTCTCCGCTCCGTCGAAAAGTTCACAGCCACAAAAGCAAACACCACGTCCGTCCTCATCGCCACCGACGTCGCTGCCCGCGGTCTCGATATCCCCGGCATCGACCAGGTCGTCCACTATCACGTCCCCCGCGCCGCCGACATGTACGTTCACCGCTCCGGTCGTACCGCGCGTGCCGAGAAGACGGGTCTGAGTATCATCCTCTGCGGACCGGAGGAGGTTGTGCCGACGCGCAGACTCGCGGCCAAGGTCCACGAGAAGCACTCGAGCAAGAAGAAGTACTTTATGCGCACCATTGACATTGATCGCCGCATCGCGTCCCGCCTCAAGCCTAGACTCGACCTAGCGAAGAAGCTCACTGACGCGACGCTCGCCAAGGAGAAGGGCAACAAGGACGAGGACTGGGTCAAGGCTGCTGCCGAGGAGCTAGGTGTAGAGTACGACAGCGACGAGCTGGAGAAGGCAGGGACGTGGACGGGTCGCGGAAGTCAGCGGAAGAAGAAGCAACAAGAGGACAAGAACATCAGTAAGGCGGAGATGGGAGCCATGAGGGCGCAGCTGCGCGAGTTGTTGTCGAAGCGCGTCAATGCTGGTGTGAGTGAAAAGTACATTACGTCGGGTAATCTCGACATTGAGGAGTTGTTACGAGGCGGCACGGGTGATTTCCTGGGCAAGGTTGACGGCTTGGACTTGGAAGATCTGTAGGATGGTTGCATCACGCATTCACAAAAAGACAATACCATTTGATTTCAATCGTGCAGTCAAAACTTTTCATTCCTGGTACTCTTGAGCCACGCGTTCGGCTCAATACCACGACGAATTAATATATCCATTGCGGAATTCCGTGACCATAACCGTTATCGTAAACGTAAACCGTGTCCTTGATCGTGACCATCCTAGTATAAACGAAACTGAACCGAAACCACAACCATATCCGTATCCGTGAACTGGGCTCGCCGGCCCTCGTCACAGAGGTATAATACAACAAGAAAAAAATTGTTCGAACTGAACAATAAAAAACCGAAGCTCGTAGCCTCACTCACTCCTCCATCACCGACGAAGGGCCCGCCTCACTCTTCGGAAGCTGTTCAGGCCTTCTCCTGTTCGGAAGTGGCTTCATCGGTCGCGCCGTCTTCGCGTCTGAGCTTGACTGCGCGCGGTCGGGCTTCTTATCCGGAGTTGATGTGACTGAGAGAAGGTGCTTGCCTTCTTCAATCTGCTGCAAGACCGTAGAAACACTTCCGGTCTGCAGGGCAGTGAGTCTGGGGCCGGACTTGGGGTTCTGAATCTGGTCCTCGAGATCTCTGACTCTCGAGGCCAAGAGCGTGAGGTCCTCGCGGCCCTTCTTCGTCTTGTCACGTAAGGTAAGCCTGCCCGTACAGCTCATGGAGTACTGCGCTTCCAGCTTCGCAATCTTCTCATCTTTCTTCGCAAGTTCGGCCTCCTTCTTCTCAAGCTCGTCCTCGTGGGTCTTCTTCAGGAAGCCCAAGATTCCGTCTTTGTTGTTCAGCTCTTGAGTCTTGTTTCTCTTGGCCATGTTGGCCTTGAGGAGCTCTTCAGTCGCAAACTTCTTCATCCTAGCCGTCAAGTTGGTGTTTTCGTTGAGGAGGCGTTGCACCTCCACGTTCAACCGTTCCGTTTCAGCGCAGAAATCATCCTTGGCCACCTTCAGGTTGCCAATGGTGTGAATTGAAGCTCTCTCGGCCTCCAGTGACTTCCGAAGCTTCTCTTGCTCCTCTGCGAGCTCCTCGATGTATCCCTCGATCTCCTCCTCCGCCTCCTTCTTCTCCTTGTGGACAGTGCGCAGGTCGATCTCCAACTTGGTGACTTGCACCGCCTTTGCTTGCAACATCTCCACTGCTTTTTGCTCTACAAGCCGGGCCTTTTGAATTGCAGCGTCTCTCTCTTGCTGTAATGGGGCAATCTGGGCGGCCTGGTCCATCGACTGCTCCACTTGCTGCTGTAGGGTATCCCTTTCAATGCGTATCTTCTCTGTCTCTTGTTGCAACATAGCAACCTGAGGGCTCAGGGCAGCCATTTGCTCCACCTGCTGCTTGTAGTTATTGTTCTCGTCGCGCAATTTCTCTGCTTCGCTTCGCAGGCCAGCAACCACTCTCTCAGCTTCCGCTTTGAAGCCTGCGGCTTCTTGGATCTGGGCGCCTTGCGAATCAATGGTTGCCTTGGCTTCGGCCTTGAGATTGGCTAAGTCTGTCTGGAGGGCGACAATGTGTGCCGACGTTGATGCTTTGATATCTTGCTGGCTGACTTGCCACTCCGTGGCAGTAGTTGCTTGAGCTTGGGCCTTGGCCAATTCCTCGCGAAGCTCGACAATGACCGCCAATAAGTTGTGCTCCGTGTTCTGACTATCATTCTTGAGATCGTCCATCTGGGTCTTGGTGATGAAGCGCTCGAACGCGGCCGAGGTTACCAATGCTTGGTTGACCGAAAGCCTGGCTTGGGTTATGGCGAGCTGTTCCTCGAGATACTGTTTGGCTGTCTCGGAAGCAGTCTCAACCGCTTCAGATTGAGTTACCGTTGCCAACAACTCTACCCGAGGGGGACTGTCTCTCTGACGCTGTAGTGCCTTGATGTCGGTACGTAGCACGCCAATCTGGTCTTCCTTGCGCCGGGCGTATTCTTGGAACTTCTCCTTCTGAGTGTCGATCTTCTTCTGAAGGTACTTCGCTTGCGAATTGGATGCCTCCCGACAGACATCGGCGTCGTGGGTCTGCGCCTTCTGGTACTCCAGCTCTGCCTCGAGTCTTGCGATGGTTGCTCCATCTGTCTCGTGTGCAAGCAGTCTAGCGTTTGCCTCCCGGAAATTGCGTTCGGCCTTTTGAGCACGAGATTGCTGCGCATTGATAGCGTGCTGAAGCTCCAAAATCCATGCATCCATTTCGCTAACTTCCGATGCATAGGAGTTGGACTGCCTCAAGGTCTTCGTCAGCTGTTCCTTGGCCTTGTCACATTCCTCTCGTTGGCGGTAGCATCTGTCAAGGTCTTCTTGCGCGGGCATAGGCACTGGTTGTTCAATTGTTTGCTCCGGGAGCTGTCGAAGGGCAACTTGCTGCAACTCTGTATCCGGAGCCGGCTGGCGAGATGCAGAAGCTCGGCGAAGCGTATCACACAGACTCATCACAGCAGTTTTGAGCCCCCATATAGCCTCCAATATGACACCGCCCACGCTGGATAAGACGCTAAGGGCGTGGTCTCCCGTCAGAGGATGGATAGAAGCCAGGATGAAGATGACGAGGATAAGACAACCGATGCTTTTGGGGTCGAGCAGGCCGTTCTCGCGAAAGAGCTGGTAGATCAGACTGCCGAAGTAGCTGAGGGCCATCAAAATAGCAATTATGCCGGCGAAAGCGAGCGCGACGCTGAACGGGTCGATCATGATGTTCGTTCGGCGGTGGCTGGATGGAAGGCGAGGATGAGGCGCTTTGGCTGGGATACTGCCCGATGAGCGATGAGTAGATGGATGGTAAAGAAGATGAGAATTGGGGTTTGAAGTGAAGAAATTCAATCTTCTGATGAAAACTGGTTGTCTGAAGAGGGATGTCGTGGGCAAGAGGATGGAGGTTCTTACGATAGTTGGGATCTTGAGCGTGAAGTTGAGGAGATGGCTCACGAAAAGGTTGTAGAAAATAGAAAATCGGAGGGATGGATGAGTGAGATGAGGGTGTGAGTGAGAATCGAAGATGAAAATTCAGAGTGGTGTAAAGGTGAGGAAGGCGCTGCTGAGAAAAGCTGATGTTGAGGGAAGGTGTGTCTGGGGGAAGGCGCAAAGGTGAGGCAGGTGCGAATTGACAGAGCGAGAGAATTTTTGCAGTGGGTAGGGCTTCTATGAGGTCTTCTTCATCTTTTACTCACTTGCCTGAGGTGAGAAGTTGATCTCTTGGATTTCACAGGCTTCTTTACCAAGGGCAGCCGTCTTGTCCTGCATCTTGTCACCTGATCATACAATGAGTTGGGCATACAAAGGGGGTAAGCTGAAAGAGAAGCGATCTCCTTCTTTTCAAACCAAATTTCTTTGACACGAGCTTCTGTGTTTCGAATCTGTTATTTTCTTTTGGCCTAAATTAATCAGAGGTAAAGACTTTCTAGGTCGAGGACGACGTTGATCGCGAGACTAACGTGATGCCAGACAGTCTAGAGTTCGTTGGCTTAGAACTTCCATCACAAAGGTGTTGAAATGTATGGCTTAGCAGATAACCCGATTCTCTGATTCTCGATGTAAAAAATTCTCAATATCGGTACATGTTGTGTGCGGTCGACCTTCGCTATTGTGGAACTACAATCTCATGATGTTGCAAGTCACCTTGGCCTCACCGAGATCTCACCTAGCTCTCACCGAGGTCCCCCATTTCAAATGCAAAGCGTCTGTCTCCACGCTCCGCCAAGCTCGACAAGTACAAGGGTATTCCGAAATCATAAACAGGAATAATACATAGTGTCAAGTTCTCGGTAAGGCACCATATAGCGGCATGCAATTCCGGCTTTTGATTCCCAATGATAGGCCAATAATGGAGAGCATTCGGTGAGCCGGCGACGGGTGACGAGTGGCGATGAGGCCCCAAAGCCACAAGGCAGCATCAATTCTGGTGGCATTCTCCAAGTTCAGTGGCACCAGCGAGGTATAGAGAGTATCATCCGCAGGTTTGCTCACACGATTGTTTCAAGTCTCTCCCCATTCATCGTCAGCTCATCAGGCGCCCACGGGCATACGATTGTATATTGACTACGAGTAATTCATTTGATCGCCATATATAATCAATCTCTATTCAAATCATTCATATCTGGTATCAAGTGGCGCTAACTCATAATTATTAATAGTGTAAACCTTCGTCCGAGGCCAGCCTGGGTGTCCATCAACTGTCGGTTTCATGATCTCATCTATGACTCTCCTTGAGCGAGTCGAGTTCAATAGAGCTTTCGCCTTCGCTGAGTCCTGTTAATCTTTCATGCCGCACTCTCACTTCTTCGGTCTTGATGATGCCGTTCATGCCCGGGAGCGGCGATGCCTGGCCGCCCTCTGCTTCTTGAAGGGCTTCCTGCGATTCTTGCCATCCTCCGGTGGACATGACGACGACAGAATTCCGACCGTATTGTGACCCAGGCCCATATCTCTTCGTTGACCTGACCTCCTTCCTCGTTCCTGTATCGAGTGCATGCGACTGTGACTTGTTTCGGGCATAACTTCTTTGAGTTGACTTGAGCTCTCGGTACAGCATTCTCCTACACGGTGTCAGATATCAAGAAATGATGCACTTGGTGATGGGGGTGACCACATACAAGACCGGGATAGACACTGCCATGATTGAGGCAGCAGGTTCTGTCAGAGTCCAGATAGTAAGGTCAACGCGCTCGTAGGTGATGTCTGGACTGGTCATGTTGACCACCAGGACAGCTTTCACGATGCCACATATTCCGGCGCTGTCGTCAAGGTTAGTCCACCGCAAAAGTGGCCAGGGTGGGATCCGGGAGTCTTACATAGCACCCAAGCTCATTGCTACGGCGACACCAAGCCTTTCGCGGCGCCGCATCGTTGCGCCCATGAGGATCGGCCAGGGGAGGAAAGCCAAGACGAAATCGAGAATGGCGGAGTAATCTGGAAGCAAGTGAGCATGCAAGCCTCGTGAGAATACTGTTACGCGGCAATCTTACAAGCAGCAAACAACTGGAATTTGACAAGCTTCTTCTTGTCCCAGCAACTTCCCGGCACGCTGCTATCCCATACTCGTTGCAACGGTGTGCATTTGGCGAATCCAAAGATCCATACCAAGTTCATCGAGATGTTGATGGAAACGATGATGAAGATGAGAAAGTATTTCAACCATTGGTTCGTGACGATGCGGTACAGTGTCAGGGCGAACGAGCTTTTGCTAGTCGTCGTTGCGATGATTCCGAATGTGGCGACGAGGATCGTGTTGAGGTTGATGAGCTTGAGGTTGTCGCTACTGATCGTATCGATATGGCGTCCAAATCCGAGAGAGACGATATAGGAGTTTATCGAGATGGATATCACCAGTGACACCTGCAACCATGAGCTAGGGGGGTGTAGGACAATGACGGCCATTCTTCACATACCATTGACGCAATCAAGAGATGGTCATCCCACCATAAACCACGTCCACGCCATAGCTTACAATAGATACGCAATGAAAGCAGTGTAGCGCTGGCGACACAGAGAGACCATGTTACGGCGAGGAGTCTGGTGCCTCTGTCGTCGACCATCGTCAACCTCACGGCACGCGCACAGTGCCACGAGATATGATAGAAGACGTCGTAAGAAACAAGGACGGGAGTCAATCAGTGGATCCCCCGGGAATTCTGCTCAAAAATCGGTCGAGGTCAGCGCACACGCGGGAGGTGCATCACTCCCTCATATTATACATTGGCATCGCACATGATGAAATCTAAGATCAGCGTCCTTAACAAGGGGGACCCCAGGTACCAGAAAGCCTCCTACCCTCCATGTACAGTCCTTAGTTTCGGGGAGTGCAACCGACTTTTCACGCTATGTGCCCCCCCTCGAAACCGGCGAGAGTATTGCCTGTGTCGGCGATAGGAATCCTCCCCTCAAAGGGAGAGGCAGGGAGGGAGGCGGAGTTCGGACGAAGTTCCGCCACCTGCCCCAAGGAATACCTCGTCAAGGGCAGGCGAAAGACAGATCAGGCTTCGACCGGTGCACGACATATATCACGGCGGGCGGAAGCGGGAGGTTTGGGTTCGTGGAAAAGTCGAGGCCGGCTGCCAACACGGCGGTGCTGGGACCAACGTATGATTTCTGCTACTACGGGCACATTACTTCAAACAGAACTGTTGGATCACTGGGCCAAGTTTGTTTTGCGTCTGTAAATCCACCGGGAGGTACGGATGCAAGGGAACTAGCAGCCTCACAAGAGTCAACGGCTCACCACTGACGCTGTGGCTGTTTTTGGTTGCAACCACACTTGTCTTGGAATCATATGATGGGAACACGAAGTTGGTTACTTAAACAGTAAGGTAGGACTGGGACGTTCCCATGGGCTTTTGCCTCGGGGTCCATCTCAATCGGAGATCCAGCGCCATGCTCCAACAGCATCTCCGCATACGGACCACGTTCTCCTCTACAGAGTACAGACGCATAAAGGGTCCACTGGCATCACGCAACTGTAATCAATGAAAATGTATTCCGTAAAGATGTGTGTGTGGTCTCGTTAACAGATTCTGCTACCAAAGTTCCTTTAGCCCTGCCAGGCCGGCCCAACCATGCCGGGGCAGCTGAGGAATGTGGGAATGTGCCCACTCCTCAACTCAAGATGGCTGGGGTACCGGTCTCTAGTGCCGAACTCTAATCCTGGGGCTTGAGCGGAGAGATCCCATTCGTGCGCCAGCGATTTTCCCCAGGATCATAGCCGATGGTCAATATTACATATCTCGTTTAAACAGTACCCATATGGAGTTTTCGGGGCTCTAGAAGACACTAAGAGAGTCTACTCACCAACACGAATGTTGGCTGCGCCGTTACTGCGCAGTAGCGTGGTCTCACCATCGATTCTGCTAACCACAACGAGGTATGCTTCTCCGATGTTCTGCCAGGCCTTTGGGGGGCAGCGGCAACACGGACGGTTACCAACTACGGCTCCAATCTGCGGGGGATGCTGGGCATCAGACCACAACCCGTCGAACCCGTGATGGATGAATTCCTCGGCCGAGAGATCGATGGGCAAGCCTCGCCATGCTATCGCCATGCGACACAAGGATGAACTTACGTAGTAGCATCTGATCGAGCCCCCCCTGAGCCGAAGCACGCAAATCGTGTTGGAGGGTTGCCAAGTGCCATCCGCAGGGGCAATGAGACGGTACGGACTTCTTGTATGTGTCATCGTAATCTAAGGTATGGACTAAGTCTGCTAGGGGTGATCGGCAGAGCCTTGGAAGTGCCGGTGATTATTTTCCAAAACGGCTCTTAGTCTAGAGTCGTCGTAACCCAATATTCCGGGCAGTGCAGGGACTAAGAGGCCGTCTTTACGGAAATTTCTTTTCACGCCAGCGGACGTTGAGGCAATTTCTAGACGATATGTCATGATTGGTTCCCGAGTAGCGTCGATGGGCTTGATCAAAATCTCCCTACCTGAACCTCTGTGCGACTGACATGAGACACGCAGGTGTTAGCCTCCCTTTCCTTCTACACCGCATTCTAGAAGCTGCACTTCTTCGCCCGTTGAGCCTTGCCTGCCATGCGTTCCCACGCCTTTAGAGTTCTTCTGGCGTTTTCGTCGTGCTTGGGCGTGTCCGAGTCCTCCTCGCCCGCCTATTGGGGGCCTCGTCCCAAACCCACGCCGCCTGGACCTCCTGCGGTGCACCTCTCAGACGGAACCTACGTCGGAGTGCGGAACCAGCAGTATGCGCAGGACCTCTTCCTTGGTATCCCGTATGCACAACCCCCCGTTGGCCCTCTCCGGTTCGCTGCTCCTCAACCGCTCAACGAGACGTTCGAGGGGACTCGATCAGCTGCCGAATATGGCTGGATGTGCATAGGATATGGCTCCGATACTGCCAACTTGGGAAACCCCGTTTCGGAGGACTGCTTGACCATCAACGTTGTGCGTCCGGCCGGTGTCCAGCCAGGAGATGATCTGCCTGTTGGCGTTTGGGTTCACGGCGGCGTAAGTTTCTGCCAAGTGTAAGACAACCTTTACCTGGTACTTTTGCTTACTTTGTCGAAACAGAGTTATGTAAACGGAGGCTCGCGCGACCCGAGGTACAACCTCAGCTACATTGTCGACCAATCCGTCAAGGAGGGAAAGCCTATTGTGGCTGCATCCATTAACTACCGTGTTTCGTATTGGGGCTTCCTCTTCAGCAACGAGCTGCAAGACGCCGGTGCTGGCAACATTGGTCTTCGCGACCAGCGCCTTTCGTTGGAATGGCTCCAGCAGAACATTGGCGCTTTTGGCGGCAGCCCTGACAAGGTCACCATCTGGGGAGAGTCTGCGGGTGCTCGTTCCTTGGGCATGCAGCTCGTCGCCTACGATGGTCAATACAACAACCTGTTCCGCAGCGCCATCCTCGAGAGTGGCAGTCCCATCGCGAGGTTCGCCGACGCCGACGACTGGCAGCCGTGGTTCAATGCTCTCGTTGACAAGACGGGTTGTACCGATGCCGCCGACAAGCTGAGCTGCTTGCGAGGCCTTCCCTGGCAGACTATCAACGCCATCTACAACGGCACCAACCCCTTGAGCGTAACACCGCCTACCATCAGCGCCGTGGTTGACGGCGACTTCATCACTGCTCAGGGATCCGAGCTCTTGGCTGCGGACAAGTTCGCACATGTTCCTCTTCTTCTCGGCAACAACTTCGATGAGGGCACCGCGTATGCAAAGCAGGGCATCAACACCACTGAGCAGTTCCAAGCCTGGCTTACGGCCCTTCAGCTGGACAGCGAACAGGTCGCCGCCATCTCGGAGCTTTACCCCGACGATCCTGATGTTGGAATCCCCGTCTCTCAGGTTGGCCGACCTGCGGCGAACCCATTCGGCCTTCAGTGGAAGCGGGCAGCTGCCTTCGCCGGCGACTACCAACAGCACAGCGGTCGCAGGCTCCTGGCCGGCACCTACGCTGGTGCCGGACTGTCCGTTTACTCTTACCTGTGGAACGTCTATGTCAACGGCATCGCGGCCGTCTACGGAGCGACCCATTTCCAAGAGGTCGCGTTCGTGTTCAACAACGTGAAGGGAGTTGGGTATGCTACCAACCCCTTTGCAGGAAAGCCAGAGACCTTTGTCGAGCTGGCGGACCTCATGAGCAAGATGTGGGTTGCATTCATCCACGACACCGATCCCAATGTCTGCAGCGGCCCCAAGACAGGTCCTACGTGGCCATTGTACACGGTCGATGAGCCTAACAACATCGTCTTTGATGTAAACCGTACGGGGCTGGCCTATGTTGAAGAGGACAACTACAGGGCGACAGAGATCGAGTATCTGTTGGAGAACGTCTTCGTGTAATGCCGACGCTGCAGTGTCCATCAAACTCGCCTCCAAATCATGTCTTGCCTCAAGTGCCTATACTAATAATACCTGATCAATCATTCTATCCTTGCCTTTGTAATAGAAACACTTCATCTCGTTGAGCTTGCTTTCTACAGGCCATCTAGGCCTTCATCAATGGCATTGTTTCAAGCTTGAAGCAACACCTTATTAAAAGAGCTCCCACTCTTACTCAAGGGCCCGCTTGTACATAGAGGAGTAATCAAGGAAATGCTCGGGACAATTCGGAGAGTTTCTACAAGCGAGTCCAAACCGGTTGCGTTTGGCGGCAACTCAGAGTATTTAGAGTTCATCGATATTAATATCTGCCCTTTGATCAATGCAAACCCAGCCGTTGCTCTGCAGGCTGTGGATTACTTAATGCTTTTGCCAAGACCTAAACCCGCCTCTCGTCACAATCCCAGTGTTGATCTCGCCGGTCTATCAATTACCCCGATCGTGAACCAAAAAATACCACAATACCAGCCACACCATTGCGGGGTGGCGGGGTAATGTAAATATAAGTTCACAAGGAATCGTCAATGATGACTAGGCATCTCCACGAGATGGATGAGTTAGCCGTAGGATATATAGAACTCATGAACATCGTTATGAGATTGTTAAGATCTACTCGCCGTGAGAACGGCACTCTTCATCGACGGTCTCCACCCTTGTGTCAACGACACATCAAGTCAATCGGATTAAATGACAGCAGTCGCCAAGAAGGTATCAGGAACGAGAATAGCTGCTGAGGCTGCATTATCGTCGCAATTCCTCAGGGACCCTGTTGACTCATTGATCTCTATGGCTATCTATTGGGCTACCTTGTGTGGCGAAGGTCAAGTGATCCAATCGTCTCCTGCCGCAATCTTCAAAATTGAAGTGTCTCTAGAGTTTGGAACATTCGAGGAACGTTATTAAGGCCTCAAAAAAGATGTTGCAAATCATCTAAGAACACAAGCCACAGCAGCTTCTCATTCTCACGTTTTGACCGATGTCGTTCATTTAGCGTCAAGGAGATGGAGGGCGGACCGGTCAAGGTTCTCACTTTGATTAAGAATAAGCCTTGCGCCTCATCAGCCTAGACCTAGTCGATGGTTTGCAATGTTTCCTGGTTTCGTCGTCAGCCTCGCCCTTGAGCATACGGAGATCTGTTATGACATGATCCAGTGGCGTGATGGCCCCGATGACTCCAAGTCCGATGTGAGCCGTTTCGAGACCTCTATGGGCGAGAATCTATGGCACTGCTGTCAGTATCTATGTATTTAAAACCTGGCTCATGTGGTTTCGGGCAAGCCAAGTCGTCAAGGGAAGGTGCAAGCATAACAACTTTGAACATGTATGGCATTCAGGCAACAGTCCTCGGGAGGTTGCTAGATTCTTCCCCAAGCAAAATGTCATCACCGAGGAAATCGGTTGGGCTCGAGAGGAGAATGAGCTGCTTCTCCGCTAGCAATATCAGCAAAGCCGCCCCTTTTATGATGGCGTTGGATAAGCAGCTATACCAGCCCTACAGTCCACGAACGCCTCTGATCATGACGCCTGTACAGAAAGACAAGGTGACCAGCCCAGCTCGGCGACAGTATCAGGGCGGACCTTCCGACGAGTCTAGCGTCGACAATTACTTCGAAATCCCTTACGATGCCGACGAAACCCGAGCCGCGCAATCCCCAGAGACAGTGGAGGAAGAACATATCGAACAGAAGATGGCACAACACGAAAGGGGCGTCGCAGAGGCACGCACCTTTCTGGAAGGCTTTATCACGGAGCGATGGGAAACGCAACTGCAGGCGGGATACATCAAAATTGTCTGCAGCTTGACCTTGGACGAGATGAAAGAGCTTGGTAGACTACGGATGGCAGAAGGCACAAGAGAATGTCGAAGGCTCATCACGGCTCCGGTACTTCACGATGCCATCGGTCATGCTATCTGGCTTGAGATGGCAAATGAGATTGGCCGGCACGAGATGACCACACAGTCCGCCAACACGAGCCTGGCTGCAGTGACCGAGAAGGAGGAGATACCAAGACCTTCTGTCATCAAGTGGTCCATCGAGAAAGAGGTGGCCGAACGCAGAGCAAGATCGATGAGGAGGCGGGCTACGGAGGGCGACGTCTTCAACGAACCGACGCCGCCCTTGAACCACTCAGTTCCGCCCACCGCAGATCGTGCAAGAAGAAAGAGCGAGACGCCGACCCTTCGACCCAATCAGATCATGTGCACGACATGTGGAAGCCGTGCGATGCCCGACTACAAGTCTGACGAAGAGCAAACCCAGACCGATGAGGATGATAACTACGATGCGGATATGAGCACCCGGCGAGAGAATGGCGACGTTGAGGTACTGGAGGCAACAGACAACATGGAAAGCCAAGTGAAGAAGCGGAGCAGCATTTCGAGGCGGCTGTCCCTCAAGGTGAACCAGACTCTAACAAAGTTCGGTGAGGGTCTTGCGCCTGGCTACATGTACGGTGGTGGCGCGGGCGGCCGGGTGCTGAGTTGAGTGGCGAGCCGCGAGGGGAGGCTCTGCCATCCTGAAAGTGTTTGGCCGGGCCCATCTATGTTCAACAGGGACCTCACGTTCCGGGACAATGTGGCAGAAGTCAGTTGGTGTGGATCGATGCCATCAATGAGTACCGTTTGTACATATCGTGCCTCGGGAAGTAATGTAGGTGGAGGAGGATACCCAGAATGATACCATCATGGTGAGAATGAGAGACTCATGTATGTTAGAACCTGGATAGTCTGTGGAAGGTTGATCCATTTGGTTGCAGTTCTGCACCACTGACTCCGTTGATCCTCAAGTTCTGTTCTGAATGCGGTGATTTTTAGCGACATCTTGGTTATGTCACGGACAAACCGCGCCGAGCTCGGCCGGGCAATAAGCCGGCTGCCATCAGTTAATTCTTGACTTGCCTTATGTAAGCTGGAATAGTCCTATTCTTCCCCTGTTGCCTGTGCTCTATCTTTGTTGGTTTCTCCCCTCAGTCAGCACCTAATAATGAACCCAGACACGACACACAGTCAATCAAGGCTGCTGTGCTTCTTTCAACTTCACGCCAGCAAATTATGTTGGTCTGCCACAAGATCCAAGGCTAGCTCTGAACGGAATGTCTCATCTGGGCACGCCAATCGCGTCTACCGGTTTCTGTCGCCCCTGGTTTGTGGCGTTTGCCGGCTCCTGAGTCATTTCCACCGCCAGCGAAGGTTGTAGGCATAGAGGTTATCATCAAATCACCACCCCGACGCCATCATGATGGGTCTGGAAAGTACCGACAGATCGAACAACCAGTGTTGTCTTCTTTATGGCTCACTTGTTGACTTCCTGCGCCGATGTTTTCCCCGCCAGCGAGGCAAATGAGTTGTGACTTACTGCGAGTGCGAGGTCTAAGGCTGTACACTACCAAATCATCAACTTGGCTTGCCTAGCTTGCTTGGCCTAGGCTGAACCAGTGTTTGATTAAGCAACGCCATCGCGGCTGCAGCTAAGCTGTCTTGTGGACACCTCCAACGTTGCCCCTATTTCCGCGAGGGTAGGATGATAAGAGGCTCGTTGAAACGTGCGAAAGCACTTCATCTAGTGCCAGCACCTGTTCATGCTGTTCAACTCTGGCATTGTCACAGAAAATGATGAGACTTGATATCTCCAGGGTATCGAGGACTCCGCCAGACTCCGCGATGAGTCGGCTTATTCGTGTTTATTCGGACAATTGAGGCGGAACGTGAAGTCTCCACTGCGGAACCGCAGAAGCGATCACGTTGAAGCTATCCCTGGCTCAGCCCTTCAGCTGTCAAGGGGGTTGTGCAACTTTAGCGCTATGGTGACAGGGGTTAGTGACCGTCGTGGTGATGATTGACCATCAAACCACCAAGTCTGCCTAAGCCGAGATAGAGAAACTAGGTAAGCTTTCACGCTTTTCACGGATACACGGGCTCAACGGTGGACTCCATTACCCCTTGCAGCGAGTTAGGAATTGTCTCTCCCCCGCGCTTAGCTTCCCATGCCTTGCCCGTCACTCTAGGCAGAGACATGGCCATTTGGCCCCCTCGTCCTTCTCGCATCATGCTTCGTGAAAGGCTTATCCCGTCTTTTCTGACTCTGTTGACCATTGTCGACGTTCCGTTCCTTGATATCCTTTGATTGCTGTTGTGGTTTGCCCGGGAGAGATGTCGCGGATATCAGCCCAGCTATGGCTGTCTCTCTTCCTCATCGGCCTTGGGAGAGCCGCAAGTATCGTTTATGTCACTGATCTTTCCATTTACACCTTGTTGGTACGTCCAAAACCTTTGCCGGACTGGTGATTAGGACGATATTGACCCATAATAGGCACCGTGTGTTCAAACTGCCGTGTCGTACAACATCTTCTCCCAGACCTACTCAGCGTGCGGTGAAGCACCGACAGATTTGCAGTCATGCATTTGCACGAAGAACAACAACCTCGCCGCCATCTCAACATCCATCGCCAGGTCAATCAGCTACAGCTGTGGCTCAACCGCATCCGATGACCAAACCAGCGCCGCGGCAGTCATCAGCCAGTACTGTAACCCCGATACGACGATCAACTTTCCGACGCCTACGACCAACATCGTTACCAAGTATGCCACCGACATAGCCGAGTTCGCCAATATGGCCCCGTGTGCCCAGTCTGGCGTGTCGTACGCCATCAGCTCAATGTCTACGTATTGCCCCGAAGCCGCAAGTCTGATGGCGCCCTGCATCTGCTCGAAGAACGACAACTCAGCACGCGTCAGCCGGTCCATCGCATCGCTTGTACGGTACTCGTGCTCCAACGCCGCCGACGTGACTTCGGGTCTCGCTTTCTACGATGCGTACTGCGCCATGAATAAAGGCACTACATCTTTCCCGCAGCCTTCGCCGCCTCCAGGATATATGACCTACTACATGACGGCGCTCTCACAATACAGCTCGCTGGCCGCATGCGCACAGTCAGGGTTTTCGGATGCTATCTACTCGCTCACGAGATACCAGTGCCCGACGGGGCCTCAGGCCTTGGCATCTTGTATGTGCTTGAAAGATGGGGTGACGAATATCGTCATGAGCACGGTGACATCAGATATTAAGTGGTATTGCTCATCTACGGCTACGGATGATGTATCTTCTGCGGTTGCCGTGTTGGATTACTATTGCAAGGCTGCTAGGAACGAGGTAGTGGCCACTGTCGCCGAATCAAGTGAGTAGATCATGCGTGATGATCGCATCAGCTTTGACTAACCAGGTGATAGTTGCTCAAACTTATCCAACAGCACAAGCCGGCACGGGGTCAGGGACTTCGGGAGCCGAAGCTACTGCTACTGCTACTGGGTCTTCGGGTACTTCTGGCGACAGTACGAACACCAATGGCAAATCGAAGTCCAGCATTCCAAGCCTTGCAGCCATCATTGGAGGTGTTATTGCTGTCGTTGGTGCCTTGTCCATTGCCGCTCTCGTCGCGTTCATCATCTACCGCCGTCGGAAGAAGAACGAGGCTGGGTTCCCGCTTCCAGGTGCCGCCGGCCCTCCTGAAATGGCGGGCAAACCTGAACTAGGCGGCACGATGCTGTCCGAGCTGCCACCCAAAAGCCCTCAGATGAGCGTCTCTTACACGACTGGATCTCCACATCCAGACACCATATCGCCCGCGTCTAATGCTGGTGGTGTATGGGCACAATCCCCCACAGGCGTGGAACTCCACGGCCAGACGAGATTGCCGTCCGAGATGCCAGCCAACACCAACGGCCAGCTGCAGCCTGCCGGACAATATCTGCCTTCGGAGCTACAGGGGCAGCATGGTCAACCGGCATACTCGCAACAGCAACCATATGGCCAGAGCCTGCCTCTCCCACCCGAGCTTCAGACCAGCTACACCCAGCCACAGGTGCAAAGTACTCTAGCAGAGGCTCATGGACAGCCAATTCATCAGATTTCGAGTGGGCCATCGGCGGTATATCAAGGGCAGGGACAAGACACGGCGGAGCTTCAAGGGATGGGATGGCATGCAGGCCCAACGCCAGGATACTCTGAGATGGATGGGGGCCGGCAGCGACAGTAATGATGGCACTGGTCATGGCTGGACTGATGGCGAATTACCGGGAAGGGAGTTCAGGCGTAATGAAGACCACGGGAAGAATGGTACCAAGAAGACACTTACACTTATTGAATTCTTAGCTCAGTCCAACGACGTAAGAAGAGATATACCCAATTTTACACACTAAAGGCACTCAACTTTAAGCATCGGTGTGAAAAACTAGCTACATGAGCATTCACAGGAAGAAGAGTGTCGAGGGGGGGGAAAAGCTAAGAATCAAGAAGACCCATAGAAGAGAGGACAATAGTGAAGAGCCTGTCTGAGGGTCTAAGGTGAAGATGCATCTCGTTAGTCTGGAGCTCACCCTTCGACGGGCATGGAGTTTCGGTGAAGTCTTACCGAGCAAGGATGTCGGTAAAGATCGGCATGCTCGGTCAGGAAGCTCTGACTTCATCCTCTCACCGAGAGACGGCCCCACTAGTACCTATCGAGCAGAGCTCCTGATGACTCAGCCGGATGATCCTCGGGAATCCTTCCAGCTTCCTTGTGCAAGGCCCTCTGATTGGCCTAATGAGTACCTTTGTCGCCCGTGGTTGCAGGCAGCTCCCCCCAGCCTTGTACCTGCACTGTGCGTTGGCCAGAAAACATTCGCCTGGTCGCGCTCTTTCCAAAATCTTGCGATCTGCCTGTTAGCCGCCAAATCCCACCCAATTCCTTGTCGCTTGGAATCAACTCTTGACCGCCTCAACCAAGATTGGCGGCTCTCGAGAGATTTCTCATCTTCTTCCGTGGGGCTACCCTCCCTGCTTCTGTTCCCATCACAACAACACCTACCTCAGCCTTCCCGACCAGTGGGGTGTTTGACGCGCGACGCATCGAGCCCATCGCTAGACAAACCTACCTATATTCCGACCGCAAACGACCTCGCGATCCGCTTTCGATGTCTATGACTAGACCCTAAGCTCACAACAACATGGCAGCGGCGGTGGATGTAGGCTATGTGGCCGGCCACCTAGGCCTGCCCGAGTCGACGGTCTCGACAGCCACGACCGATCCGACCCCCGAGCTCGTCGCGAGCCTCCTTGAAGCCGTCATTGCGAAGGCACGCGAGCATGATGAGTTGTACGCTCAGAAGCTCCAGGTCGACATCGAGCTCGAAAGCGCACACCACAGCGCCGAATCAAGATGCCAGACATTCAAGGCGACAGCCGACAAGGCCCTGAAGGATGTCGAGGAGATTCGCCAGAAGCTCAAAGAGGAAGGTTTGTACAATGACGAGATTGGAAACTTGGGGTGTCAATATCTGGGTGACTGACTTGACCATGATAGAAACGAAGCGACAAACGGTCGAGAACGAGCTCCAGTCGCTCAAGTCCCGCGGATCCGATCACGACTCCGAGATCACTACTCTCCGCGACCGCGTTGAGTCCCTACAATCTTCCAACCGTGCGAATATGGCTTTGCTTGAGTCTCGAAATGCCCGCGATGCAGAACTGTCCGAAGAGTTGGCGAAGCAGCACCAGAAGAACGTCCAGCTTCAAAAGGAAATCACGGCTCTGCAGCAATCGGTCCAGGCTGCGCAGGCCGCCGTGAGTAGCGCAAAGTACCGAGAGGAGTCACTTCAACAACAACTCGATCTTGCTCGACGCAATGGCGAATGGTTCGAGACCGAGCTCAAGACCAAGAGCGAAGAAGCTCTCAAGTACCGCCGCGAGAAGGGCGCTCGGATCGCCGAATTACAACGACAAAACGAAGACGCGAAATCTAGTATCGAATCCCTGAAGCGAGGCGAACAACAGCTCCGAGATCGCCTCGACGCAGCTCAAACCAAGGCGGAAGAGGCCCTCACCAAGGTCCAGCAACAACAGGAAGCATTCGCCCGCAGTGAGGAGAGCTACAAGCACGAGATCGAGAGCAAGCAGCGCGTCGTTGATATGACCAACCAACTTGCTGACAGTCACAAGGCCCGTGTGCAGACCCTGGAGGGCGAGAAAGAAGCCTTGAAGGAGAAGCATGCAAACGAAGTTCGTCGCATACAGCACGAGCTCGAACGCGAGAGGGAGACTTGCCGTGCCTTGGAGGAACGGGTAACTCAGCTTGAGGGCGAGGTCGATGAGCTTCACGCCCGCATGGAGCAAGGACCCCCACCGGGATCTGCACCTCAGACACCCCGTATGAATGGATCCCTTCTCGGAAGGCCTGCCTCGCCTTTTGCTACTCCTGCTTCTGCGCGAAACAAGTCCGCCATCACCGCAACACAGGCTATCGACGAATTGTACAAGGTCAAGGGACAGCTGGCTGGAGAGAAGCGCCGCAATCAACAACTCGCCGAGGAGCTCGACAATATGATTGCTCTGTTGGAAGCCAAGACGCCTGAGATCGAGGAGCTCCAGAATGAGGCCGATACCCTGAGGTCCGAAATCACTAGGATGTCCGAACTATCTCAGTCAAGCTTCGAAGAGCGCGACGCAGCAAAGAAGAGTGCGCGAAAGGCTGAGAGTGCCTTGGCCAACGCTCAGGCCGAGTCCAAGATCCTCCGCACACAACTTCGTGACCTCAGCACACAGATCCAGATGTTGGTCTTCAACATGCATGCCCGCGAAAAGGGCTTGGAGCAGTTGACTCGCGAGGAGACTGTCCGCCTGGAGCAACTTTCTCGTGGAGAAATTGCCGAGGGCGCCCTTAACGACATGTCGGATACCCACCAGTTCATTACCCAGAAGTTCGTCGTCTTCAAGGACATTCAGGAGCTGCAAGCCAAGAACCAAGAGCTTCTGAGGGTAACCCGCGAGCTGGCAGAGCAGATGGAGAGCGAAGAGGCCGTTGCCGCCAAGAGCCAGGCTGTGGAGGATCACCAGTCGGTTGAGCGACTGCAACAAGAGCTCGCCAACATGATTGAAGAGACCAAGTCCCTGAGATCAACAATGGAGAGCTTCAAGTCCGAGCGCGACATGTTCAGGCGTCTACTTCAGCAAAAGGCCTCTGCTGGCGAGCTCGCTTCCATCCTCGGCTCCGACGATGGCCAGCGCCTCCCGCTCACTAGTATCGAGACTGAAGAAGGCGACGGCATGTCCCCACAAGCTGCGCTGCGTAATCTGCAAGTCGAATTCGACACTTACCGAAATGACGAGGAATCCGTCCGTCGCTCCTTGCGGGAGCAGATTGACAGGCTTTCAAGCGAGAAGAATTCTCTCCAGGGCGAGGTTGCAAAGATCACCAGCCAGATTACCCTTGCCTCCGAGAGATACGAGATGCTCCACTCCAATTTTGTTGCGCTGCAGAGCGAGAACAAGGAGATTCAGAAGCGCAACCAATCGCTCTCAGAGGACTCCATCAAGCACGAAATCCGAACGCAGCAAGTTGCCGAAGAACTCATCGATGCCAAGGGCTTGCTCGAGAGCGTTCGAAACGAAGCCGCCAACCTCAAGGCAGAGAAGAAATTATGGAAGGACATCCAAGATCGTCTCAATCAAGACAACGAGAGTCTTGTGCAGGAGAAGACGAGACTCAACAATCTTTTGGCCAGCCAGCAATCCATGCAGAACGAGCGTGACATTTCCGAGTCTGAGTACAGGCGGAAAGCTCAGTCCAAGATCGACAATCTTGAACAAGAGCTGAACAGCACGAAACGCAAGCTGTCTGATGAAATGGAAGAAGGCAAGAAGCTTCAGCTCAGGAAGGAGTTCGATGCTCGCGAAGCCCAGAAGCGCATCGATGAGCTCTCTACCAGTCTGAGCCAGATCCGCGAGGAGCACGTCGCTGTTAAGACCAGCCGCGACCACCTGCAAGCTCGCGTTGATGAGCTCACCATCGAACTTCGTAATGCGGAAGACAGAGCTGGTCGCCTGGCGCCCCGGCCGACGCCAAGGCCCGGCACGATGGCACCTCCTACCCAGACGGACCAGGACAGCGAGGCCGAGGTTCGCGAGTTAATCAATGAGGTTTCCGATCTCAAGAGGGAGCTTGACATCGCCAAGTCTCAGCTCGAGAATGCCAGGGAGCAGACAGAGCAATACAAGCAACTCAGCGAACAAAATGAAGAAGCTCTTACCGAATTCACAACCACCACAGAGCAATTCAGGGAAGAGATGGATGCTGCGTTCGCAGCCAAGGACGCCAAGATTAAGGAGTTGGAGCAGCGTGTCGAAGATCTGTCATCGGAACTCGCTAGCTCCAACAAGGAGCTATCCCACCTCCGTGATTCCCAAGCCGAAGTTGCCCGCAAGTACGAAGACGAGAAGACGATCTTGGACGAGGAGGTGAAGCGTTTGAAGGAAGAAGCGGACCGCCACTCAGAAGCCGCCAAATTCCACCAACAGGACCTTCGTGCCCAGTCAGAGATCACCGCCAAGGCTCAACAGGACTACGAACACGAGCTTGTTAAGCACGCCGAGGCTGCGAAGCTTGTCCAACAGTTGCGCACCGAGTACAACGAGCTCAAGAGCCAGACGGCGACTTTGAGAGCCGAGGCGGAGTCGGCCAAGGTTGCCCTGTCTCAAAGTGAAAGCTCTTGGGAAGAGAGGAAACAGCGAATCGAGCAGGAAATGTCAGAAATCAAGGCCCGCCGCGATGATGTCAACGCACAGAACAAGCTTCTGCACGAGCAGCTGGAGAGCATTACGAAGCAATTCTCTGCGCTCAAGGAGGGTCGCAATGCGGCGGCCGGGGACGCCAACGATAGCGCGGAGACCAGCAGCGACGGTGCAGCTGACGGTCTTCGGGAACTCAACAACTATCTCAGACGGGAGAAGGAGATCTTGGAGGTGCAGTACGACCTCAAGGTGCAAGAATCCAAACGCCTGCAGCAACAGCTCGAGTACTCCCAATCCCAGCTGGACGAGGCTCGGTTGAAGCTCGATCAGGAGAGACGTTCACAAGCTGAGAGCGGCCAAGCCTCCATTGCCCACAAGGATCTGATGGATAAACTCAACGAACTCAACCTTTACCGTGAGAGCAGTGCCACCCTCCGCAACGAGCTCGCTCAGGCCCGGACGCAAATCTCCGAGAAGAACACCAGGATTGAGGAATTGGAAGGCAAGGTCCAGCCTCTGGAGGCTAGGATCGAGGAGCTCCAGACTCAAAAGGGCTTCCTCGAGGAAGAAATCAAGCAAGTTCAGGAGGACCGCGACAGGTGGCAGAAGCGAACCGAGGGCATCCTTACAAAGTACGGCCGCGTTGATCCCGCCGAGATGGAGCAACTCAAGCAGACCATCAATGATCTGCAGGCCGAGCGCGACGCTCTCAAAGAGTCTGAAGGCCCTCTGCGAGCAGAGTTCGAGGAGATCAAGCAGACATTGGAGACGGAGAGGACCAATTGGGCGAACGCTCGCCAACGCATGACCGATCAGTTCAAAGAGCGGTCACGTAAGATTACTGGCGAGAAGAATGAGGCAATTGGTGCACGGAACGAGGCGGTCACGGAGAAGGACGCTGCGGTTGCTGAGCGTGAACAACTGCAGCAGCAACTCAACTCCATGAACACCGAACTTGAGACAACAAGACAGAATTTGCAGGCGACAACACAGCAGCGCACAGAATTTGAGCAACAAGTCAAGAACTTCCAGCAACAGGTACAAAGGCTACAACAGGATGCCCAAGCCAACCAATCTGGCGCGCCACCTCCTGCGGCTCAACCCACCACAGACGGGTCTCCATCAGTATCTTCGGAAGTTGTCGCCCAGTTGGAGCAGCAACTCGCCGAGATGCGAAACCAGTTGGAAGCCATCTCAGCCCAAAAGACGACCGCCGAGCAAGAGCTTGAGGGCCTGCGATCGCAATTGCAGACAGCCGTCTCCGAGAGAGACCAGGCTGTCGAGGCTGCACAGCAGGCTGCCCAGGCGCAGCTTCAGCCCGCCGCCCAGCCGACGGCGGAGCCTATTGCCACCAACGGCGCAAGTGGCTTATCCGACACTGAGCGGAAGGCTTTGGAGGAGAAGATTGCTACCGCCGAAGCCAAGGCTACAGAGGCTGAGCGCAAGGCGAAGGAGCTCGAGGAGAACATCACCCAGACCATCAAGGAGCGGTCTGATAAGATGCGCAACGCACTCAATGAGAAGCTGCGCCAGTCTCGCGAAAAGATGGAAGCCGAGTTCGCCACGAGGGTAGAGCAAGAAAAGGTCATTTGGAAGGCTGAGCAGCAAGGCGCCGCACCTGCTAAACCTGCAGGAGAACAACCAGCTGTGCCTGCGACGCCCATCAAGCAGCAAGACCCGGACGCAGCTCCGGCAACGCCAATGACCGGTACACCTGCTGGTGCCGCGGATCTATCTCAACTCCCCGATGCCGAGATTCGGAAGTTCCTTTCCACCAATGCTACCGTGCGGAACATTATGTCGGGAAATCTTAGAAAGAAACTCGAGGAACAGACTGCCAAGGTTAAGAACGAGACAGAGACGAGTATGAGGGCCGAGTTCGAGCAGAGAATCGCAAACGCTCGCGAGGAAGGACAGCTGCTGGCACAGAAGAAGTCTGCGCTGCAAATCAACATGAAGGACAATCAGCTCAGAGGTGCCAACGCTAGGATCGAAGTCGTGTCCACGGCCGCAACGAAGACACCTCAGCGACCCGTTGGGGAAGTTTGGGAGGAAGCTAAGGTTGCCAAACCAGCTCCCGCCGCGCCGCAGCAAAGCCCGGCGAAGCCCGCTGGCAACGCACAACCCGCCGCACCCCGTCCTTCGATCTCGGCGCCCTCAGCTGCCGCACCAGCCCAAGCTGCTGCTCCGACAACTGGTGAGTCTACCCAACTGAACGTGCAACACTCTACTCTTTCTAACCGTCCGCAAGCCCCACCAGCCTCAACCAACCAAGCACAACCATCAACCGGGGCTGTTACTAGCGGAATCCCTGCGCCGGGCAGTAGCATCCCTCAGAAGAGACAAATACCTACTCCTGGGGATACAAAGCCGGCAGCCAACAATGCTGCGGCGAACCCGTTCGCTGCCGGAGCTGCCAATGGCACTCCGGCCCAGGCCAACCCGTTCTCACAGAGTACACAAGGACAGCAGCAGCAGCAGCAAGCACCGCAGCAGCAACAGAACCCCTTCGCTTCCAGTACACAAGGAGCACCGGCGGGTCAGGCCGCACCGCAAGGTCATGGGCTACCGCAACCACCGGCTCAGGCTGCTCCAGGCCAAAGGAGTGGCATCCCTCTTCCAGGACGGGGCGGTGCAGCTGGTCGTGGTCGGGGTGGCGCTTACGCAGCCGGAAATAGGGTGTCAAGCGGAGGTGCAGAGAGAGGTGGTCTAGCAGGACGTGGCGGACGTGGCGGTGGCCGAGGAGGACAAAATGCCGGCTCGTTGAACCCTAGTGCCAACGATTTCCAGCCTGGAAACAAGCGGCCTAGAGGAGATTCTGAGGCCGGCGGAAATGCTGGTGCGAAGCGAGCCAGAGGAGGTGGACACTGAGTCTCGACTGGAGACACGAGTTCATGGGCGATGTGGTAATAGCGGTGGTTATTGCTTTCCAGCTTTCATTCTGTATCGATAGGCAAAAGGGGTGCAAGGTGGTTCACGGAATGGATGAAAACGGGCAGGTCACAACGGTCTGCAAGTGTGTATAACCAGCATATACTCTGCAAAATGAATTTTCCTATGTTGACCAGATGTGTTCTTGTTGCCAGTAGTGTGCTGCTGCAGTTCCACCCTCTTTGGTTCTTAGGTAAGGACGGCCAAATTTGAGCAACACGGCGACGTGCCTCATCGATTCGATCGGATACGACGCGCCATCGCATCTGTCGTGGTCTGCCAAATTGCCAGAGCCCTTGAGTTGACCTGCCTTACCAACCAGGTGAAGACAACTTACTTCCACTCATCACACAACCCCAAGAGCTCTGGCGCAGAGAGCTACTCGAACATTTCGCTACTCGGACGTACTTTTCTTCTTATTGAGAGATTTGTAATGTGTTCCGTCGGGCAGTTTGTAAGTCTGAAACGGCAAAGAAGGCTAAACTGACACGTTTTGCAAACTGGACCGTCCAACAACCCCAACTGAGAGCGCATCGGCCTGGAAACTGACTACTCGACTCGCGCAAAGGTAAAAAGCCGGTGTCATGGCGGGTCTCTTGATCTCGGGACTTCGTCCGGCCCCTCTTAAACAGTCTCCGTCCGGGACCCGCACCGGAGTCCATAGAAAAACAAGCCCTACCCTCCGGAAACGCGGTAACCCTGTCAAAAGACACAACGCGTCTGGAGATGGACCGTGAAAATTATGTACACCACCCCGTCCGGTCCATCTACCAAGGGCTCCATGGACTGATTCGGGCTTGCTCTCGACAACACACCAAGCCATTGGATTCTATCCGCCCGGCTAGCTCAATCGGTAGAGCGTGAGACTCTTAATCTCAAGGTTGTGGGTTCGACCCGTAAGTTATAGCTCATCATCACATGATGATCATTGAACATCGTCGCTAACTCTTCCCAGCCACGTCGGGCTCAATTCCCGTCAGC
>JFBX01000361.1:93254-132974 GCA_001563135.1 Colletotrichum simmondsii
TCTCTTTTTGCTTTTCTTGATACTTTTGCCCATCTTGTTGTTGACCCAATTCTGAATTGTTTCTCCTCATTCATGTCTTGCTTCTCGTGTGTTTTCTCCCTCTCTCACAACTCAATCTCTGGGGTCCTCGCCCTGCACCCAATAACCGTCCTTGGATCCGGCACAAAGCGACTGACGAACATGCTTGCTGGGGGCTTCCCTTCCACGATCCTCCAATCGTAGTTCATGATTAGATGCGCCAACACAATCTTCATCTCGTTGCTGGCAAAGAATCGTCCCGGGCACGCGTGCGTTCCATGGCCAAAGGCGAGGAACTCTGGACTCGTCGAGACGAACTGCCACCGATTCTCCTGCCCCGGCTCTTCACGCATACGCAGGAACCTGTTACCGTCGAACTTTTCGGGCTCAGGTCCCCAGAGTGCTGGATCGCGGGTGTTGTGTGTGGCTACGGTAATTAAGGTGCCCTTTGGGAGGTAGGTTCCGTCAGAGAGGGTTATGGCCTCTTCGACTCTGCGGTTCATGATATCTAGAGGGCGTGTTAGCAGGTCGTCAGTCCAAGGTACTCGCGGTAGAACCCGAATGTGCTTACGAGGACCCAATATGTGCAATCGCTGGCTCTCTTTCATACAGCTATCCATCAACTTCAACTTGAAGAGGCTGTTCTTGCTCCAACCCCCATCCTCGGTGAATACCTTGACAATCTCTTCTCTCAGCAGAGTAAAGTACTCTGGGTACGCCAGCAAATCATACAATATGGCAGTCACCACAGAAGATGTCGTGTGAATAGCCGCAAATGTAAGAAACAGCTGTCCAGCAACGACATCAAACTCTCTCCCTCGCCGAACGTCGTCAATCCACGATAGTGAATCCATAGGTCTCTCCTTCTCACCCCTCGCTAGTCTTCGCGCCGCAAGCTCCGGCTCCATAATCTTTCGTGCCTGCGTGATCTGACTCCGCAGGTAGTTCAGCGTCGGTACGAAGCGGTGCACTAGAGGACGAAGAAGGACTGGCCAGGCGCGCAGAGCTCGGCCTGCGTGGAGAATGACACCGGTGAAATTGATGGAGACTGCTATCCACTCTTTATCGCGACAGAGACGGTCCCCGAGGAGGATCTTTGCAGACAAGCGTGCAGCGAGTTGAGTGGCCACGGGAAAGAATCTGACTTCTTGCCATTCTTTGCTTGACGGGAGCTGTTCTCGGAGGATGAGAGACGCCTCTTCACGGAGTCGCTCCGTCAAGTACACTGAGATATAGATCAGCATTAGCGCCTTTGATGTCTTTGCCTGGTTCTCGATCTTTCCGGGAGCTCACTTACCAAGTTCTTGGTTGAGGTTCTTCCGCATGGCTTCTTGTATGATTTCTCCCTTGAGCCCATCTTGCAGGATATCCAAGCCGGGATACCGTGTGAGCCATTGCTGCGACCGCCAAGGTTAGAAGAATTCTGCTCATAGACCCTGACCTGTGGTCATTTCAAAGTTCCCTATTCTGCAGACTTACTCGGTCGATGAACCCGGTGAATGTCAAGCGTTTGTCATTGCGAACTTCGTCGCACAGACTCGGGGGCAGCATCACCAAGGGACCAAACGGGGATATAACTTGAAATGGTCGGCCGTGTGTCTACGGAATCAGGTCAATTTTGTGAAGTCTAAAAGATTGAAGTCGGTTTCAGCATACTTCTTCGAATCCTGCCCGCAAGAGCTCAAAGGCGTTGTTATTCCATCTTTCTCTCGCCTTCTCATACGACCATTCTCCTCGTTCTTTGCCGATCAACTTGAAGCCCGTGTACGGTTTATCTTCGCGGAAATGCCAAGCTAGAAGTCCCAGAGCACCGAGACAAGCGAGGATTAGTGTCGTCAAGTTTCCAAACTGGTTCCATGAATGGTAGTCAACGAGAGGTTGTAGAAGGATGCCCATGTTGTTTCGGAGATTTGGAAACCCTGCGATGGTGATCCTAGTCTTGGACGTCTTGGCGTAGCCAGATGACGCGGGGAAGCCCGGCAGTTGAGCCTTGGTGCGAATGAGAATCTTCTGGCTTTCGATTCCTCTTAGCTCTCTGCCCGATGTGACGGGTTGTCTGAAGTTATAATCGGATGGGTGCGCAGTGTCTTTTCTTCCTGCGTGTCACTGAATGGAGAACACGAGGGGTAGACATAAGACATCCGGATGAAATGGGGTTCCTGTTCTTTTGTACTGAATTCCATGTCACATTACTCGGTGTGACAGTATTTTGACTTTGCCATGGTTCGGCTTTTTGAATCTAGCGAGGCCGTGCTGATACACGCTGCGAACTCTATTCTAAGCTGCAGCGGGAGATGAAATCAGATCAAATGCACGTACCATAGCGTCAGGGGTTCATTAAAGACTGAAGGCTGATGCTCTTCACGATGTGGTTTATGGTGAGGTGATCAAGGACTCTTGATTCATAATGAGTACCGAGTATTCCACAGAGAGAGTCTCGACAGAGATGTCTGATGACAAGTCACATGCCACAAAGACCGAGCGTCTATGTAGTGTGTGCCAAATTTTGAGGCATTCATGTAGTTCCGGCTTCATACTCGGCAGAATCACAGACCTCGCGCGAGCTTGGTCGGCAAGGCCAACATGATGTATCAAACATTTGTATGACCTACCTTTCACACTGAAGGCCAACTACTAATAGGACTTATTGCAAAGACGATCCCTGTAAGCAGCCTACAGACAAAAAGGCAAACAGCTAAGTACCTAACGAAAGGAAATATACCTGAGTTGAGCGAAGCAAAAGATAATCTTGAAAGGGACGAGACTCGAACTCGCGCGGGTTGCCCCACCAGGAAACAGATGTTAAGCTGACCTTAACCTGGCGCCATAACCAACTCGGCCACCCTTCCAGATGAACTAGACTCCGTTGGAGCTGTTGTGGATGCAGGTTTGCACCAGGGGAAGCGTCCATATTTCCGAAGCATGAGAGATTTCTGCTTGTTGTGGAGCGTTAGAGGGCAGAATTATCAGTGCGGCAATCGAAGGAGCTTCAAGTGTCTTAGTGCGGTGGAGTTGGGTTTGAGTGTGGTTCCTCGAGTGATCCAGGCCCTTCGCGGCCCGCAAGTGAAAATCGGGACTGGGTGAGAAGTTCCCGTAGAATACCATGGGCCATGATTGGGGCTTCATCATGAGTGGTGCTCACGAATGCGAGTTCTGTGTAAAGAAGTCTCATTTATAATTCTAGTATTGACAGCAAGAGACAAGATGTAACTCATCACGGCAACCTCTCGCTCTAGCTTGGGCCCACAACATGTATCCGCCTAGTCCTCTTGAACCCCTCGACGTGAATTTGGATGGCTAAGGTACTCCAGAATATGCCTTCCGAATAAACCACCTCTCGGCACAATTGGTCTCAAAAACCTGGGGAGCTTTACCCTGGTTGCACTCGGTACATTCGTAATCATTCCTACTCAAGGTATAGATATCCAATATTAGGCCCTCATGCCGTGCTCTTTGAGCTGTTTGACCATCTTAACCTCCTCTTCTAACAGGTGGTTGTCCTGTCCCACCGGCCCGGCGGTGGGATAGAGCAGATGCAGTGGTACCTCCCTGACGCTGACAGAGTTGTCATCCTTGCTTCCAACCAACATCGTCTCCACAACATTTCCGTCGCCAAACTCAGGCTCGCAAAGAACGCGCATCAGGACAGCAGCGCATTGCTGTGGAGTGAGAGTCAAGTCGTCAGGACGCACTCTATCACGACAATACTCGGGATGAAAGATGGGAGTCTGCGGACATTTAGTATGCTATCGGTATGAGAGAGGGAATACGAGAAGAAGATAGCGCGATGCAACGCAGGCTCAGGTTCACTCACGTAGACTGCTCCAGGACACACTGCAGCGTTTCGGATACCCAGTTCCTTTCTGAGGCCACCAAGACTCTTGACCATGCTTACAATCGCAGCTTTGCTGGCAAAGTACATCGGCGTGTGCATTGAGTGCACGTAACCACCCAAACTTGCAATCCAAAGGAGGTTGCCTTCGATATTGCGATTTTGAAGCCAGTAATCAATGGCGATTTGAGCCAACCGGATTGGTCCAATGGTGTTCACCGCGAACGTCTTGTACTGGCCGACTTTGGCATCAACAGGATCTTGTGCAAGGGGAGAAACCCCAGGGGCGTTCCAGAAACAACTTGATGGAGGCTCATAGACGCCCGCGCCATTGCAGACGATGTCTACCTGCGGAAAGGTTTCGAGTGCGGTCGCCCACAATGAGCTGATTTGGTTCCAGTCGGAAACGTCTGTCTTGTGAAAGATGGCGTGGGCGCCACGAGTGGCAATGGAGTCTTTGCAATATTTGGCAACGGTCGCCTCAGCTTCGGGCCCCAACTGAATGTCGGCAATAATGACTGAGCATCCTGCCCCCAAAAGGAGTTCAGCGAATGTATGATTAATACCTACTCAAAATACATTAGATTTCTTGCGTGGAATTCTCATGTCTTGCGGTCTGGGACGTGGTGTTGACTTACCAGAACCAGCGCCTGTGACGATGGCGAACTTGTCCTTGACATTGTAAGCTGACATTTTCGTCTCCGAGTATGTGTTAGATACAGTGACAATGCAAATGAAATAGAAGTATTACAATACTCAGGAAGGAGAGATGCCTCCCAAGCTCTGCGAGTCCGATCGAACGTTTTATTCATTCAAGTTGGTTCCATGTCATATGCCCTCGCTTCGTCCTTCAACCCTGTCTCTGTTGGTCGTCTTTGCATCGGAGTGGATCTCGACACGGAGGTGCTTAGGGAGCCTCGACTTTCAGCGGGTAAGTAAACCGAACTTCCGCAGCAAATACCTTGCCTTCATTTGCAAGTAATGGAAGCCCATGAATCCATCTCAGGTTCCGCCGCATGTCAAGTTACGGAGAAGATCGTGGGAAAGGGGTCTCATCACGTGTAATCTCTGGCTACCTCAAGGTAAGGAGATGTCGCCCCGCCAAGTCAATGGGGTATATGAAGTTCACAGCTGATAAGTCTGTCGCCGGTCGGATATAACGATGCTTCTCCTTCGTGCTCCAGTATGGGCTCAGTTGCCAGTGTTTTGCACAGCCATGCATTCATGAAAATTAGGAATCAGCCACTTATTTGTCGCAACGTGCACCAAACGGAGAATGACATGATCTGGCCAACACACTAAGAAACGTGCGGAATAGACACAACCGGGGTATCATTGGGCAATCTGTTGGTTTGTTCGCAACGTTCTCCGATGCGGTTGGCAGCTCGACCACAGGATAAGTAACCAACGAAAATACGGTACATCTGATATTGGCTGATGTCGCATGTAGCCCATCATCAATTATGCCTGTGCTGTACCATGCACCTGCAGCAGTAAGCGGGGGAGCACAGTAGTAAATCAATGTATTATGCAAGGATCTTGTCAGGCAACTCTACCGAGAAGGGCGTCGCTACTATCACTTGTGGTCAGCTCGCTAAAAGGGGACGTAGATGTAACCCCATGTCCTCAAGAAACATGACCTCTTATCTACCTTAGGTATTCTACGGATACATGAACGAGGTGATAGCATCCGTTGTGATTTGGAATATGCAGATATACAAGGTATACTTGCTAACCCGCGACTCCGACTTCCGCATGCACTGCGGTGAATAGCTCAACAATCGAAGCATTCATTGGGCCTTGTCACACAGTCACGCAACACACCACCAGCGGATCCACACACGGGGTAGGTAGGTGGCTTCGGACCTCCTGCGTTGCAACACTCCCCCACGTCTATTGATGTCTATTGATTCTTGATGCCCAAGGTGGCCACCAATGTATCAGCGTCCTATCACCTTCTAGAAGACCACAGCTTCCCCTGCAGGAGGGCAGAGGAAGGTTTTGTACTTTGCAGTGGATGAATACAAAATTCATGACCCCAGGCATTGACGAATGATTGATGTTGCCAGCGAAGAAAAAAGTAACGACTGCTCCTATCAGCTACCCAGACCTTTCAATAGTCTGAGTAGAATGCCACTCGCTTATGGTCAGCTTTCATGTAGAGCTGAAACTTGAGTACAACGATGTTCCCTCAACATTTGGCTTTTCATCGCGAGTTTGTGTGGACTTCCGAAAAGCACGAGTATGCGAAAAGTCACAGCCGAAAATACGAGACTCTAAGCCTTTGAACAATCACCCGCATCGTTGTACCTAGCAGCCTGCCGATGCGATTTCCTTTTGTAGTCGATGTGGCTGGATAAGAAGGTGTGTGATTGTCAGCACTTATGCGACCGCATCGTCTGATCCACTTGACAAGCGATGCCATCTGAAGCAGCATCGAGGCGCCCCAATTTCTACATTTACGGCAGGTGTCGAACTTGACAGCAATCGCATCTCAGAAAGCTTGATTGGTACATGCAGAGGGAGGACCCATCTGACCTCAGCTGTGCTTGTTACATGATGTGTCCAGTATATTTACATTAAAAAGGCCTCTCGTGCCCCTCCTCCAGACCACGCTCGCAAGACTTTTGCATCACTGACCTTAAACTCGTGTTATCCTGCCCGTCATGAACATTGATCTATCAAGGCTATTGACGCTCTTTGTGTGTTTAGGGTTGGCAATATGCGTTGAGTCTCTATCCGCGACGTGTAAACAGCTATCCGCATCGACGAAGATCCAACAATACCAGGGGATTGAGATAGAGTACACCCAGGAACAACAAAACTATTGGTAGGCTCCTTGATCCAGCGCTGAATTATTCTAACCGCCAGTAGGTCGACTGCTTGCAGCAACCTGAAGCCAGACTGTATCCTAGTTCCCACAAGTGCTTCAGAAGTTTCAACTATTGTCACGGCCCTGCTCAATAACAAAGAACAGTTTGCTGTTAAGTCGGGAGGACATAACCCGAACAACTACTTTGCAAGCGTGCAAGGTGGCCCTTTGATCTCTACAAAAGGGCTGAAAGAAGTCGTGTACCACAAGGAGAATAACACGGTCAGCGTCGGCCCCGGAAACAAATGGGAAGAGGTTCACGAAGCTCTCGAGGGAACTGGAGTGACTGTCGTTGGGGGCCGCATCGGGAATGTCGGCGTGGGTGGCTATCTTCTAGGAGGTATCTTGATGTCCAACTTTGGCGCCTGTATGGAATGAGGTATCTAACGTTCTTCAAAGGGGGGCTCAGTTTTCTCAGCACCCAATACGGCTGGGCATCGAACAATATAGTGTCAGCGGAGATGGTACTTGCGAATGGATCGATAGTAACCGCATCCGATACTTCCAATCCGGACCTTTTTGCTGCCATAAAAGGAGGTGGCAATGCGTACGGAATCGTAACAAGGTATAACTTGCAAGCGCATGCAATAGGACAGGTAAGTGCTATGGTCCCTCGACCAGCGACTTCCCGTTGGCGACAGAATCTGCTAACACAAGGGGCAGATATGGGGCGGGAACTTGGTATTTGGCGGCGACAAAACAGACGAGATACTCGCGGCGATTCGAAACTTTACTGAGAATTATCATGATCCAAAGGCAGCCATCATCGCAACTTCGGAGTTGACTGTATTGAACAGCGTCAACATCTGGATCTTTTTTCTGTTCTACGACGGACCACAGCCTCCATCTGGAGTATTTGACGAATTCTTAGATATTCAATCGTCGCTCAACACTTGCAAGACGAGGTCCTACACCGACTTGCTGAAAGCGAACAACGTCTTCGTCTTGAAAGGTAGTATTTACACTATCGCTACGGAGACGACGCCTCTTCCGCCAGCTGCAGCAGGCGCAAAGGTGATGCGATCTTACTATGACCATTGGTACAACACGTCAGCTGTAAAGTCAGGAATAGCTGGGATCATTGCCTCGATGGCTTTTCAGCCCATACCGAAGTCACTAGCCCGGATCAGCCGAGAGAAAGGTGGCGATCTGCTGGATCTCGACGATGGGTTCGACAGAATCATCTTCGAGTTTGATTACTCCTATTTGTTTCAACTGGATGACGCTGCAGTTGATGATACAATGGTCAAACTGTATACTGGTATGAAGTCTCGTGTTGATGGATTCGTCCAAGAGGGCACTCTTCCAGACGCCTACAGGCCTCTGTTCATGAACGATGGTTACTTTCGACAGGACTACTGGGGAAGATTGAAGCCAGAGAAGAGAGAGTTGGCGGAAAGAGTGCGGGCTTCGGTTGATCCAGAGGGCTTGTTCCAAAACAGGACCGGAGGATTCAAAATCTGAGTCCAAACCATCCAGATTTCAAGTATGCAGACCTCAGCCCGCGTACTTTTGTGACTAGCTTTGGTAATCATTCAAATTGCGTGGTGTTAGGCTGAACTTATGTGCTCACACCGAGCTTCTCGCGAGCGAATCATTGACACCTCATCGCCTCGGATTCTGTTGAGTCTTGACATCTATCAAAAGGGCAATATGAAGTTGAGATCAAATAGTCTTTGGAGAAGACGTTGGGTAGACTAGAAAGTTACCTGTAAGAGCTCGTCGTATTACGCCGCGAATTCCCTCCTGTGTGAAACTCTTGCTTAAAGTGAATGCGCATGTGGAAAGCTGCTTAACATTCAAAGGTTCTCTACAAATACTGCATGTAAAGTTTCAAATGAAGATATGCCCCAAAGGCCTCGTGCCATCGGCTGAACCAGACATTGTCAAGATAAGAATTATCTCAAAGGGTATATCGGAACTCCTTGTTCATGCGATCAGTCATATCGCTGAACTCGACATCCTTCAAGTGGCCAAGCTCTCCTGCTTGAACAAGTCCATCCCGTCGCTTATTTTCCCAGATGTAATAGTACCTTAGCATCAACGTGAACACCATCGCCAAACCGCAGGTCACGATGATTGCTGTTTTAGCTGGGAGGTATCCGGGCGCAGACTCTGCCGTGAATGTCAAGGGCCCGATGATGTTGCCAACACAGAAACAGATCAGCAAAGTGGCGTTCATGGTGACCTATGTTTTCACGCATTAGTTCTAGATTAATAGAAAGACTATCGAGAGAAAATCCCACGTACCTTCTTGGTGTGACCTGCATAGTTGGCACCAACAAGAGAGTACAGCAGAGGCAAAGTTGCCCCAATACAATTCGTCATATAGTTTCCAATCAGTTTACCGGCTTTATTGTCCTCTGGAAGGAAAGCCATCAGCGCAGCTCCGATGACACCGGGTATTAGAAGGCAAATAATGTTGATCGCTCTTTGATTGAACTTTCCTGCCACGGTGGTAGCCGCCAGAATCGAGACGATACTGACTGCACCTGAAGGGATAGATAGAAGTGCAGTCTCCTTAGATGTGTATCCAAAGCCCTTGATGATGGTGGCCTGAAACGAGGAGACGGCTCCATTGGGCACATTTGAAGCGATGGTGATGAGCGCCAAAAGGTAGGTTTGTGGGTCTGTGAAACACTCGATTGCCTGCTCGCGCTTGAATCGCTTGTTTTCGACGCCAGTTTGGTTGCTTCTTAATCGCTCGATAGCCCAAATTTTCTCCTCGCGGGAGAGGAAGCGTGCGCTCATCGGATTATCCGGAAGAATCAGAATTACCGTAATCCCGATGGCAATGGTGATCAGGCCGCAGATGAGAAACATGATCTGCCATGAGGTAAAGCCGGAGCTGTGGTAGTGCTGAAAACCGAAAGAAATGAGGGAGCCGACGATGGTGCCGCCACCAGTGCCGAGATACCAGATGCCCATCCTAGGGGGCTGTTCTTGACGTTTGTACCACTGTAAACGAAACATTAGGAAAATTCAAGGACGTGAATATACGACGAAAACTGACCATAGTCGTAATGACGATGAGTGAGGGAGCAACAGCACTCTCAAAAACGCCTAGAAGGACTCTCGTCACAACTAGCCCGGCCCAGTTGTGGCAGGCTGATGTAGTTGCCAACACCGTACCCCACATGCATACCATAATTCCAATGTATTTTGCGGTTGGGAATCTCTGCATGCCCCAAGCGTGAGGGAACTCGAATGCTAGATAGCTCACGTAGAATATCATGGCCAGTTGAGAGTATTGATCGCCAGTGATGTTGGTGTCGGTCTGCAACCCCATGACGTTCGCGTAGTTGATCAAGGTCTTGTCGAGATACTGGAGAATGTAACACGCAAACATGAGAGGAACGATTCGCCAGTCAATCTTGCGCTTCAAGAGGCGCTCATCCTCCGCTGTCATAGGTGTGACCTCCCCGCCGTCTCGAAGGAATTCCAGCGCAGCATCAGCGTTCTTGATGTCCTTGACCTCTCCGACCAATACTTCGGACTGACCACCACCAAAGCTTGGGGCCTTTTCGACATCGATCTTTCCGTCGGAGCTCATGGTGATGGCGTGAGGGGACTCGGCTGCAACTTCAGGCTGGAATGATAGTTGGGACGAGTGGCTCGGCTATCGTTATATGGGACTGCACGTCGAAACCCCTTCACTGATATCACGGCTGTCTATGACGCACCTATATCTAATGGGGCGTAAGGATCGCGTGGAGATATTAAGCATGTTGGAGAACATCCCCATTCTCCCCATCGATAAGTATGTGGCGATCGTCAGACCGTTGCTGTTCAGGCGAATCAAATGCTGCGTTACGCCGAGAACCATGCCATTGCAGGAAGGTGACTGGGGTGTTGGTTGGGCCCGGTAGTCGTTATCTCTCAGTCCGGAAAAGAAGGACCCGACGATATCATCTTATTCCCGATCGTGGTGCGGCAAAACACGTCTGAATGCCGATACAGCTATCCCATCATTGTCTAGTTCAGCTGATAGCGCAGCGCTGCAGTTGAGGGGTTGCGGGGAATGCTCGGAGTTGGCACTGAAGACCTGAAGCAGGAAGAGTTGGTCGCTAAGCCTCGTGTTGGAGCTTGCCGATGGCGGAACAACACAGTTGCTTATGAGATGTCGCAAGCTTACTTGAGTCAATACTGGGAATAGGCGACCAGTTATCAGACAAGTATTGGCGCCGAGTTGTTCTGCATGATAGCGATACCTATGTTGAGATACGTTATCAGGCTGCAGATGTAAGCACTCAAGAGGCGGCATCCCACTTCTTGCTGATAAAAGCTCACTTGGCTTCCCTCGAAAGTGAGTTAGTAATATTTTGTAATGGACACTACTACCCCACGTTGGTCCATGACACTACTTTATATACATCCGTCATGCTTGGTCCTGCTGATCATATAGATGCCGGGCATACCCTCTTAGTAATTCTTGGAGCAATTGCTCGCCAATTAGCAATGCACCCGAGCAATTCCAGTGGGAGTGATGTCTGCTGTGTATGCGTGCAAAAAGCAATGCAGGCATCGGATCTCAACTGAAATATTGAGCGGGATTGGTATATGAGAGTGGGCTGAATTTCTCAAGTGAGATCATGACAACGGATGCGTAGTCCAAGCCTCATAGATAGGAGCTCAAGTGAAAAGTTTCTATTATATCATGGAATATTTTCTGCCCTCTCTGCCCGTTAGGTTGTATTATGGACCTCTATGAGCCTTGAGTACGCCTAATCATGCGATATTACTAGCCTCAAGCCTTAGACGCCGGAATCATATTGATTTAAGTCAGACTGGACCACGTAGTTCATCCAGTTGACGCAGGTCTGGTTCAACACATCCGTGTCATAGGTGATCTCCGACTCTCGCTCAACGATTTGCACGGCGAAACCCTCCGAGGTGTGCCACGCAATGTGGCAGTGCATCAGCCAAGCCTAAATCACACGGCAGTCAGCGGTCTGAGGATCTGGAAGCAACTTGATGTGATCGAAGAGGTACTTACACCAGGGTTGTTCGTCTTGAATGCGATGACCAAATATCCACTGCCTGGCATCATAGCTACGTCTCTTCTGGGAGCGTTTACCAACGTCAGACGATCAGTCTGAGTGCTGTCAAAGTTACCGTAACCAGAGTCCAGAACCCAGAAGTCGTGGCCGTGGAGATGCATGGGATGGTCCTGAGCAAAGGGTGAGTGAATGACCATGTACACCCACTTATCAGCGTCAGGCAGGTGGATAACGTTTTGCTTGGTGAGCCAAGTCGAGTTCTTTTGCGAGATTTGCATAGCGGTGGGGTACTCCCATTGGGTATGCATGGAAGTCTTGTTCATCGTCCAGAGGAGGGCGTTGTCTGTAACTTCAACCGCAACCTTCTCATCTGCGCTGATGTAAGTGTCAGACGCGTTGATGGCGAGGTAAGGCACAAGGTTGGAGGATGCCTCATCCAAGCATGAGTCAGTGTAGCTATAGGCCGAGGTCGTGGGATCCGAGGTGGAAGAGTTGGAGTAACGAATGATACCCTTGACATCGTCAACAGCATCAGACTCGGAGCAGGACTCTTGTGCAATGGATCGCAGCCAGAAGTCACCGTCGGTCAGATTCTTAGCCTCCACAATGATGTCGTAGCGCTGGCCCATACCAATGCTCAACTGCGTGGCGTTGTACGGGACGATGGGGACAAAATCTGTTGCGATAATCTCCATGGTATGATTGTCAATCATGAAACGGAAGTGGTTATCTGCGGCGGCGTTGACTAGGCGAAGGCGGTACCTAGTTCCGGGTTCGAAAACTGTTTCGAATCTAGAGCCCATAGTGTCGTTGAAGGTGTTGGTACCGTTGATTAGACCGTTGACTGCTGTAGGGGGACCTCCCGTAGCAGCTTTGGTAACGAGTTCATCTGCCGTTTGCTGGGTGGAAAAGTCAATCAAAAGTTCTTGAGTTCTTGCCAAACATTCCAAGCATTCAACTCACGTGATACCAGTCGTTGAGGAAGAGGTGACCTAAGTCGACGTCGTAATTTGCCGAAGCCGGTCCGTTGATAGTGATGCCACCAAAGACTCCATCCCAGGCCTGGACGTAGAAGTGAGAGTGATACCAACCGGTGCCGTACTCAACAGCTCGCCATTTGTAGGTGTAAGTGTCGTTGGGGGCAATGGGGCACTGGGTGATACTAGGGACACCATCCATTTGATCCGTCCAATTTTGTCTGATGCCATGGAAGTGAAGACCGGTGCCGTTTGTCTGAAGCGAGTTTGTCAAGTGGACAACTGTCGAAATTCAGTGTTAGCTCTTCAAGTCAAGAACAGGCTTGTGTCTCTGTATGCAAGTACGTACCAACAGTGTCACCCCAGTCAGCAATGATGGTTGGGCCGGGGAACGATCCGTTGATGAGCTGCACTGGCATCTCGTATCCATCTGGAGCGGCGGTGCCATTCTCGACATTGAACCAATATTCTCTCACTACGCCTGTATCCGGGACCTCATCGTAGTAGTTTGTAGATAAGTCGAAGCCTTCAGTCCAGCAAGCTCTGTTCGAAGGACTGTTGACACACGCGGCACCGGAGCCAGGCGAACCAGATGAGCCAGATGAACTAGGCGAGCTTGGACTGGTAACAGCCTCGGTGACTGGGGATGCGTCAGCAGCATCACCGGCGGTCTGGTGTCTGTTTGATGTACAAGCCGCAGTGGCACCGGTAATGACAGCTACTGCCCAAGTGGCGAGGAAGTTCCCGCAAACCATCGTGATATCAAGTAAGAAACAACGAAAGACTATGAGCTCACAGCCGAAACAGTGAGAAACGAGTGTTGAAGTTAACGATCAAAGAAAAGAGTGGTTGAGAAAACACAACGAAATCTGCCCCGTCTGCTGGTCTCATTTGTATCCTTTTGGGTTTCGATGATCACTGAGATGTTGGGGCCAACTCTAAATATCTGATGTCTCCATCCCTCTCTTCGCAATTCTTTAGACAATTGAACCTCTCCCCCTTTCATGATGCGGGATGTGGGCTTTGGCGAGCAACAACAAAAGACGGATTTTGCCGTCGGTTCTGGCGTCTTGCGGAGCACGATGACTGTCGTCTTGTGGGTGCAAACAGAGTTTCTGCCTCGCAGAGACTAAACTGTCCCACATAGTACGGTGATTCCGCACCGGGATGACCTCCTCAGCCCAGCATGCCGCGATAGATTACACGTCGACTACACGTCAAACCTGCCGGTGAGGTGAGAAGAAAGCCTGCATCGGTGGGGCTGTGAGGACGGGTCAGATGGGACTGTCTATTTCCAGAGTGGCCGTGAGCATTATGGTTGATTCACCGTTAAATGAGATGCGGGTGATGATGGATCTAGCCACTCACCTTAAGCCGTGCAATAAGGCTGACCAGCACCCGCAACGTTGGAAGAATGACAGCCGCAACAGAACTTCAGATGGAGGATCCCGGCACGGCCCCATTTCTCCAGGGGTAAAAATATCAGAGCCTTCCTAGTCAGGAATAAACCCACAAATTTGACAACTCTGACTTGTTTATTTTGCTGTCTGTGCTTCCCGAGGGTGGGCTTCGATTGCGTTTACGAGCTCGGAACTGCCCCTCTTTGTCAAAAGAACCAACGACGATCACCGGGCAAGCGGCATCTCAAAATCGGCAATGTGGGGGACAATGCTTAGCATCTCCTTGTGGGTTGGGTGTAAGTGGTAAACTCTGCTGTCTTTAAGGATTACGCCAACTTGAAAGTCTCTGTTGTGTGAAGCGACATCTATGTGCTCCGCGTTCTTCGTTGGTGGAATTCTGACTTAACCCGGCCGCATTCCTATCCCTCCAGCCCCCGATCTCGCCAAAGGTTCTTACATTCTTCATTTCAGTCGTTACCAAAATGCATTTGTCCAAGGTTGGAGTTCTCGCTCTCCTGCAGGTCGGTCTCACCTGTGCCTCAGCCATCTCTCCCTCATGGAACGTCAATGTTAAGCGAAAGGCCGAAACAAACGCAACACTTTACGCTTACGGAACGAACTCATCTTCATGGCCTATTGCTTATGGATTGGATGACGGTATGTATTCCAGTCATCCGTATATATCAAGTTTTGGGGCAACAACGAGCGTTGCTAACTTCACCACACAGGATATCTGTACATCACTCAGACCCCTGACGATGCCAACGCCAACCTTGTCCCGATCACTTGGGATCTTCCGTCCATCACGGGTGAGAACTGGAAGGTCAATGGCACGTTCGTGAACGGAACATCTGCTGGCTCTTTGACCATCACCGACAGCGAAGATAATGCAATGGGTCTTACTCAGACCCCTCAGGCAGTCACTGTTAACCAGACTACCCATGGATGGGCGCTTTTTGCGACACAGCTGGTGTACAACAATAACTCGCAGCTGGAAGCGCAGTTCTGGGCGAAGCCATCTGAGTGGGAAGACACCTATCTTCTGTTCTGGAACGCAGACGACCTCGTTTCCACCGGAAGTTTCCCTGTTGTCGTCAAAGGGGTCGAAAATTCGTAGAGTACATGTACGCATCTTCTGCTGTTCGTTAGCGAAGGCTATTCAAAGTCGCTATAATGCGTCTTTTCTCAAGATGGTGTAGGGCAAGTTGGTTGATGGACTTAATGTGTGGTGCTGTGAAAAGTGGTCATTACATCAATTATTTTCAGAGAAAGGAGGTAGAATATCTATTTCCGTCCAGGAGTCTATTGTCATAAGCTGGAGCTAAGTCCAGGTACAAAGACGTGCACCATTTTGAACACTTTATGCATCGTTCAACAAGGTTGCTAATACCTTTGAGGTTGTCAATTCCTAAATCCCCATTTTGAAATCGATTGAGACTCTGGTTCGCGGCGGTTTGCCCTTTCTTGTCCAAACTTTTCTGCAACAGGTGCTTGGAGTGTTGCCCCATACTCTCGATCCAGTCATTATTTGCCAAAGTTGCATGCGTACTTCCTTCTCTGAGCTATTGCACAACAATCTGCACTTTCAGAGGTAACGGTCGAAATTTTTACTATTTTGTTTCTTCTTTTACGATTACTTATATGTAGCGACAGTCTTTTCAGTCGTTTTATGTTCCAAATATCCAACGTAAAGCAAGTCTCCTATTCGAGGATCAGACTCCATGAAAGACACCTTGAAGGATGCTACGAAGATACCGCCCAAACATTTGAGGCAAATCAATCAACATCGCCTCTGTGATAGAGGTTTTTCCGTGCCTTACCTACTCTACCATGCCATGCCATGCCACTTCCCGCTTATGGGGGTTTCCATCAAAGCTGCTGCCCCTTTTCCTCGGGTGGGGCGACAACAATCGTAGCAGGTACTTCTTCATCTGCTGCGGTAACATCTCGTCGCTTTCGCTTGAATAATCGGCCAACAGGAGCAAACATTCTCCCGAGGAATCTGTACACCAGTACAAAAGGCTTTCCGACGAAAACAGCCACTCTTTCAAACCAGACATCCGGGAAAATACGGACCAGCACACCCCATGGCAAAGACATGAGGGCGATCACAACGGAGATAGCCCACTGAGTTCCGTTGAGGCCACCCTCCTTGATCTCAAACACGCGACCGCCAATGAACACGATTCCCACCTGGAGACCGACCATCAGGAGGTTGATGAAAATGAAGAATTGATTGCGGTGGACACCCTCGAGCACGTTGAACTTGTTGTCGAGGCGTCGATTATTGAATTCGTTGAAGATTTGCATCCAGACAAAGGTGTTGAAAATGACCGTATCCAGTTGCAGCATTTGATCCTCGTTATTTCTGTCGTAGTTGAGAATCTCGGGGCCGGCGAAGTAAAGGGTGAGTGTGATAATGAGCTGAAAAATGGCTTGTCCAATAATCATCTTCCACATCTAAAGTCGGCTGTCAGCTGTGTTTGCAGGAATCAGCAACGGAGGAAGGCTTACGTTGATCGTGATAAGTGGTGCATCCTTTCTTTGAGGAGGCCTGTCAAGAATCTTGTCGGTCGGAGGGTCCGTTGCCAGTGCGAGCGCAGCAAATGTGTCCATAATGAGGTTGACCCAAAGCAGTTGAACAGCTTTCAGCACCGGCTCCATATGAGGGTCATACATGGCTGTGATAAACGCCAACAGGACAGCAGTGATGTTAACGGTAATTTGAAACTATATCGTGAACAGTTAGCTACCTGGTGATGCAGATTTGAGTGATTGGGGGCAACGGCCAGATGACTAGTCGCCTCAAGTGAAAAGGAACTTACTTGAAGGAACTTTTGAACGGCATCATTGACTGCGCGACCCCACTTGAGTGCAGTCACGATCGATGCGAAGTTATCATCCATGAGAACAATTGCGGAAGCCTCCTTGGCCACTTCGGTACCCGAGATGCCCATCGAAAAGCCAACATCTGCGGCCTTGAGTGCGGGGGCATCGTTCGTACCATCACCTGTGACAGCGACCGTCTCTCCGAGAGCCTTCAATCTCGTCACGAGAATCCGCTTGTCTTCAGGAGACGAACGAGCTAATACCTGTAGCTTGGGAAGAATGTTGTTCATGTCCTCATCAGAAAGTTTCCTGAAAGCTGGTCCTTCCATAATCACTCCCTGAGAGCCGGTGAAGATGCCGCACTCTGTGGCGATAGCTTGAGCGGTGACGATGTTGTCGCCAGTAACCATACGGACTGTGACGCCAGCATGCTGCGCAAGCCTGACCGCCTCGGGAACACCTTCTCTGACGGGATCTTGAATTCCAACAATGCCGAGAAACACTAGGTCAGAAGGCGTCAGTAGAGACTCAAGTTTGACGTGTCCATCTTCTGAAGGCATGTTTGCAGGCGGCCACTGGGGATAGTCCTTATACACGATGCCAATGGTCCGGAGGGATCGTCGAGCGTATTCGTTGATGGTTGATTCGAGAGATTGTCGCTCGGTGACCGTCATGGGCTCTTCAGTCAAATTCTCCAGATGAGTCTTAGATGAACAGTACCCAAGCATAATCTCAGAGGCGCCCTTGACCAGCACACGATATCCCTTCGAGGTGTCGCGAAGTTTGATGACCGCGGCCATACACTTCCTTCCGGAATCAAAGGGAAGCATCTGAACGACCTGTTCATTGGCGCGGGCCTCAGCAAGCGACTGGAGACCAAGGTGATCTTTCGCCAACTGTAAGAGGGCTGTCTCGGTCTTAGATCCGATGAAAGTTGCCTGACCATCCTCTTGACCCTCAAAGGCTGTGGAGTTCACAGCAACCGACTGTACAATAAGTTCCTTGGTTCCTGTAGGCAAGCCAGCGGCCCATGCAGTGACGTGAGGTGTCCTTGATGCCTTCTCATTGTCGGACTGGGGCAATGCAGTGAAGCTAGTGGTGGAGAAGGTGCCGACCACGACCGTCATCTTGTTTGTTGTCTGCATACACTATCAGCTGCTGCTCGGTTCATATGAGGAAGAACGAATCATACCAGAGTGCCTGTCTTATCCGAGCAGATTGTTGTTGCGTTACCCATGGTTTCGCAAGATCGAAGTACGCGAACGAGGTTATTCTCCTTGAGCAGCTTCGTTGTCGCGAACGCGAGGGCAAGGGTGACGGCCAGCGGCAGGCCTTCAGGTACTGCCACAGCAATTATAGCAATAGCAACAACAAGCAAGTCCATGAAAGTCGATGCCTTGTCGGCAGGCAGTCGGTCATCACCAGGAAGACTGGCAACGAATCTGAAAAGCAGGATGAAGAACATCAGAGCCGATGCACCTCCACCGAGCTTGGCGATGGCGATGGCAAGGCGTTCAAGCTTCTTTTGTAGAGGCGTAGCTTCGATATCGTATCGTACAGACATCATGATCTTGCCGAAGCTGCTGTGGACACCAACAGATGTGCAAACGTAGGTTCCCATACCTGCAATTTATCAGCTTATAAGTCTGAGGGATGGGGGATAAAGAACGTACCTTCGAGAACCTTGGATCCTGAGATGATAAAGGGGTCCAGGTCGTCATGATTGTTGTGTTTCGAGTCCAGAAGCTTCATGACTTGGTCGCCAGCAGTCTTCTTGAGAACATCGGATTCACCAGTAGCCGAAGATTCGTCGCACTTGACTTCGTGTCCTTCGATTAGGATTCCATCGGCAGGGACCATGTCGCCAGGCTCCAGATGGAGCACTTCGCCTACAAGGATCTCGTTGACATTGATCATGACTGATTTCCCGGAACGAATGACCTTGACTTGACGGTCATCCTTCTTGGTGTTCAACCTGACGAATGCCTTCTCCTTCTGCCAATCGTTGTGGGATCCGACGAGGACGACAATGATGACCGCAGCGCAGATGGCTACGCCTTCGACCCAGTCGACAGAAGCCGGTGCGCCTGCAGGCCTTTCAACGCCGAGTGTCTCGTATAGTCCGAGGGCCAAAGAGATGACTCCGGCAACCGTCAAGAGAATAAGTACCGTTTCATTGAACGCAATCCACATGAGCTTCCAGATCGACTTGGGCTTCTTTGGCGGCAGTACGTTGCGACCGTAAACACGGGTACGGTCCACGAACGGTGCTCCGGAAGACGGCACATGCTTCTCTGTCGTTGGTGAAACCGGTTTGCTATCGTTGTGGTTGTCGACTGCTTCATTAAAACTGATTCTTGATCTGACGCCTGCTTCGTCGACGCTGAGACCACTGCGTACATCGGTCTGAACGCCACGAGCAATACCTCGGAGCCCGCCGAGCGCCCTGAATGCTGAGAGGGACTTGGGATTCAGCAATTTGTTGAGTTGACCAGGGGAAAAAGCGAAGGGGTTGTTATCCACGTGAAAGTCGCGCTCCGTGCCTGGGTCAGGCCTCAAAGACGATTCAACATCTTCAAGGTCGAGGCTCGCACCAGCGGTACTGGGGGCAGCGGTGGTCCCGGACGGCGTGAGAAACGGATTGGACCCGTCCGGGGCAATAGTGTCGGCATCACTCGTGGCCCGCGAACGGGAGTCCGCATGTGGGGGGTTGGGGCTGAGAAACTTGTCAGCCATCATGAAGAGATGTCATGTACAGCCCGTAACTAGAAAAAGAGAAAGTGCTGTCGAGCTCGAAAGCAAGACGTGCCGAATAAGCGGCGCCCAGAGAATATGAATACTCTTCCAAGGGCAGCTTTCGCCGGGCTACCTCTTTCAAGCTTGACCATCCAACCTCACCTTCATCATAGCTCTCCACTTTCCGACAGAGCGGCAAAAGCAAAAGAACTCAAACCCTGGTCGAACCAGCACTGCCACACTCCAAGAGACTCATTACTGAGGAACCGATATTCCTGATCCCATCTGATAAGCCCGGATTAGGTAGATTGGGGCCGGGAAATCGTCCTGACAAGCTTAAACAAGCAGGCATAGCACCGTGTGTGTGGAGAGATGACCCGCCGGAATGCGGCCCAGGTCAGCCTCAGAAACCAACGAACAGCACATGATGCAGGCTTGGCAGTTTAAGAGAGCATTCACAGGAGCTCTGGTTGATGATCAAGAGTAGCTAGAGGTGTGAAGCTTGCAGAAAACGGGAAGGAGGAGGCGAGAAAGGCGAAGACTAGCTTGGGGATTGGCAGAAATCTTAGCAGAGACAGGGGTGAACGAGGGATTTTCGAGCAAAGAATAAGCGAGATGATGGTAGGATCAGACGAGTTTGCGAGAAGAGGGGAAGGTTTAGCCGGACATGACAGACAAGAGTCTAGATGGCACGGGTTTTGCTTCTGTTCCTCGCACTGGAGACAGGCCAAGAGTCAGGCGAAAAGAGGGGTTTCAAATCCTATTTGGCAACGGACAAACAAAAAGTTCTCCAATATGTCGTCGGCGGCATGTCAGGAGCTTCAATGGCAGGCCAGGCGGAGCATGTGTGCGGTTGATACGACCTCGCCAAATCTTTCCCTGTCAACATCTCTCGTCACCTCCAGCGACATGCTGTTGGCAATCACTCGGGGCGGGGGCAACCCCACCCGATTAACAAGTGTTTCCAGCTTCCTTTTGGTTGCTCATCGGCGTTCGGGCGGAGTAAGCTCCAGTTCATCATTCGTACCGTTTCCCGCGCGCGCTTTGACTCAGGGGCGGGATCATGTTGCAAAGCTGTTGAATCGTGTGGCACTTTGTTTCTTGGCTAAAAGTGCTGTCGTTTCCACTGGAAAATCTTCCTTTTGTCAACATTTCATGACGCCATGTTATGGCCATTGTCAAGACAGAGTCATCGCATTGAAGGACGTTCTCTTACATGCACAGCCCAGCCAAGAGTCTCGAAGAGCCTCACAAAGTCTGAGGTTGGCACGGAAATATGATCTTCACGGAGTACGAGACCAGTCATGTCGAGCCGAAAGCCCCTCACCCGCTGATCACACCTACTACTGCATCGCAATAGAAAGCCAAGAGTTTGCTGACTCCTTAGCTTCGCCATCTTATTTTCAAAATTTGAGCCCAATACTCAGCATACAAATGTTGCCGTTGAATTGATGCGACTCTGAGCTCGGAAGTCACTGTAGCCGATGCGAGCTATTCAAGAAGTCCGGTCGGCAATAATTACTGGCGCAAGCCGGCGAGCGCTTACGTTGGTCGCCGGCGGGAGGTCGCAGTCGAGCATGCGGGGAAATTTCAGTCTAAAATTGACTCGCGTGCTCGCGTTCGCTTCGACATGCACATCAATTTTGACCGCCAATTCAATTGGTGGTATTCTACGGTAGGCAACGTCAAAGCCAACTGCAAACATGCCAATCCAGACTGCTGTACAGCACGGTGTCTCTATCGCCTCAATTGCAGCTCTCTGTCTCGACCTAGGTAGGATCGTACGCTGCTGCCTATCACATGTAGAGACGAGTTCAGAATCTTTTGAACGCAGGGGACCTTACCGTCCATTTTGAACTGTGTTTCCTCGGGTTTAATTAAGCACAACTACCGATGGCAAGCTTTTTCATCTTGAGCCTTAGCGTAACTTAGGTCTTAACAACACACACTCAGAAGGCAGTCGAAGATATGGCATTAGCAGCAGTATCAAAGACAGCTTTTCGTTGAAGCATTTAGATCTGCCCTCAAAGGGTTCAGAACCAATCCAATCACCCATGCAGGTCAATCAACGAGGTACAACAATGACCAACAACTTCTGAAGCTCTAATATTGTTTTGTTGCCTCGTCCATCGCTCGGTGTAGTGAAAGGACAAGCAGGGCGTTAGACTTGGCCTCGACAGCAGCTTTAGTTGGATTGCCTCTGTCTTAGGCGACTGCTGTCTGTCTTCATGTTAGCATCGGATTGACTCATTCACCTAGGCTGAACTCAGCAACGTAAGACGAATATATTTAGACTAGGGTGATCAATAGAGGCTTTTCTGATTGAACAGTTTTCAAACCCCTCCCAAGCTCCGAGAAATACTTACCTTTGCAGTGGGCGATATAATTGTTCTCGGGTCAAGTTGCAGCAAGGCTCTGAGAACAAACAGCTGCAGGCACCAACATGCTTCTAATCAAAGGGACAAATTTCGGGGTTGAATGAATAGAAAAATATGAGCGTGAACACATGAATGATAATCTGGAAGCATTAAGCGATACGAGTTGAATGGCGTCATGCAGGATATGCGGTGAGCACTCATGTGGCGGTGAGAAGGGAATTTGCACTTAAGTAAGTCAGCTGCACTGAACAACACACAAGTGAAGGAATGGCCTCAGTTCTTTGGTATAAGTATTATTAAAAAGCTATCGGTCGGCTCTTAAATTGAATATCAACATCTCAGCTGCCTTACCTTAGACAAGTCTTGCACTTACAACAGTGATCTTTACTTAAGGTACCTACTTACCTGCTTTACCTGACGCACATGTTGATGCGATTTCCGATTGTATCAGCGGGAGCAGCTGGTCACCTCAACTTGAGTGTGGAGAGTTTTGTGTTGAACAACTTAAAGGGAGTTGGTTTGTCTCAATATCTGTGAATACCTTCCGCAAAATTGGACATTTCGACCGAGCTTCCCAAACCTCAAAAAACGCCCTTTCTTTTTGTCGAGTACTAATTTTGACTTGAATATTGCTGATACGACCCCAAGCCAGTCTAATGTCTCGATCCGCGTGATGGGCGGCCCGACGGCCCTTTCTTGAGAACGAGTTCCAACACACAGTCAAGAGCCGACTCGACTGGACAAATTGAGTACGCACTTGTCTTTCTGTATCGGGCATAACGGGTTAGGAACTGACTGTATGAAACTTTCTCTTGTCTAAAAGTTCCCTGAATAGACACGCATCGAGATTGTGGAGAAACAGGCTAGTGAACTGGCTACAAGCTTCATCCTTGGGACCAAACATTTCTTGGGCTAGCTATTGAAGCAAGCGGGGAGTAGGGCAGCATTGATTCGTATTGATTCAACAGCATTTCCCGGTAGACAATGACTTGAGCACATTTAATTCTCGTTGAAGATCGTTGTCAAGTCTCATCGTTTTGGTGCTGGTCTTCTTGAGGCATATCTCCTTCTTGTACCTCCTCAGTCTGTTTAGTCAGGCCATATGTACTTTGGTACTCCTTAGGGACTCTTGTTATGTTGAAACATACGAATTCCAAAGCTGAGAAGTGAAGTAAATAATAAAGTAATTAGGCTTCATAAGATACTTCACTTCGTCCTACCCACCGACGCTTCGTCGCAGGGGTCTAGCGCTTCTTCGCTGAAGAATGTGATTCGACCACTCGCACTCTATCTGTTACTCCACAGTTCAAACCCCGCGGCCTGGGACAGTCAACGGGCGACTAGGGTTGGAATCCGACAGCTCGGTCCAAGGTCTGCTGTAGGCAGTATGGTCCGGTAAACACTCAAGACTCGGAGTCTAGACCATCAAGCTCTTACCAAGTATCATGGCCATCTACTCAGTCATAAATAAGCGACATGCGCTCCGTAAATCTCTATGATCCCAACTCCTCTCTCTGCTCTCAAGGCACTCTTCATCAAGATCTCAATCTCCCGCTAGCGATAAGTTACTAGCTGGCATATCATTCGATCTGGTCTTTCCCAACCATGGAACCTCCCAGCAAACGCGTCGCGCTCGTTTTCGGGGCTAGTGGGATCTCCGGATGGGCCGTCACAAACAATCTGTTCAGTTATCCCACAGCATCCACATTTTGCCGCATTATTGGTCTGACAAACCGACCGATGGACCTATCAGCAAGCCAACTTCCCAAGAACGATCCTCGTTTAGAGATCTACTCTGGCATCAACTTGCGCGAGGATATTGAGACTGTCAAGGAGCAAATGAGAACCAAGATCCCCAACTTGCAGGACGTCACGCATGTGTATTACTGTGGTCAGTACTGCAACCGTTCACGAGACATGGTATGTGAACTGAGACGGAAAGAGCCTACTCGAATGTGACAGCATATTCAGTCGACGTCATGGAGATCCGCAATATCAACGTCACCATGACTCGAAACGCTGTCAAGGCGGTTGATGAGATCTGCTCAAGCCTTCAATTTCTGAGTCTACAGACTGGCACCAATGTTAGTAATTTGCCACTTGCTACGCTCCTGTGTTCATCGTGTGCCACTACTTACGATACTTACTCAAATAGAGCTACGGAGTGGCTGTCTTCCAACATCAGGACAAGATTGAGATACATCCTCCATTGAAAGAGTCTCAGCCACGAATTCCATCTCCATACGGAGATGAAATCTTCTACTACGGGCAAGTAGATGCTATTGAGGAGTTACAGAAGGGCAAGTCCTGGAGATGGTGTGAAATCCGCCCTGATGCAATCGTCGGCTTCGTTCCTGGCACGACTTCAATCATGACGTTTCTTGAGCCTACCGCTCTGTTCCTTGCGCTCTGGCGCTATGTCCATGGGCTCGGAGCCGAAATCAAGTTCATTGGTACAGCTGCGAACTACACCCACACCAACACGGACTCATCGCAGGATACCATTGCAAAGTCTCATATTTATCTCTCGACTGTGAAGCCAGAAGAATCAAACGGGCAAGCTTTCAATACTGCTGATAACGAAACTCCAGTGTCCTGGGTGGAGCGATGGCCCGTCATGGTCGATTACTTTGGGCTGCAAGGGACGCCTCCGGTTGAGGGAGCACAGAGTGAGTTTCTGTACCGCTGCCATTCCTCTTTAAATATATCTTAACATATTACTCAGCAACATTTCCTGCCGAAAAGTGGTGGGAAGAACACCAAGATGACTACAAGAGGATGTGTGCCGAGTATGGCCTGAAGCACCGTGATATACCAGCTGCGTCTTGGATCTTTACGATGGGGGTCGGCTTTTCTCTCTTACAGAGGAATCGGGCAATGTGCCTGGACAAGATCCGGTCTATTGGGTTTAAGGGGGAGTTGGGCATGACCGAAGGCTATCTCATCGCCTTTGATCGCATGGTTGCTGCTAACATTCTTCCCCCGCGGAAAACGATGTAGACTTTGTGGGTCTAAGACTGCTACCAACTGGTGACCTTCGCATTCCATGGTACAGAATTAGAAAATTGCTGGTGATTCAGTGGTCACGACAGTATAGTGGAACTCTGAACTCCCCAGTGAAGCGCTGGGCGGCGCACAAGATACGCCGGATGAATGTAACCCTGCTTGGGGCACACATAGAGCTGCATAAACCCCAACCTCCTGTATCATTCACTAAGAATAGAGCCTAAGTCTATACATGTGCAGCGGGGCTTCCTAGTAAACCCCTCATAAGCCAACTCCTTTCTCATTTCGACCTTCATCGGAGCATGTTGTCGCCCAGAAGCCCTCGACCATGTCTTTGTGTCAAGATTGCCGTCAGCTTGACCTTGCCGACCTAGTAGATGAGGAATACGAAGTTCAAGACGTTATTCTCCATTCTTCAGTCGCTGATCTCGAGAGAAATGTCCCCGCGTGCGATCTGTGTCAACTTTTTCACACATCAATCACCGAAAAGCTCCGGGTCGAGGGAGTTAGTGTTGATCAAGAGGCTTGGAATGACACAGACTCGCCGGTGATCTTGCGAGGCATTCAGTACACAGATGAGAAGTTCGAGTCTCGCGGACTCTTTTGGGTCAAACTCCGCTGCGATCGACTGAGCGCGAGGGCATACTGTTATTTCAGCTTCTATCCCAAAGACGAGACGGCCCGGCTAGAGAACTCCATCCTAGGCAGACCCATCAAACCTCCCGCTAAGCAACTCAGTCTTGTGAAAAACTGGGTGCGCGAGTGTGAAGACCACCACCAGAGTTGCCATTCAGCCCCTGCTGCTCTGCCCACACGAGTTGTAGATGTTGGTGTCGAAGGAGTGAGAGAGCCTCGGCTCGTTGTGACGAGTGGAGAAGTCGGCCGATACATGACTTTAAGTCACTGTTGGGGCTTGCATCCTGTTATTCGCACCACTAGCGAGACAATCAGTGACCACATCAAGTCGTTGCCAATGTCCAAGTTACCTCCAACGTTCAGAGACGCAGTCTTGATAACGAGGTCACTTGGCGTTCAGTATCTATGGATCGACTCCCTCTGCATCGTACAGGACTCAAAAGAGGACTGGGAACTCGAGAGCGTGAAGATGGGCACTATCTACGCCTCTTCATGTCTGACTATCGCTGCCTCAGCGTCCGCAGACTCTACAGGGGGTTGCTTCTTACCGCGTTCAACTTCAAATCACGTTCAAGTCAAGTGTACTCGGAAGACGAACAATGAATCGGTATCTATCCCCGTATTCTTACGACCTAGACCGCGTGACTTCAGTCACCTACCACAGAGCATCCTACATTCACGTGCGTGGGTAACGCAAGAGCGCCTGCTATCTGCCCGAATGGTACACTTCGACTCTGATCAACTGCTTTGGGAATGTCGTGAAACTCGTCTGGCAGAAGATGGGGTGCCGACGGATGCATTCGCAGTGCAAAAGTTAGTGTGGGACGAACGACTTCACCTTTCATACCCCTTTGCGCAAGGACGCTTATCCACATCAGAATTCGTGTGGGACTGGTACGATATGGTATCTGCATACAGCAGAAGAGGCATCACCAAGTCCTACGATCGGCTACCAGCGCTTTCCGGTCTCGCCAAGGTGATGGAGGAATGCACCGGGCAGCAATACCTTGCCGGGTTGTGGAAGAACCACCTGCATTATGGGCTGCTTTGGAGGAGAAGCGAGAATTGGCTTGAAACCCCGTCAGATGGGTTTCGCGCCCCAAGTTGGAGTTGGGCGTCTTTGGAAGGCGCTATCATGATGCCCGAGATTGGAAACATCCTACCCTCGGGAAACGAGATGGAGATGGTGGTGAGGATTACTCAAGCAGAGACGACGCCACTCGGCTTGGACCCGAGGGGTATGTTGAGATCGGGATATCTGCAGCTGGAAGGAAAGCTCAGACTAGCCGATCCAAGAGAAAACCCAGAAGCCCCGGGTTATCAGAGGTTCTCGACCTATCGGAAAGAGTCAGCAATTGATTTTCTCAAGGAGGATGGGATCATGGTGGGATTGGCAGTGTTCGACAAGGATTACTGCGGAAATAACATCCCTCTCTACTACTTACAGGTGTCGAGAAGAGTCAACGAGCCAAGCCGTTGGTACGGGCTCCTGCTAGAGGCAACAAGCCAGCCGCAAGAGTTCCGTCGCGTTGGATTCTGTCGCACAGAAGAATATCCCCTTCGAGACTGGTTCGCGCATGTCTCTGAAGAGACGATCACGATAGTCTAAGTCTTTGCTTCAGCCTCCATACTTGGGGGGGCGGGACCATATACAGTCTCCAGACAATACTGATTCAAAGTAACTATTATACGCTTCTTGGACACCTGACCTTGATGTGAATAACAAATATCTTTGGTCGGAATCAGGTACCGTGTGTACCGCTGGTAACAGCATATATCATTGTGCCGAACTCGTCTAGGTCCTCCAGCCATGCTTTTACTCTTGTACGCCTGTGGATAACTTCAGTCTCGCTGAAATTTTCAGGCACAGGCCATAATTCGTCGATAGTCAGCCAACTACCTGGCCATTCTGCTTGCTCAGGGTCATATCCACCTATCCAGTCGCGCCTCGTTCGAGCCTCCCACAACGCCTTGGACGCCGGTGCTGATAAGCCGCGTAACTCGGTGGCAAGATGAGTTGGGAGGCCGTCATGTGTCAACAGGGCGCTATCGAAGAGGCACATCGTGAACAGAGTTCTTCGCTTAGCCTCAGCAGCAATCCAGCACTCCCACCTGGGACGAAGCTCATCCCCGGAAACGCAAGTGAGTCCTTTCTTCGCTACCGCACATGCGAGGTCCTGTGTACTCATCATGGCCTCCCGTAGAAATGGGTAGTAAGCTTTCCCGAATTTGAAAAAGATGACCATGGCGTAAATAAGATGCGCTTGAAATGCTGCGAGAAGTGTCATGTCATCGTAGGAGGTGTGTTGGCTATAAAGCCTGGCCATCTCTACCTTGAATTCGTTGGCTACGGCCTCAGCGCCTGTCATATCGGGTCCGTCATAGCTTCGAATGACGAAAAGACAATTTGACAAGGGTTGGCTTGATGGCAGAGCTATCTGGGACCAATGTACAAAAGGAGGAACCTTGCGGCCGCGGATGGAAGAATTTACGTAAGATTCCAGAATCCTTTGGATAAAAGCCGATATACTCGACGAGTAGTTCTTTGCCAATTGTCCCGGTATTGGGACGAAGTTGTTCAGCCATCGATTGGCAATGTCATCAGCGTTGATGGTGCAGACAAGGCTCATGGCCGAGAAATCGAACACATCAGGCTTGAGGACGTCTGATCGATCGGTGTCTGTGGCCAGCAGTTCGCCCGCCCGAGAGGAAGCGCTCGTCTCGTTTGACGGAATTATTCGAAACGGCGAGAACCCCGCGTTCGTTTCCACAGTCGCGGATATCGTGGTTGTTACGCGGTCCGTATCGACCTCGGCTTCAGCCTCTGTATGCAGACCGGCAGCACCCGGCGCGGATGAAGGGATCGTCCGAGCCTGTGGATAGAGACATGGGAGACCCCGCTGGTGGCACCGGGAACATGTCACAGCTTTCCGGTCACATTTGGCTTTGGCGCTCGCGCATGGCTGACATGCCTTTTGTCGTGAGGTCGAATACCTGGCGGGCCGCATTGCTAGGCTAGCTCGGCTATAGTAACTGATCGTGTGTGTCTGGAGAATTTGAGCATCTTAGACCCGGTGGGATGAGCCGGTTTCGCAACGAGAGCCGCGTTAAGTGAGTTGAAGTTGCATCTAGAACACGAATCTGCATGAACACAGCAGAGAGTTGGAGACGAGCGAAGTTCCCCGCAAGTCCAAGCGAGGCGGGGAAGATGAGCTTTACGTAATTGAGAAACTACGGTGTCAGTTCATGTACTAAATCTTATGGCGCTTGGAATAGGCGCTATAATGACACTGTAGATCGAAAACTGAGTAAGTCAAATAAGCAAAAGTGATGTTCGGCTCTGGGTATGATTTGAACACACGACCTGCAGGACCGCGGTGAACGGCACCTGCCGCTCTCCCTGCTGAGCTACCAGAACGTTATGTTGGCAATGATGTCCGTCAGAGAACGAGCGAGCAAGCGACTTGATGTAATCAGATGGGAAGGACGCAGCATGGTTTCAGGGGTTGTGTCGGTTGCATTGGCTATATTAGGAGCACACGCTGGCCGGGGTTGACACATATGGACATGAGTCAACAGCTGTAAGCAAGCAACGGATCACTGGTGTAGCCTGTATCTCTGAGTCCAAGTGGTTGAGCTTGAATGAACATTGCCAAGTTGGAGCAAGTTGCTCAATCAAGACCAGACGTCAAGAGAGAATGATAGTCGCACGTTTGACGAAATGTTATCGTCATTGAAACATCAAATAATTATCGTTATGCTACCAGCAGCTTTTACCACATCTTTTCCCAGGTTCTCCTGACGAAAGACATCTCAGCCAGTCTCGCTCTCTCCACCTCCTCGATGCCACCCTCCTCCCAGTGACGGCACTCGGCATCAACCTCGGCCTTTCCGCTGATGAGATCTGCCTCCTTGGGGTGGACGAAGCGGGTCCTCTTCAGAACCTTCCAGATGAGAAAGGTGACGATACCAAAGATGAGACCAAAGTAGGAGGTGATGAAGCCCCTCACGCTGAAGGGATAGAAGTTGTCAAAACCGACAAAGATGAGAGCCAGGATGCCCAAAAGCAGAGCCAAACCGGGGAAGTACGGGGTCCAGGGAGACAGGTAGGGGAGCGTCTCGGGAGGGAAGTTCTGGGCCATGCGGGCGCGGTAGAAGCCCATGTAGGTGATGAGCATGAAGGTGTAGGTCATGATCAGGGCGGTGGTGGTCAAGTCGACGAACCAGAAGAAGACATCGACGGCGCTGTTTGACGAGACAAGGAAGGTGATGCAGGAGATGACGGTGACGACAAGGACGGAGTAGATGGGAACACCGGCCTTGGTGCACTTGAGGAGGAACTTGGGGGCCTGTCCGTCGCGGGCGAGACCATAGAGAGTGCGGGAAGTCGAGTAGAGGTAAGCGTTACCGCAGGACCTTGAAAGCTGTTAGCATGATTCGAGAGTAAGCATCACGTAGCAAGGGAACTCACCATCCAGAGAGGAGAATGAAGGCGTTGATGATATCGGGAAGAGCCTTGATGTGGAGGTTCTTGATACCAACAACCCAAGGAGAGGCACCAGCACCGGGCTCGCCGCTCTCAATGGCGCCGAGCAAGCCAGGGTCGCGGGAGCTGCAGATGATGCCGACGCACAGAACACCGACAACGTAGAAACCGACAAGGCGGTAAAAGATGAGCTTGGCGACGCGGGGGATGGTGCGGCGGGGGTTCTGGATCTCACCAGCGGCGAGGGCGATCATGTCGGGACCGGCAATGGTGAAGGCGGCGTAGATGACAACCTTCCAGAATCCCAAGAACCTTCCTGTCGACCCGTCGGTGAAGTAGGCGTGGATGTAGTTTCCGTCACCCCAGTTGCGGAATCCGTAGGCGTCGTTCATAGGGTTGCCGCCGGACATGGTGATGAGGGTGATGAGGCACAGGCCGATCAGCAGGATGACCTTTGTCGAAGCCATGATGAACTCGGATTCTCCGTAGTACTTGACTGCAACCAAGTTGACCGCCACACAGGAGACCATGGCTACGGCAATCCAGGCAGCTGGGTTGATATCCGCGTTCCAGTATTGAATGACCGTTGCGACAGCGCTGTATTCCGTACACACCAACATGAGACCGGCGAAGAAGTATGTCCATCCCATGGCGAAACCGAGAGCAGGGTCAACAAAGCGAGAAGCGAGTTCGAAGATGGTACCGCGAATGGGCAGGTAGGCGCACATTTCGGCGACAGACAAGTTAAGCGGCCAGATGAAGAGGAGACCCCAGAAAGTGTAGCCAAGAACGAGAGAGAGAGGGCCGGCCTTGGACAAGACACCACCAATACCGACCTGTCAAAACGTATTAGAATCTCTAGACAGCTGCGCTACGAATCGCAAACATCGTAAGGCTATGAGAAGACCTACCCAAAGACCGGTACCAATAGAACCTCCGATAGCCATGAGCTGGACATGGCGAGGGCTGAGACCGCGCTGGGTCTCGCCATATTGTTGAGCAACAGCAGCATTGGTGCCAGACATGACAGTCCCGAGCTTGTTGCTGTTGGTGCTGTCAGCACGGCTGAGGCCGACAGTCTTTTCTTCCATCCCGGAAGCCATATTGGGCGGGTGACGGTAAGATCTGTTGTTGTCTTTTTTTTTCTTTCTGGTGATCCGACGTCCGACTGTCTAAAAACACAAGTCGTGCAAGTAGAGATATTTGCTGGCTGAGGTCGGGTAGTACCTTTCTCAGAGACGCCGAGCAGATCGAATGGGATGCGACTGAAACACTACTCAGCAACCTGGACGAACGAGGAGGGCAGTTATTCTATATAGATGAGTTCGCTGCGTGCCCCTGGCCCGACGCTACCTTGCGTCTGGCGGCCCCCCTTCCCCTCCATGGTTAGCTTGCCAACCTTCATCTGACGTCTCCCGGTTCCTGGGAGAGAAACAAGCCAATACGGAGCGTTACGGAGGTATTACCACTGGGTATGTGTGTAAGTATGCGACTTACTCGGGTCGTGATAGACAAGACCAACGGACGGGCCCAAGTGCCCCATCTAATAGGGAGCCCCGCAGAGATAAGCAAACCGCGCCGGGGGATGGTTGGCAGCTGGCTGGGGCGATCAGTAGTGTGGGCGCGGGGGGGAGGAGACTCGAGGAGAGCGAGGAGGAAGCATCCCTGCTTGGGGGTAAGGGAGGCAACGTCAGAGCGGACGATACCGACGATAACGGAGAGAAAGTCATCTCGTTGAGGGCATCTTGACGCGTTTCTATGATCCATTCCCGATGAAGATGCCCCCATTCCCACGTTTACGATTAGCCGTCCGAGGGTTCCACTGGCGTACACATCCGAATTCCGCGCCTGGTCGAAGCATTGCATCAACGGGCCAACGGCAGGCCATGAGATGAGAATCACCTCAAGCATTGGGGTAAGACGAAATCTGAATCTGCTGCCGACGATAGCCACTGATCCGAAAGAGGAGACTTGGTGGAACAGGTGGTACTGGGTAGAACAAGGGGCCCAGAAAATCCCCGGCAGTCGTCGATTGGGCGGCCCACGCATCAAGCATTTGCTGAGACTTTTCGCGCCTCTCGCTCCCTTCAGTTCTTCCCAGTTGGCGTTGGGCTGACGTGCTTCAGGTTGTGAGCTTGTCTCCAAGTCTCCAAGTCTCTCCAGAATCTAAGGCCTCAAGCCGCAAGCCGCAAGCCTTTGGTCATGAGCCAGACCATATCCTAATATCTTGGCAATGGGTCGAGCGACATCCGACGTCGGATTCGGCCATGAGAACCAGGAAGAAGCCCCCCCCCATTATCCGATAGACGTCGAGTTGATGGTTGGCTGAAGCACCCAAAAGACCGAAAAGACCCTTGGAGAAGCGCGGGTGAGAGGCGAAAACTTGGGGCTTAGCTCCAATTACTGCCGACAAACGACCGCGTTCTGACAAGACTGACGGCTCTGTGCTGCTTGGGTCTGCCGGCGGCCACGCCGAAAAGGTGTGTAGCTTCCTCGAGGAACGCGGCAGCAGAAGCCCTGAAGGCCCTGCTTAGCTCCGGGTTGGCATGTCCATGTTCCGTACCTTTCCCATCAAACAAGGAGCATGGCGGGATGATTTGCGGTGCCATTGCAGGAGAAGATGCACAGAAAGCGGGTAGAACCCCGACAAAGAACCCAGCCCCGGATCCAAGTCGCCCAACCTGAACGCAGGCACGCAGGCTACACAGCGCGGTCTGCCATCGTCCCAATCACGGCTGGCGGGAACGTTCGGGGCCTGACTCGCTCGTCTGCAGAGTGCAGACTGCAGGATTCGGAATGCCGTACCTAGTTTGTCTGTAGGGCGCGCGTCTGTCTAGGTTTGGCTGGCCTGGGTCCCAGTAAATTGTCTTGGCTTTCTCAGAGTCTCAACTCTACGCCGTACGGTCTGTGTATTCGTACCGGTAACCCATCACTAGAACGCGGCGTTCGAGACGAGACAGAGAGACCTGATAGTAATCAGATGACAGTGGAGTGGTGTCAGGCACTAGCACATCCCCGTCTTGTCGTCCGGGGAAATTCACTATCATCGCGCGAGCCCTCTTTTTCAAAGTGTTTTATTACGTACATTTGGTTGTATTAAATGGGTCGATGCGCCCCAAGATAGGATCCAGACCGAGAGGGGCGCCGACGCTTGACCGATCAAACTGGAACCAATTCGGCTTAAGGGAAGATAATGACAGACCGGTATGCCGTTTGCAAAATATATAATCAAGACCGGGAGCAATAAAACACGGGGAAGTGGCTCGCATGCGTGGGGTCTTTGAGATGCGGCGATGTGGTGCCCTCCACTGCGTGAAGTGCTCGCAGCATGCTCACCGAGACAGGTACAAGGCTTTCACCATTGCAATATCAGTATGAACGGTAGGTCATGGAGGAGCTTCGTTATATGCTTCCTCACTCTTCAAGGGCGCGCGTTTGACAACCTGACTGCCAGGGGATCTAATCGGCTCGTCCAGAAGCGCATTCCCGGCTGTAAGGTCAATACAGCGGCCGGCGCAGAGCCAGGCCCGGTCCCAAACTCTCGGGGCGGCGCCATCTGAAAGTGAGACTAGGTATGAGAGCCTAAGAAGGGGAAATGTGGTGGTGTGAGCCGGGAACACGTCCCGGTCCTCTTCAGCCTAAGAACCGGCTACGTCCCGGCCGCCATCATGCAACGCCCGCCCCGTTGATCAATATTCGCCGTAATTATTTACGTCTTACACTCACAGTTTGCAGACCGCAGATACAATTGCATACAAGATCAAATGTGGTAAGATGAAGGACAAAGAAAAGTATCGGGTCTTGACAGCGGATCCCGCCAAGCCTATGAAGATGCACGAAATCTCGCAATGTCTCGTCTACCAATCGTTGAGTTCCTCAATCGCGGTCCGACAGTCAGTCGTACTGGATTTTTGACAGGTCTTCCTTCATTCCTCGGTCCTGAACTCGATCGTCATCTACACGCGTAATATGTGCTTTCTTAGCGTCACGTTGAAGGGGCGGCCTTCCCATTCTCTCTGTCTCGCTCTCACACACTCTCTCTCTCACTCAGACATTGTCTTCCTCTATCGTCCAGTCCTCCGTTGACAAGTCGCCCGATTGCAGGGTATCACGGTAAGAAAAACAGCAATCTAGACTTCTGCCGCGGTAACCGTAACTGTGATGGTCCCCTCACTCGTTCCCTTGGAGGTCACAGTCTCGACGACGGTCTCCGGTTCCCCGTCGTCCTCATCATCCTCCTCCTCCACAATCTCTCTACCCGACGAGTCTACCTGTCGCCGATCGCCGCGCCGCCATCGCCCCTTCAACCAACGCCGTCAGCTCTTGCTACCGTTCTTACTGCCGTTAACCACCGTCTTTGGCGGTCCCGCAGTCGCGCGAGGGGTGCGATCGCCGCTGCCTCGGGTGCCGTTTGTAGGAATGTAGAAATCGTAGCGGCTCGGGAAGAGAATGATGTTTGCCAGCCGTAGGAGTTCCGTCTCCGCTTCCGTCTTTGTCTTGTTCCTGATGCCCTCCTCGTCATCAATATCCATGGCATCCGCATGCTTGGGCGGAATGACACCCGCTGGTTCGACATCGTAGGGTGCCAATCCCATTGCGCGGAGGCCGTCGACTCCGCCGTACTCCTCGACCTCCTTGGCACCGGGACGGTCCTGATGCGAGGCTTCGCTTCCCAGCCCACCCAGCGTGTCAAAGTCCGGTCCCGGTTGACCGGTCTGGAATGCCTTTCTCTGGCGAGCGAGGAACAGGGCATTCGTCTGCGTCAGGGGGCAAACGGGGGTGTACGTGAGCAGGGAAAGCTCATTTGACTCGTTTTGCAACGACGGCGGGACGCCTAACCTGGTGCCGCCCGTGATGATGGAGTAGGCCTGGTCGCAATGCCAAATAACGTAGTCGCCGGCCTGTAGGCTAGGCATGGAGACCAGACTCCTACGCAGATGTAGATGCGGGTGCCAGCGTTCCGTGAGACGCTGAGCATGACCCGGGACAGCTCCGTGGATAATGGTGTTTGGCTCCAGGTCAAGCGTCCAGTTGGACGCATCAAGATACGCAGCCCACTGGTCCGCCTTGCCGCCGTCCGGCTGCTCTGGCGGCCCACGCTTGGGCGAGAAGAACGGCCGCAAGAGAAAGTACGCAGCCACCAGCTTGGGCGACGGCAACACGCGCACCATGCCCTGCTCGACCTCGGTGAGCGCGAGAATACCCTGGAACATGCGGAAGATGCTGCAGGCGCCCGCGCCGTTGTACAGATCCGTCGTGGCACCGACTCGGCCGGCCGGGTCCCAGGGATCGTAGGACTCCCAGTCGCCGCGGAACACGGCCTCGTAGGTGCCGCCACGGCCGTAGCCGTCCGGTTCCCAGCGTTCTAGACTGCCACTGTCGATTTGCGCGATGACGGTTGACGAGGCGGTGGTGCTGAGAGAGTCTGCGGCCGAGTTTCCGGTGGGTTGGCCGACGGCGCCGAGCTTGTCGTTGTGAATGCGAAGACGATCGGCATAGCTCACAGGTACGCGGGTGATGTGCACGTCGTCTGTCGATTCCCAAAAGGACATTGCGAACTTTTGCGCGCGCAGCATGTTGGGATGCGCGCGGGCACGCACTTGAACGGGCGTCCAGAAGAGATCAATGCAAGTAGGGTCGTGAAGAGCGGGTGGCTTGAACTCGCGGTTCTTGTCGAGATACTCGTGAGTTTCGTGCAACCATTTCTGGGCATCGTTGGGCGGCACAACGCCGCGTATGACGGCTACACCATACCGGCGCAGCCTGTGCGCAAAGGCTTCGACGCGGACAGGGTCATTGATGTCGGTGAAGTTGATGGACGGGATCAGCTCCGATCCCCGAGTGGAAATATCTGTAATCTCGGTTCTCAGAGCGTCGATGAGACGGTGCCACGAAGCCTCAACGGCAGCCTCGTGGCCGGCGATGAGCCGCTTCTTGACGCCGGCGAAGCGTGACGGCAACGGGATGGGCTCGGCCCCGTAAAAGGAGACGACGGGGGGCTCCATACTTTTGGGGAAGACCTTGCGGCTTGCAGCGGCTGCAGCAGCGGCGGCACCGGCCACTGCAGCAGTGGGAGTCGAGGTGGACGAGCGCGTCGTCGCGGCGGAGGTTGCAGCTGTGATGGCCGCAGAAGAAGGGGGCGAGGTGAGGAGAGTAGAGGTAGGGGAGACGGAGGTGGCCCGGGACACGGCGGTAGACGACGGCGGGGTCGTCTTAATAATTCTGGAAGAAGTCCTGCGTCTTCCTCCTCCTCCTCCTTGCCCTCCTCCTGATGGTTGTCCAGGTCCTCCTACTCCTAGTATCCCTCCTCCTCCTAATAGCGGTATCCCTCCCCCGATGCTCCCACCGCTTCCGCTTCCGCTGCTGCTGCTTGACCCTGTACGTGTACCTGACCCAAGCCCCCTGCGAGTAGTAGTAGCAGACTTCTTCCCCAGCCGTGATTTGGGGGACTTGACAGACGAGAAGGGTGCAGCGGGAGCTGGTGTTGTGCTTCCTGAGCTCGGGTTACTACTGGTTGTCTCGGTCAGGATCGCTGTGTTGCCGGCATCTCCAATTCCCCCAACTGCTGCTCCTCCATCTCCTCCATCCCTTCCATCTCCATCTTCTCCTCCTCCTCCTCCTTTCCCCCCCTCCTCATTTGCGGGGGGCGCCTCAGTGGGGCCAGCGGCCCAGCGGGCCAAGATCATCCGAGCTGCCGTCGCCCAGAGATCGAAAGGGGGGTGGTGTGGTGGGGGAGACTCAAGCAACTCTTATTACTCAAGACTCTCAAGTCGAGAGCGGCGTGGGCAGTGTGTCTGGATGCACACACTCACACTGATACACGCCTATGCGCGAGTCCTGCAGCCGACTCACAGGTCAAAGTATGTACTGATACCAAAGGTCTGCCAACTGCTCAGTACAAGCTCAGTCCTGCTCAACAGAATCTTTCGCTAGCCAACAGATGCGATTCCCGATAGATGATCAATATTGCGTATGGGCCGGTCTAGTTCCTGGGTAGAGCAGAAGAAAGGGACGCGTCAAGTGCTCAAGTGACTGTCAGACTGATGCGTTGTGTTGTTGAGAATCATGAGAAGTGAGATCGAATATCGTATCCGGCTGGCCGAGGTGAAATTGAAGCCGTCAGTTGATCCGATCGTTACCTCCAAAGCAAGACCCTTCAAATGAGCGAACGAAACGCAACGCGTGAACCCGGCTCTCAATAGTCTTCTTTTTATATATTCCGAAATGTCTCGTGACGGCGCGAACCACACCACAATGTCGTAGGCTCTCAGCGGCTATTATTCTCAAGTGGTGGAAACTGGAGACAACTCTTGTCCTGCAGACGTAATGATCCAAAAACCCGGACAGACAGCGGGCGGCGGCGCAGGAACAGAGCAAGTTCTGGGCTTAGTGTCGCTCGGGGGGTTTCTTGACAGCAGTTCCGAATCGAGTGAAGAATGGCACCTCGTGACCGTCCCAAAGGGGGTTGGAAATAGTGGCGGACCAAGACGGCCGAAATGGTAAGAAACGGTAGTTGACCTCTTCGTTTGGTTCGTGGCCAGAAGAAGACGAATTCAAATATTGGTATGAGTGTCGGTGTGGCTGAAATCCATGGAAATCACAGAAAACCCCTTTTCAAATCAAAGTAAATAGGACAACGTGTGTACTCTTGGGGCATCACGAAGACTTTATCATCAAGGGATTCAAGGTTACGGCCCGTACCACGAAGCAGAATGTGTCCACAATTCCCGTCTCTACCTTAGCGTCAGCATGGCCATAGGAACAACAGGATACAGAGCCGAGAAGCTGGTCCGGCCGTTCTGTGCTTGGCCTGGAGGGGGTAACCATCCATCTGCGACGAGATAGATTACTTCAAAATTCTCACTCTGCACCAAAATCGTCTTCTTCCGGGTGAGAAAGAGGATAGAACGGGAGGGGGCGCCACGGAGCTTACGGGCAGATCGAGCGCTCGTGGCCCCATCACGACCTCCGTCTGCGCTGCCCGCCGGGCCGCAAACCCGCGTAGCAGCGCCACGGCTAAAATGCGGAATGTCGCTCTGAGCGTGGGTTGGTCAGAGCCTGGAACGGCCTCCTCCTCCAGAGTCTCCCAGACTCTCTCAAATGAGCGTCTTCCCGGCCAGAGAGGCCGCTTCTTCCTTGAGCGGCATCCTTGTCATGGCCTACAGTTCTGTCCAATCAACCCCCGGTCTCATGAATGCGTGCCATGGACCGAATCGTACAAGCCTCCTGTACGATGGATACAGACAGTGGTAGGTCCCGTGAAAGCCGCCCGCCCCCATGTTTGTGGGAAAACCTGGGCGAAGAGCCGTTAGGATTTAGGACTTGTTGGTCACTTTGAGCATGGGATTTTAGCGGAGGGAGACCAGTCGGCTTTGCCTCATTCTCCCTGGAGGCATTTCTTAGTCTCATACAGACATCCCACTGGCTAAATTCCGGAGTCCCTATCTTTCTCTCTTCGTCCCCATCGGTAAATGTGTCTGTATTGAAAATCAGTATTCGGGGACCAGAAGACAGCCTGCAGCCTACCACTCAGACCCTGACCTTCGGGGCACATTGCGCCGCAGCTAAAAGGGTGACAAGACGTACAGAGCTCAAACTGAGTCGCGTTCGACATGCGACTTCATGCCAAAAAGAGATCAACCACGCTGCGGAATTAAGAACATGTGAATGGTGATGGACAGCATTTGCAAAACACTTGTCATTAAGCCCTTAAGGTTCTCCTCCTGACGCTACACCACTGCATTGATAATGGTCATGTACTATCGCCATGTTGTGCGCGTTTTCGGATGCGGATGTGACTGGCAGCTTTTACGTACTTCTGAGACGCGGACCCGAAGAGCTTCGTGAGGGCCGAAAGGATGGATGCTGAAGGACAACTCCGTTCCTGAAGAACACTTTACTCGCCCGAAAGTTTGCAACGTTGCTGCAGTTCATTGGGCCGTACTGCTGACTGGCCAGACTCAACATTTCCAGACGAAGGGGTGGACGACGCCAGAGAAGTTTATTGTCCGTCTGGATTTTGAAGTCATGTTTGAGGGGGATACCAGAAGGACGAACGGCGTGCGTGAGCCTTCACTCACTCCTCAAGGTGAGCTAGGTATCAGAGCGTAGCAGCAGCGAAAGCGACATGAACGCTCGCGACCGATGGCGATGTAAGCCTCCAATGGCGTCTCTACTTGACACAGAGGGGCGGCCCAGACTGGACGGTCGGTTGGTGGGTGGGAGGATGAGAATCGACCTCAATCGAGATTTGCCTTTGGGCTCCTGGTTTCATTGCCAGCGTTTCGTGCGCATCAACACACACCACCAGTTCGTCGCAGACGGTCCATTGGGACCGATATCTACCACTCCAAGAAGCAGTTCAACCAGTCAGTCCAAGGTATGTCTACGGAAACAAATGCCCGCAGCCTGGAAGCATCCCACGAAAAGACTCCGGTGGCCCAGCAGTGCAGCACCAAGAACACCAAACTGGCCGTTGGCCCCCAAATGTCGGGCAAACGCAGAGGCTCCGTCTGCCCCGATTCCCCGAGACCCCCCCCCCCCCCCCCCA